>JBAIZL010000010.1:65009688-65024688 GCA_036971475.1 Prosapia bicincta
AGAAGTAGTATACAATAGATCGGCTATAATATAGTAATAGTAATACTATACTAAAATATAGAAGTAGTATACAATAGATCTGAGCAACATTTATGTTGGACTCAAAAGCAAAATTTATGTTGGACTCAAAAGCAACATTTATATTGGACACAAAAGCAACTTTTTTGTGTTGGAGTCAAAAGCACATTTCTTGTATTGGACTTTAAAGCATCATTTAATATATTGGACTTACAAACAATATTTTTTGTGTTGGACTCAAGAACAAATTTCTTGTATTGGACTTTGAAGCGACTAATGCTGTCCTAACTGTTTTACGATTCTATTTCAACTTTTCCGATGCATTGTTGAATATAATTTTCATTTATTTGTGTTTGATTTTATTTTGATTCTACTATTTCTTGGGATATTGCGTTGGAATTTCTCCGTGTCGCTTACCATAGCGTTTATTGTATGAGTATAGTTTATTTACGTTGCATGTTGTTATTAAAATAGTTTTGTGCGATTTAATTTTTCAGTGTGACGGCTGTGGAATTGAGCTGTGTCGATTCCATACAGCGTTTGAATTGAAATATTTCAATTCTTTCTTTTAATATTTTAATCGTTTTAAATTAGTATTTGTTTCTGAGCTTCAGCACCGCATGGCCTGGGACAGCTAGTTTTAAATGTATTTACATCATTGTTCCCTGTGGAACTGCTTCTGAAAAACTCACTGGCGTTTTTTGTTGTTTACTTTCAATTCATGAGCAGTAACTTACTTTACTTATATTTCATAAAAGTAAACCAACATAGGTTTTGAGCAATTTTATACCAAGTCAACCGCGTAGTCATAGGGTCATTCGTTAAAATGTAACGATTAAAATTGTTTTATAACCCGATAAAGTTAAATCATTATTGACCCAGTATTTACGATGGTACTACAATATAGAAGTAGTATACAATAGATCGGCTATAATATAGTAATAGTAATACTATACTACAATATAGAAGTAGTATACAATAGATCGGCTATAATATAGCATCAGTAATACTATACTACAATATAGAAGTAGTATACAATAGATCGGCTATAATATAGTAATAGTAATACTATACTACAATATAGAAGTAGTATACAATAGATCGGCTATAATATAGTAATAGTAATACTATACTACATTATAGAAGTAGTATACAATAGATCGCCTATAATATAGTATTAGTAATACCATACTACAATATAGAAGTAGTATACAATAGATCGGCTATAATATAGCATCAGTAATACTATACTACAATATAGAAGTAGTATACAATAGATCGGCTATAATATAGTAATAGTAATACTATACTACAATATAGAAGTAGTATACAATAGATCGGCTATAATATAGTATTAGTAATACCATACTACAATATAGAAGTAGTATACAATAGATCGGCTATAATATAGTAATAGTAATACTATACTACAATATAGAAGTAGTATACAATAGATCGCCTATAATATAGTATTAGTAATACTATACTACAATATAGAAGTAGTATACAATAGATCGGCTATAATATAGTAATAGTAATACTATACTAAAATATAGAAGTAGTATACAAAAGATCGGCTATAATATAGTAATAGTAATACTAAACTACAATATAGAAGTAGTATACAATAGATCGCCTATAATATAGTATTAGTAATACTATACTACAATATAGAAGTAGTATACAATAGATCGGCTATAATATAGTATTAGTAATACCATACTACAATATAGAAGTAGTATACAATAGATCGGCTATAATATAGTAATAGTAATACTATACTACAATATAGAAGTAGTATACAATAGATCGGCTATAATATAGTAATAGTAATACTATACTACAATATAGAAGTAGTATACAATAGATCGCCTATAATATAGTATTAGTAATACTATACTACAATATAGAAGTAGTATACAATAGATCGGCTATAATATAGTAATAGTAATACTATACTACAATATAGAAGTAGTATACAATAGATCGACTATAATATAGTAATAGTAATACTATACTACAATATAGAAGTAGTATACAATAGATCGGCTATAATATAGTAATAGTAATACTATACTACAATATAGAAGTAGTATACAATAGATCGGCTATAATATAGCATCAGTAATACTATACTACAATATAGAAGTAGTATACAATAGATCGGCTATAATATAATAATAGTAATACTATACTACAATATAGAAGTAGTATACAATAGATCGGCTATAATATAGCATCAGTAATACTATACTACAATATAGAAGTAGTATACAATAGATCGGCTATAATATAGTAATAGTAATACTATACTACAATATAGAAGTAGTATACAATAGATCGGCTATAATATAGTAATAGTAATACTATACTACATTATAGAAGTAGTATACAATAGATCGCCTATAATATAGTATTAGTAATACCATACTACAATATAGAAGTAGTATACAATAGATCGGCTATAATATAGCATCAGTAATACTATACTACAATATAGAAGTAGTATACAATAGATCGGCTATAATATAGTATTAGTAATACCATACTACAATATAGAAGTAGTATACAATAGATCGGCTATAATATAGTAATAGTAATACTATACTACAATATAGAAGTAGTATACAATAGATCGCCTATAATATAGTATTAGTAATACTATACTACAATATAGAAGTAGTATACAATAGATCGGCTATAATATAGTAATAGTAATACTATACTAAAATATAGAAGTAGTATACAAAAGATCGGCTATAATATAGTAATAGTAATACTAAACTACAATATAGAAGTAGTATACAATAGATCGCCTATAATATAGTATTAGTAATACTATACTACAATATAGAAGTAGTATACAATAGATCGGCTATAATATAGTATTAGTAATACCATACTACAATATAGAAGTAGTATACAATAGATCGGCTATAATATAGTAATAGTAATACTATACTACAATATAGAAGTAGTATACAATAGATCGGCTATAATATAGTAATAGTAATACTATACTACAATATAGAAGTAGTATACAATAGATCGCCTATAATATAGTATTAGTAATACTATACTACAATATAGAAGTAGTATACAATAGATCGGCTATAATATAGTAATAGTAATACTATACTACAATATAGAAGTAGTATACAATAGATCGACTATAATATAGTAATAGTAATACTATACTACAATATAGAAGTAGTATACAATAGATCGGCTATAATATAGTAATAGTAATACTATACTACAATATAGAAGTAGTATACAATAGATCGCCTATAATATAGTATTAGTAATACTATACTACAATATAGAAGTAGTATACAATAGATCGGCTATAATATAGTAATAGTAATACTATACTACAATATAGAAGTAGTATACAATAGATCGCCTATAATATAGTATTAGTAATACTATACTACAATATAGAAGTAGTATACAATAGATCGGCTATAATATAGTAATAGTAATACTATACTAAAATATAGAAGTAGTATACAATAGATCTGAGCAACATTTATGTTGGACTCAAAAGCAAAATTTATGTTGGACTCAAAAGCAACATTTATATTGGACACAAAAGCAACTTTTTTGTGTTGGAGTCAAAAGCACATTTCTTGTATTGGACTTTAAAGCATCATTTAATATATTGGACTTACAAACAATATTTTTTGTGTTGGACTCAAGAACAAATTTCTTGTATTGGACTTTGAAGCGACTAATGCTGTCCTAACTGTTTTACGATTCTATTTCAACTTTTCCGATGCATTGTTGAATATAATTTTCATTTATTTGTGTTTGATTTTATTTTGATTCTACTATTTCTTGGGATATTGCGTTGGAATTTCTCCGTGTCGCTTACCATAGCGTTTATTGTATGAGTATAGTTTATTTACGTTGCATGTTGTTATTAAAATAGTTTTGTGCGATTTAATTTTTCAGTGTGACGGCTGTGGAATTGAGCTGTGTCGATTCCATACAGCGTTTGAATTGAAATATTTCAATTCTTTCTTTTAATATTTTAATCGTTTTAAATTAGTATTTGTTTCTGAGCTTCAGCACCGCATGGCCTGGGACAGCTAGTTTTAAATGTATTTACATCATTGTTCCCTGTGGAACTGCTTCTGAAAAACTCACTGGCGTTTTTTGTTGTTTACTTTCAATTCATGAGCAGTAACTTACTTTACTTATATTTCATAAAAGTAAACCAACATAGGTTTTGAGCAATTTTATACCAAGTCAACCGCGTAGTCATAGGGTCATTCGTTAAAATGTAACGATTAAAATTGTTTTATAACCCGATAAAGTTAAATCATTATTGACCCAGTATTTACGATGGTACTACAATATAGAAGTAGTATACAATAGATCGGCTATAATATAGTAATAGTAATACTATACTACAATATAGAAGTAGTATACAATAGATCGGCTATAATATAGTAATAGTAATACTATACTACAATATAGAAGTAGTATACAATAGATCGCCTATAATATAGTATTAGTAATACTATACTACAATATAGAAGTAGTATACAATAGATCGGCTATAATATAGTAATAGTAATACTATACTACAATATAGAAGTAGTATACAATAGATCGGCTATAATATAGTAATAGTAATACTATACTACAATATAGAAGTAGTATACAATAGATCGGCTATAATATAGTAATAGTAATACTATACTACAATATAGAAGTAGTATACAATAGATCGCCTATAATATAGTATTAGTAATACTATACTACAATATAGAAGTAGTATACAATAGATCGCCTATAATATAGTATTAGTAATACTATACTACAATATAGAAGTAGTATACAATAGATCGGCTATAATATAGTAATAGTAATACTATACTACAATATAGAAGTAGTATACAATAGATCGACTATAATATAGTAATAGTAATACTATACTACAATATAGAAGTAGTATACAATAGATCGGCTATAATATAGTAATAGTAATACTATACTACAATATAGAAGTAGTATACAATAGATCGGCTATAATATAGCATCAGTAATACTATACTACAATATAGAAGTAGTATACAATAGATCGGCTATAATATAGTAATAGTAATACTATACTACAATATAGAAGTAGTATACAATAGATCGGCTATAATATAGTAATAGTAATACTATACTACAATATAGAAGTAGTATACAATAGATCGGCTATAATATAGCATCAGTAATACTATACTACAATATAGAAGTAGTATACAATAGATCGGCTATAATATAGTAATAGTAATACTATACTACAATATAGAAGTAGTATACAATAGATCGGCTATAATATAGTATTAGTAATACCATACTACAATATAGAAGTAGTATACAATAGATCGGCTATAATATAGTAATAGTAATACTATACTACAATATAGAAGTAGTATACAATAGATCGCCTATAATATAGTATTAGTAATACTATACTACAATATAGAAGTAGTATACAATAGATCGGCTATAATATAGTAATAGTAATACTATACTAAAATATAGAAGTAGTATACAAAAGATCGGCTATAATATAGTAATAGTAATACTAAACTACAATATAGAAGTAGTATACAATAGATCGCCTATAATATAGTATTAGTAATACTATACTACAATATAGAAGTAGTATACAATAGATCGGCTATAATATAGTATTAGTAATACCATACTACAATATAGAAGTAGTATACAATAGATCGGCTATAATATAGTAATAGTAATACTATACTACAATATAGAAGTAGTATACAATAGATCGGCTATAATATAGTAATAGTAATACTATACTACAATATAGAAGTAGTATACAATAGATCGCCTATAATATAGTATTAGTAATACTATACTACAATATAGAAGTAGTATACAATAGATCGGCTATAATATAGTAATAGTAATACTATACTACAATATAGAAGTAGTATACAATAGATCGACTATAATATAGTAATAGTAATACTATACTACAATATAGAAGTAGTATACAATAGATCGGCTATAATATAGTAATAGTAATACTATACTACAATATAGAAGTAGTATACAATAGATCGGCTATAATATAGCATCAGTAATACTATACTACAATATAGAAGTAGTATACAATAGATCGGCTATAATATAATAATTGTAATACTATACTACAATATAGAAGTAGTATACAATAGATCGGCTATAATATAGTAATAGTAATACTATACTACAATATAGAAGTAGTATACAATAGATCGGCTATAATATAGTAATAGTAATACTATACTACAATATAGAAGTAGTATACAATAGATCGCCTATAATATAGTATTAGTAATACTATACTACAATATAGAAGTAGTATACAATAGATCGCCTATAATATAGTATTAGTAATACTATACTACAATATAGAAGTAGTATACAATAGATCGGCTATAATATAGTAATAGTAATACTATACTACAATATAGAAGTAGTATACAATAGATCGACTATAATATAGTAATAGTAATACTATACTACAATATAGAAGTAGTATACAATAGATCGGCTATAATATAGTAATAGTAATACTATACTACAATATAGAAGTAGTATACAATAGATCGGCTATAATATAGCATCAGTAATACTATACTACAATATAGAAGTAGTATACAATAGATCGGCTATAATATAGTAATAGTAATACTATACTACAATATAGAAGTAGTATACAATAGATCGGCTATAATATAGTAATAGTAATACTATACTACAATATAGAAGTAGTATACAATAGATCGGCTATAATATAGCATCAGTAATACTATACTACAATATAGAAGTAGTATACAATAGATCGGCTATAATATAGTAATAGTAATACTATACTACAATATAGAAGTAGTATGCAATAGATCGGCTATAATATAGTATTAGTAATACCATACTACAATATAGAAGTAGTATACAATAGATCGGCTATAATATAGTAATAGTAATACTATACTACAATATAGAAGTAGTATACAATAGATCGCCTATAATATAGTATTAGTAATACTATACTACAATATAGAAGTAGTATACAATAGATCGGCTATAATATAGTAATAGTAATACTATACTAAAATATAGAAGTAGTATACAATAGATCTGAGCAACATTTATGTTGGACTCAAAAGCAAAATTTATGTTGGACTCAAAAGCAACATTTATATTGGACACAAAAGCAACTTTTTTGTGTTGGAGTCAAAAGCACATTTCTTGTATTGGACTTTAAAGCATCATTTAATATATTGGACTTACAAACAATATTTTTTGTGTTGGACTCAAGAACAAATTTCTTGTATTGGACTTTGAAGCGACTAATGCTGTCCTAACTGTTTTACGATTCTATTTCAACTTTTCCGATGCATTGTTGAATATAAT
This sequence comes from Prosapia bicincta, assembly GCA_036971475.1. Lineage (NCBI taxonomy): Eukaryota > Metazoa > Arthropoda > Insecta > Hemiptera > Cercopidae > Prosapia > Prosapia bicincta. Next base: position 65,017,141 of record JBAIZL010000010.1, read on the forward strand.
TTTCATTTATTTGTGTTTGATTTTATTTTGATTCTACTATTTCTTGGGATATTGCGTTGGAATTTCTCCGTGTCGCTTACCATAGCGTTTATTGTATGAGTATAGTTTATTTACGTTGCATGTTGTTATTAAAATAGTTTTGTGCGATTTAATTTTTCAGTGTGACGGCTGTGGAATTGAGCTGTGTCGATTCCATACAGCGTTTGAATTGAAATATTTCAATTCTTTCTTTTAATATTTTAATCGTTTTAAATTAGTATTTGTTTCTGAGCTTCAGCACCGCATGGCCTGGGACAGCTAGTTTTAAATGTATTTACATCATTGTTCCCTGTGGAACTGCTTCTGAAAAACTCACTGGCGTTTTTTGTTGTTTACTTTCAATTCATGAGCAGTAACTTACTTTACTTATATTTCATAAAAGTAAACCAACATAGGTTTTGAGCAATTTTATACCAAGTCAACCGCGTAGTCATAGGGTCATTCGTTAAAATGTAACGATTAAAATTGTTTTATAACCCGATAAAGTTAAATCATTATTGACCCAGTATTTACGATGGTTCGGTTTTATCGAAACTAACCTGTTGAGTAAACAGTTTATTAATGAGAATTAAGTCCAACTTTATTAAGTATATTTTTTTTCGTACATAATTGTACGAATTTGTCTCTCTAACTAAGCTCTAATTTGTAATAGATATATATACCGATAGCTACTGTATGTTAATTCAAATTTAAATACATTTTAAACTTAACAAATTATTATTTTAAACTTCTTAAAACGAATTTTGTTCTGTTTTATACAATTTCTGTCCTTTGAAATATTTATTAAAACAATAAAATATAATCCAAGTAGTAAATTTAATTTTGCAAAATTACCATTCCTTTCAAATTTTGTAAAAGCACAAACACTTCCTGGCGTATAAAAAGTGAAACAACGATGTAAATATTTATTCAAAACATTGACTTAGTCACACAAAAACTTTGTCTGAAAGGTGTAAATTAGTAAATTGCTGTCAGACAGTAACAGAAGGTCGTCCTCATGATATTGTTATTTCAAAAACCAATGGTTTTGAGAATATGGTAATTCTTAATGCACATCGTGTAGCCTACACAAGGTGGGTTCTAAAGAATTAAATGTTTTAAGGAAAACCCACTGCGTTATGTTGATTCCGTCAACATTAGTCTAACCTTCATTTAGAACAAACTCTAAATGTGGGCGTTGCATGCTAAAGCAAATTTGTGCCACTACATCTACATTTGTCTTTATTTACATTTTTAAAATAAGGTTTTAAATTTTTTAAAAGAGTTTTTTGGCTATATTTTAATTGTATTACTTCACAAAATTTGCTTAATTTTATTAATAAAAGTCACAATTGAATGTTATTTTTTTTTTTTTAACTTACTTGAGATAATAAAATTATTACAGAAATAAAAAAGTTTAAATATTTTTTGAAAACAGGAATCTAGAAAAAATGTGTTTGCTTTGTTGTCAAGGGAAAGGTTAAAGTTGAAATGTTGTATTGGTAAAGGGTTTCATTGTCATTGGTGAGCTTTTGCTTTATAGGCCAGGCTTTATGGAAAGAAATACATAATCTCTCAAAATTATAATCTGTCATATTTACATAATTTGACAAGAGGAAGATTATCGCAGTAGAAATGGACGCTCATAGGAGATAATGATGAATCTTTAGACGGATGATGAAAGCATTAGAGACACGAAAGAGAAGAAGGAGATAGTCATAGAGGAGATTCAGAGGAGACAGCTGATATGGGCCGGACAAGTAAAGAGGATGTCGGAGGGAAGATTAGCGAGTGTATGGAATGGACGCCACCTGAGAGAAGAAGAAAGGGAAGACCCAGACTAACATGGGGAGAGACCTTCAATAAATCCATAAGTGAAAGGAACTTATCGATGGAACACTGCTGCAATAGGAAAGCATGGAAGCAAAATTTAGACATCGGACAGCGACGGAAGACACTATAAAACCGACAATATATATATATATATATATATATATATATATATATATATATATATATATATATACATACATACATAGGCCAGAATTTTCAAAAGAATGTTTTAAGAACCAAACAAGTAACTTGGAGATGTTGCAGTAAATAAATTTGGTAATAATTAATCAGTTGCTAGCTGTTGGATTTGCACTTACTCGATCAGATATAAAGATATTTGCTTATAACTTAGTAGAAGTACTCGCGAAGCGTCCTACTTTTAGCGATAGAGACAACAATGCGGGAAAAGTTTGCCTTTAATCATTTTTAGGTAGAAACACAGACATTAGAAATAATAATGTAATTCTTGAATTTTCAAAATTATAGTAAATTTTTTAAACGAATTAGTGATCTCGCAATATGTTTGCCACTGGCACCAATCGCTGTGGATATTGTAGTTCATGACAAAGAAGAAATAATTTTACAAGTGAACAAAAAGCAATGAGTGTGAAAGTTTTGTGAATGACACTCTAATAACAGTCACCAATAAACATGCTCCTCAGTTTAGTCAATAGTTCACTCAGAAGGTTAAAGTTTACTCATGAAAACGAAAACACAATGAGTTGTGAAAAAATAAACATTTTAGATGTGTTAGTAAATATAAATAGTGATTGTTCTTTGTCTTTTGATTTATATTGCAACAAAGCGATCTCTGGAATGCGTTTCAAAAATTTGTCTTTACATTCTGTACAAACAAAAATATCGGTAGTTAAACTTTTGCTAAATAACATCTTTATAATGTTAAGAGAATCAACAATGCTAAATCTAATCAACAAATTTAGTGCTTATGAAGAAAGGCTTAATTCTCAATATTATCCAGAAAAATACATTGATAAAAAAACGAATAGTCAAAGAATGAAGCTGTGGAGTTTACAACGAAGTAGTATTAAAATCTACTATCAAGCAGAGTATGACCGGATATAAAAAAACGTTTGTATTTCCATAAACATCCTTTTTCAACAAAGGAATTAAAGTACCATATTAAAAAGAAATTTACTTTAAAATTTTCTTTGGCGTTTTAAAAAAATGTGATATGGTGCTAAATAAAAATGTTGGTAAAACTTTAGTGTGTGAATGTGTCAGTGTCAATGAGGAGTTGCAGGTTTTAAGAAAATGTTGACGGTCGTGCGAGTAACATGTGTGAGAAGGAAAGGTTTTAATAAATAATGTAAACGTACAGTTTTATATTTTTACATTCAATTGTTGTGTAGAAAATTTGAAGAGAGTCTGCGTAAGTACAGACCTAACGTGATAAATATATATTTCTATTACTCAGCTGCTTTAGGTTAGTTTACATTGTTATTGCCTGCTTAAGGTTTATACTTGTCACTTGTCTATACTCGACACAAACAGAATGCATTATAACTACAGAGTACTCTTACAGATTTTGTCAACCTTTACGGAATACTAACATAAACAATGAAATGGAGTGTTACAAGTTGAAAGTAAATTCAAAACAAACGATAAATTATTATAACAAAAACATTAAAGTGATATTACTTATATTAAGACAATTCTAAGAAAACTAACAACGTGGAATAGATGAGTTGGGAATGCTTTTAAAAAAATCTTGTTCAAGCTGCTGTGAAAACGTCTATAGCACTTCATAAATAGTTTAAACCTGGGGGAAAGGCAGATGGCTTTTTAATTGTATTGGGTGCCGAACCAATACTCAGTCGGTACCCAAGTGGGTCCAACTGTACAAAATACTACTTTCATAATATTTAAGTATGGTTGTCCGGTGATGGTGTTCTATGACAGCGCCTCGGCGTATGTAATTAAACACATGTTGCTACATGGTGTGACGCAAAATGTGAGGCAAAAGGACGAAATTCTTGTTAGAAAGTGCCGCCGATATCTCGGTCGCAACCAGCGGCCTTGCTGGACCCTGAGACATTTGCAATGACAGGCAGTTTTTCCCATACCAGGCCTACTTTAAATCAATGGTAAATAATTATAGAAAAATGAATTTGTATTAAAATCATGGTGAATACAATAAAGGAGTACAAATAGAGAACCGTTCAATTAATACAGGGGTAAAAATTCCAATAACCTTTATATTATAAATAAAAAGAGGTTTTTTTAAAACATCTGCCATTGAAATGAATTTTGTTCAGGAATCATTTTTTTTCTTTACGTCCATTAATGAAATTTTGAAAAATATAATTAAACACCCGCTTCATACAGTTAAAGATATTGCAGTAATAGTGTAAAACATAAGTGTAAGGCGTTGGGCTGGTCAATAGAAGCAAAAGCTTTACCTAATTGAAAACGATAATGCTGAAAAATATACTGAATAAAAACTCTGAATTCGTTACAAGTTGGTTCTTTAAAAATGTCAATCAAGCCTAAAGAAGTTTTCATTTCAAATTTGTATTAAAATTTAAATTAAGTACCAATATATTGAATTCATTAAAGTAATAATAATTTAATTTTTATTTAATCATTTAATAGCTGAAAAATATTTAATAATAACATTTTAACCTAGTAATGTACAATAAATGACGTAACATAATCTAAGAGTTAAAACAGCTGCCCTGTAATCTACAAGATATCATAATGAGCGCTTTACAACTTGTTTTGGTTTTAAATACCTTCTTAACTGATGCTACAAAATGTTTTAAATGTTTTTGTACAAAAAACAATTTGTATCTATGTGAATATTGGTTTTCGTTAACTTTTTTCTAGTTTATTTTTATTCTATTTACGTTATTTATTTTTTAATTACGTTTATACAAATATTTTCCTCCGTTTTAAGCGGGATGATTTTAAAATTATTGGTAACGTTAATATATAATTCTATATAACAAGATGGTTGTTTCATGATAAAATGGTTGAACGTAATTGGCGGAAAAGCTTGAAGCAAGGAAGTACTATAAATAGTTAATTTTTAGTTTTTAAAATAAAACGTCACAGAAGTGTAATTAAAACTACGAAGTTACCGCTTATCTGTGACGAAATTCTCCTGAGAGAGTAAGAGAATTAATTACTACTTTAAAGTAAGAAACCCGGGAGAATAATGCATATATAGTCCATACGAAACCATTACCGGAGACACAAAGTTTTATTGAAGCTATTGCTTTGCTATTGTAAACCAAAGCTGATATGAAACAACGGCTATTTGACAACTGCAATGCTGTGACTTATATCATATGCGTGATAGTTACGTCACAGCATAACTACATCGAATAGATTTGTATTCAGTTACATGATGGTTTAATTAAAACGTAATCAAGACGTATAATATTAATATGTCTGCTATGAAGTTATATGCAGATATATTAAATGTTGCTTATGAAATTAACTGAAGTTTAATTTTGATAACCGTTTCTTATGTATCGATTGTAGCACCATATATGGTGGGGTGGAGAGGCGAAAGATGATCATTAAAGGTAACAAAGGTCTGATTTGTATGAAAAAAGCATGGCCAAGCACGTTACGTTTTTACTACTTTTTTCATAAAACCCAATATATTACCATGATAGTAAAATAATAATAAAGAACCATTAACTGCAATAAAATATGAAATTTATTATTTTTTTCTTTAATAAAGACAAATACTTTTGTAGCAGAAACAATTTTTAGAAACTAATTTATTGAAACATATTTCACAATATCTAAACGACACTTCATAAAATCGTTCACAAGTCACAGCAAACCTATTTGAATGTGATATAGGTCACTAATCGAAAAGCTGCGATATTCGCGTGATATTGAAGCGATTGAGAAATATTTATATTAACTGGTTATAGAGAAGGTTTTGCATTCACAGCCTCAAGAGAAACAATAAATTGCACAAAGTGATTATTGTGTTTTATTCCACAGAGAAAGTGATGGGAAAAGCAACACGTATGACCTCGCTCTTGTCAACATCGGTGCAACCGTTGCGAGTCACGGCAAAAGTGTATTTCCCTGATAGAGGGACGTACAAAAAGCATTGGCACATTTCGTTTAGATTATTTCGACTGTATAACAAAAAGTTATTTTCTTCATAAATTAGGCAACAATTATTAGAGACAATAAATATTAAAACCAAAATTGTAAGTTTCAAAAAACATGAAATTGCTTTTTGAAATATATAATAAGCAATACTTAAAAGCATTTTTAGCGATATTTTTAACAACTGGAACAAAATAATTGTGTTTTTTATTGGTGTATAATCACTAATATTATACCATTATGTTGTTATCCAAGGCGATCGGCAAAACCACTAATTGGGTTTAAACGTAATATATTATCGATTTTTCGAAACTCTTAGTTTAATTAATTACGAGAAAAACTTACTGAGACACCTTTTCGATTAGTCTCTCAAACTAGTTTTCATAAATTTAATTAAATTATAAGTTCAGGACATGGTTAATTAAAAAATATAGATTACTGTATTTTTATCATGGCTGGAGTATTAACACTAAATATTTATTTATAATCGTAGAGCTCGTCTTTAGTTTTTAGTGGTTCACCTTCAGGACGATCGTGACGTTTACAAGGTGGTTAGTCGGCGATAGCTTTGACAGTCTAACTCCAACTACAAGATGGGAATTACTGACAATTAAAAGTTAAAATATTTTATTGAATATAATTTTATATGTTAGGCAAAAAGGTTGTTTGAATACATTCATCCAAATAATTTTAAACGTAAGAATAAATATTAAAAAATTAATTATTCTGTGGATTTTGCTGTATTTACGTCTCTCACTCTCTCTCTCTCTCTCTCTCTCTCTCTCTCTCTCTCTCTCTCTATATATATATATATATATATATACACACACACACACACACACACACATGCTTCTTATAGACGAATACTTGAATATTTATAAAACTAACTGGGCAGAGATGTGTCGTAGCATTATAAAGAAACTCTTTACCAGTGTGTTTAATATTTCCCAAAGGTTATATAAGTGAAAAGCTTGGGTCATTATTTTTATAAATATTCTTGTTAAAGTTTATGAAAGTTTTATTACTAAGTAAATAAATATTTAACAAGAAAATCGCCGTCTTCAATTCATGTTAATATGTATGTAAATATTTTCATTCCTGATGATGTTGATACTGTTTACCAACGAAAAGCTTTGGATATAAATTAATAAATATTCTTGTATTTGAATAACCTATGTTGTTTTAATATATATATATATATATATATATATATATATATATATATATATATATATATATATATGTGTGTGTGTGTGTGTGTGTGTGTGTGTGTATGTGTGTGTGTGTGTGTGCGTGTGTGTGTGTGTATGTGTGTGTGTGTGTGTGTGTGTGTGTGTGTGTGTGTGTGTGTGTGTGTGAGTGTGTGTGAGTGTGTGTGTGTGTGAGTGTTTGTGTGTGTGTGTGTGTGTGTGTGTGTGAGTCTATTTATCTATACATATATATTACTGTAAGCATTTCATACGGGAGAATACTTTTTTAAAGCTAAACCGCTCCTTTTCTATATGCCAGCCTTCATTAATAGCATTATCAAGGGTCTGTTAAGCTATTGAGTAAATGATTAACACTAAATGTCTAATATATTGGTTGTCTACTGTACAC
>JBAIZL010000010.1:65029688-65052188 GCA_036971475.1 Prosapia bicincta
GGTTTACCTTCACCTGGTAAGAAGTCACCGGTTTAGAATTTATATGTGATCTTTGTAGTCATAAACGGTTGTCAGCATAGTTTATATGTATTATAATTATTTTGAAAAGCGGAAAATGTTTACACCCTAAAACATAATGTGAGTAAAAACAAGAATAATAATTTCATAGTAAACATTGGGGTTTAGTTTTTAATTTAAAATTAAAGAAAGAATTGAAAAAATATTTGAAAGACCGAAGTATATATTTAATTCATCACTATTCCGAAAACTATATGTGTTTTTGTTGTTCTAACTGAAAATATTGTTAAGAAAAAACGATTATAATTTTTAATTGATTTTTCAACACATTTTTATAAAATTTACTAAAATATCATTTAAAGGTTGTACTTTGATTTTGAGACCATGAAAATCAATTAATATTCAATATTATTATAGTATTGTAAGTTTGACTTGTAAATAATTAAAGTAATTATTGTTAAACAATTATAAATAATAAGTTTGAAGTGGAAATTTCCTAATTTATCACTCATTTCAAAATTATTATAATAAAAATTTATAGCCTGAATAAAAAAAAGATATTTTAATGGTCACGTTATTATATCATTCTTCATACATAGTATGCGATGATATTAAATATAATGTTATGAAACACATTCCGTAAATCTATAAGCTCCGGTTATAACACTCGCTGTATCTGCATTCAACCGATTCACAAGCGCGCTACAAGGTTACCTTTACTGAACATGATACTCCACAAAACAATATATTTAAAGAAATATTTGGCAACATTGATGGAGTTTAGTTTATCAATCCCATTATTTATCAGCGGTCCGTCTCGTTCAGTGATCCGCAATTGGCCGTGACGAGCTTATCAGTTGCAGGTACTTGATAACCCAAGGTCAAAGGGTTGATGCAAAAAATGTAAACATGCTGTTAATTAATAGATGAGTACTACATTTTTATAAACAAAATATTCACAAATTACTACAAGGTTTAACTCTGAAAAACACGATAAACGTGTGTAATCATTAACAATTTTTTAAAGTTAACAAAATAATGAAATTGTAGAAATACGATTTTTATACGTGAATAGCTCATCAAGCCAAATGTATAGGTAAACATTACAAATAGATTTTACTGGTAATGGTCATGTACAGGGAATTTAGCCAATCTAATTATTGTAAGTTTTGTAAAACGGGAAAGCGATTGATCATAGAACCTGTTTGAAAATTAAATAAATACATTAAAAAAAGTAAAAATACAAGCTTAATGGTGAAATAATCTAAAAAGACAATTAACATATGAATTGTTTCAAGAATAACTTGACATTTATGGAATACGATTAACTTGGTACTTATTAACCAAGAATAACTTGGCATTTGTGGAACACGATTAACTTGGTACTTATTGACCAAGAATAACTTGGCATTTATGGAACACGATTAACTTGGTACTTATTGACGAAGAATAACTTGGCACTTATGGAACACGATTAACTTGGTAGCTATGGAACATGAATAGCCTGACAGATATACAACAGAATTGACTTGGCACTTATTGAACAAAAATAACTCTGTATTTATGGAACATGATTAACTTGGCAGTTATGGAACATGACTAACTTGGTAGTTATGGCATTTATCGAACATGATTAACTTGGCAGTTATTGAACATGATTACCTTGGGACTAATTGAACAAGAATAACTTGGCACTTATGGAACATGATTAAATTGCCAGATGGCACTTGAAAGAATAACTTGGCATTTATGAAACATGATTAACTTTACATTTATGTAAGTTAATAAATAACTTGGCAGTTATAGAACATGATTAACTTGGTAGTTATAGAACAAAAATGCCAGTTATTGGACATGATTAACTTAGCAGTTATAGAACAGAATTAACTTGGCACTTGTTGAACAAAAATAACTTGGTATTTATAGAACATTATTAACTTGGAAGTTATGGAACATGACTAACTTGGCAGTTATGACATTTATGGAACATTATTAACTTGGCATTTATGGAACATGATTAACTTGGCAGTTATGGAATTAGAACAACTTGGCCCTTATGGAACACGATTGAATTGCCAGTTATTGGGTATGATTAACTTAGCACTTAAAATAATAACTTATCATTTATAGAATATGATTAACTTGGGATTTATGAAGCATGTTTACCTTGGCATTTGTGGAAGTTATTAAATAACATGGAAGTTATGGAACATGACTAGCTTGGCAGTTATAGAACGGAATTAACTTGGCACTTGTTGAACAAAAGTAACTTGGTCTTTATGGAACATTATTAACTTGGCAGTTATAACATTTATGGAACATTATTACCTTGGCACTTATTGAACAAGAATAACTTGGCATTTGTGGAACATGATTGCCTTGGCACTTATTGAACAAGAATAACTTGGCTCTTATGGAACATGATTGAATTGCCAGTTATTGGACATGACTAACTTAGCACTTAAAAGAATAACTTGGTATTTATGGAATATTATTATCTTGGGATTTATGGAACATGACTAGCTTGGCAGTTATAGATCAGAATTAACTTGGCACTTGTTGAACAAACATTACTTGGTATTTATGGATCATGACAAACTTGGTAGTTATGACATTTATGGATCGTTATTAACTTGGCATTTGTGGAACATGATTGCCTTGGCACTTATTGAACAAGAATTACTTGGCACTTATGGAACGTGATTAACTTGGGATTTATGGAACATGATTAATTTGGCAGCTATAGAACATGATTACCTTGGCACTTATTGAACAAAAATAACTTGGCACTTATGGAACATGATTGAATTGCCAGTTATTGGACATGATTAACTTAGCACTTAAAAGAATAACTTGGCATTTATGAAACATGATTAACTAGGCATTTATGGAAGCTAGTAAATAACTTAACAGTTATGGAACATGATTAGCTTCCACTTAGAAGAATGCATTGGCATTTATGAAACATGATTAACTAGGCATTTATGGAAGCTAGTAAATAACTTAACAGTTATGGAACATGATTAGCTTCCACTTAGAAAAATGCATTGGCATTTATGGAACATGATTAACTAAGCATTTATGGAAGCTAGTAAATAACTTAACAGTTATGGAACATGATTAGCTTCCACTTAGAAGAATGCATTGGCATTTATGAAACATGATTAACTAGGCATTTATGGAAGCTAGTAAATAACTTAACAGTTATGGAACATGATTAGCTTCCACTTAGAAGAATGCATTGGCATTTATGGAACATGATTAACTAGGCATTTATGGAAGCTAGTAAATAACTTAACAGTTATGGAACATGATTAGCTTCCACTTAGAAGAATGCATTGGCATTTATGAAACATGATTAACTAGGCATTTATGGAAGCTAGTAAATAACTTAACAGTTATGGAACATGATTAGCTTCCACTTAGAAGAATGCATTGGCATTTATGGAACATGATTAACTAGGCATTTATGGAAGCTAGTAAATAACTTAACAGTTATGGAACATGATTAGCTTCCACTTAGAAGAATGCATTGGCATTTATGGAACATGATTAGCTTCCACTTAGAAGAATGCATTGGCATTTATGGAACATGATTAGCTTCCACTTAGAAGAATGCATTGGCATTTATGGAACATGATTAACTAGGCATTTATGGAAGCTAGTAAATAACTTAACAGTTATGGAACATGATTAGCTTCCACTTAGAAGAATGCATTGGCATTTATGGAACATGATTAACTAGGCATTTATGGAAGCTAGTAAATAACTTAACAGTTATGGAACATGATTAGCTTCCACTTAGAAGAATGCATTGGCATTTATGGAACATGATTAACTAGGCATTTATGGAAGCTAGTAAATAACTTAACAGTTATGGAACATGATTAGCTTCCACTTAGAAGAATGCATTGGCATTTATGGAACATGATTAACTAGGCATTTATGGAAGCTAGTAAATAACTTAACAGTTATGGAACATGATTAGCTTCCACTTAGAAGAATGCATTGGCATTTATGGAACATGATTAGCTTCCACTTAGAAGAATGCATTGGCATTTATGGAACATGATTAGCTTCCACTTAGAAGAATGCATTGGCATTTATGGAACATGATTAACTAGGCATTTATGGAAGCTAGTAAATAACTTAACAGTTATGGAACATGATTAGCTTCCACTTAGAAGAATGCATTGGCATTTATGGAACATGATTAACTAGGCATTTATGGAAGCTAGTAAATAACTTAACAGTTATGGAACATGATTAGCTTCCACTTAGAAGAATGCATTGGCATTTATGGAACATGATTAACTAGGCATTTATGGAAGCTAGTAAATAACTTAACAGTTATGGAACATGATTAGCTTCCACTTAGAAGAATGCATTGGCATTTATGGAACATGACTAACTTGGCAGTTGTGGAACATGACTAACTTGTTGGTAGTTATAGAACATAATTAACTTGGCACTTATTGAACAAGAATAACCTGACAGTTATATGTAATATTGGTTTTATAGTCAAACTATCGAAGTCAAAATTACAAATGTAGGGGCTTAAACCAAACAAATACTCGGCAAAACTATTGTCCTTCCCTCCAACTCGAATCAGGTGGTGAGATGCCATTGGACGAAAAAATCAACAATTATAATTTTTGATACTATAAAAATAATAACACATGATTCTCAAAAACTATTAATTTTATTAGGGTATAAAAATGTTAACACGACTGTAATACTTTAACAGATGTCTTTGGTATTAAAATAATATGTAAAGTATGTACAGAAAAAAATACAAGAATTTTTTTAGATATAATTTCATAATCAAATTAACATTCTGAACCTGGTTTCTTATTTAATTCAGACGCTGATGGCAAAGACACAATTAATTTAAAAAAATGTTTAACGAACATTTCTAAAATTTTTCTTACTTTTTATATTGTTTTCTTAAATATTCTTTTTTTAGTACAACTAAAGTATAAAAAAGTAAAAACTCGTTCATTCTATTTTGGAAAAAATGGGACGTCAATGACGTAGCTTATACGAAAATATATAGATGAAAATCATATAGATTTCCTCCGTCGAAAAATTATTTTTCGAAGCTAAAACACACACACACACACACACACACACTTAAACAGAGGAAGGGAATAATCAAAAGATTTGGTATATTGGGCATTAGGTAATTTTATTGGATCGTAACCGTAATCTATGAAACAGTTTTATAATTAAATTTTATACGTATTTTGTGGTTTTCAAAACCACATTTAACAATGGCAAAGTGTAATCGGTAATTTTTTTAAACTTTACAATTTTTTTAATTTAGAGGACTTGTAAGTGTAATAGGTGTCCAATCAAATTGTGTTTTATTTAGGTTAAATTGATTTGTCAAAAACAACAAAGAAAATAGATCCATATTTGTGGTAGGCTTAATTAAAACATGTATTTAAAAATCTGGCTTTTAAAGTTAAGTTACGCTTAAAAATATATCTAAGTGTTTTATTTAGTTTAAATTTGAGCTCAGGTTTTTATATTTCAATTTGTATACTAAATTCTTGTCTCATTTCATAAAAAAAATGTAGGTAAATTATTTATAAATATTTTCTTACAAGTAAGATGAAACAGTTCTTTCTCAAAAGTGGGTAAGTATTTCTCAGTAAGAAATAACTTATAATGATCAGTAATATTAGAACTTACAAACTTTTAAACCCTGTGAGAATTAAAAAAACAAAATATTACGTTTTACAAAGATTGTTCCAAAATCATTTATCTGGTACATTTTAATTCAAATTAATATACAAAATTTAAAAGCAAATGTTTGAGTTTTTCTGTCAAAAATAATAATAAAATAAAACAAAAATTTTCAAAACGAATTTATTTAAAACACTTTTAAGTTAAAATTATTTTATCTTCGATAGATAGTTTAAAAATTGTAAACCAAAAACATTTTTGAAGCAAACCATAAGATAATTTGTTTCTTTGAGATTAAAACTATATCCCAAATCTCCTAATTTAAGGTAAAAATATAAACTAAGATAATTTAAAAGTTTATTTTTTAACATTAAACATACATGAATTAAGATAGTTTTGAATTAAAACCTTACCTTTTTCCGCGATACAAAAATAAAATAAAACAAAACACAGAAAAAATCACTAACACAATCCTACACCAAATTCATATCACAAACACCAATATACCCGAAACCACAAATACAAAAATACGACAAAATAAAATTAAACGAGCTGGGGGTCGCTGTGTCGAGCGTACCCATTCAGCTCTTGTGCCGACAGTGAATTACTGAGTCAAGAAATCAACTCCAAGAATAAGAGAGGTTAGGTTCCCCTCTTACTTTCTACATCGTCTTACAGGTTAGCGATAACAAAGATTGCTGTGGCATTGGATTAAATGCAAACAAATTTATTCTCTCTTTCCTTCTTCTTCTCCTCCTACCACTAATAGTTTGTTTATAGACATTAAGAGATTGTCTATTAATCTGTTTATTATAACCTGTTAGTGATTATTATAAAATATTTTAGGTCATTTACACTTCAAAATTTCATTTTATTGTTTCTCTGGTCATTGTTTAGATACTATTCTATTTTCATAAGATTTGGTGTTATTTTTTCGAAATTTTATTTTTTATGGTTCAATGAAGTTTTTTAAATATGCTTATTTTAGACAAATTTTAATTTCGATTATTTTAACAATATAAAATGTATAATTATCCAATAAATAAATACTTAAATTTAAAAAAAATATTTTGGTAACAGTAGTGATCTCTGGAACTTTACAGATTTTGAGATTTTCTACACGATCCAATGTGATTAAAATTTTCAATATGACATCAATTTTAATATTTCTTGGAAAATATCTGCCAGAATATATTGGGGTCAAAGTTCCTAAATATTACAGTGTAGAAAACTATTTATTGTTTAATAAAGACTTGTAGCAGTATCGAGATTTATTTATGTAGTTAGATTAAAGCGTGGGTTAAAAGTTCTTTCTTCTTCACACAAACACACAATGCGAAAAGATGTTGATTGATTGTAAAGGACAAAACAAAATAACTCTTGACAAAAATATTTTTGTTTTCCTAACAACATCCAATACCATCTTATGTTGAGTGGCTTCACATGAAATTATTTTATTTTTAGCTTTTTTTTTAATAACAAGGACTGCTGCTTTGCATTATTTGTTTCCTTTACAAGTTATAGTTTAGTAAATTCTTCAGTAAAATAGCTCTAGAATTCTAACTTTTGTATCTCATTTCACATTTGAGTCTTCAAATCAAGACAGAAATACACTGTGTTAAAAAGAATGAGGTTGAGAACTTCAAACTTGTCCCAACCTTTAAAAGTTTTTACTTGTGATTTACTCAGCCGAAGTTATACCCGGAACCCTATACGAGTATTCATCAATGCAGCCACTATGAGTTTACCACCACCATCATGTGTGTGCTTAATTTGACTAAAGCTTTTTACTTCAAATAGTAACAAATTACAATAAAAACATAAATATAAGCTGATGCGGAAATTGTTGAGCAGTTTAATCGGTTTTCTTTTTTTTAGTCTAGTGTTTGTTACTTTAAATCTGCTCTGGAAAATACTAACCATAGAACTCCCATCGACAGGTGTTATATAAGGTCCGTATGGTACAGTGTAGCCTATAATTTTGAGAAATGTTCGATATTGTAAATTAAAATTTCTTTAAGTAACTTAGATCTTTGAAATGGATAGTTAGAGAAAGATAACATTCCCATAAATCTTTTAAAAACACTAAAAATATTTATTTATTTATAGTTTCTGAAAAATCAGCCATATTTCTAAAGCCAATAAACGAAACGTTTTTCAAGATACAAAACAAAAGAAACAAACCTAAATAATTGATTTTTTAAAAATAACTAATACAGGTTTGTTCGTTTTTAACCTTGTAGGTCTATATATGATGGATCAATTGTTACTTATTTTAGTATTATAATAACATTTTTCTTACCTACAAGATTTTTAAAGAAAATTTGTTTACTATTTTTAGAAACAATATCCTAGATAGGTTTTTTAATAAAATAAATGCATTACCAACTTTTTCCACTTTAGACCACTAAAGGTTTAGACCAACGAGATTGATATTTTTAAAGGACTTTTAACCCCATTTGTACTTCTACATTTAAATGAAATATCTTGCTTTTTCGTTCAAACTTTTGACCAGAGTAATATTTGTTTATAACGTAAATTTCACATGAAATCCAATTACATTGTTAAAGAAAAAAGATTTTTTTCTAGAATAAAAATATTAACTATCGTTTCCAGAAAACAAATATTGTAAGAATATAGCATTAGTAAAACATTCATACATTTATGTTGCTGTTTAAAACGCCTTTATTTGAACTCATATTAAGATATTTTACAAACTTTTTTATTGAAATTGTTTTGTCTTATCCAGGCATCCTAAAAAACGTCTTTGAAGTTGTAGCTTGAAAATGCCTAATCCTTGGCCGTCCACGATTGACCTTGAGAAATAGCCTAGGTAACTATCGTGATGCTAGCATGTTAATGTACCAAGAAACGTGAAGATGTCTTTTCAAGTTACCAAAGATATGAAGATGGCATCTTAGTAACTGAAACTATAATTACTTAATGGATGTATGTACCAAATACTGGTTAGTAGGTCTATGTACTGCAATACTGTTACATTTTAAAAACTACACTAACCATAAACATTTTGACTGAAATTTTAATAAGACCTTTTTTTAAATCAAATAATAAATGCGGCAATAAACAAATATACAAAAAATATCCTGGCCCAAAATATAAATAACCAAACACATTTACTAATAATCGTTAATAGATTATCTACTTTGATGTATATTCCCAGGATTTTCATTCTGTCCTTTTTTTTACAAATTTATAAACTAATTGCACGACAAGAGACGTCCGAAGGCCATGAATATTGTAGCTTTAATGATCACATTATTTATATGCTATTGTTAGACTTTCGTTATTGCTTTTCGACAGGAGTAACACTGGGTAACAGAACTCTAAATGTACATTTTTGTGTTCGAATAGACAGTTCTTAACTATTTATACGTTTAGTAAAGATGTTTACTGAATCTGTTTTAAGTGGTAGTAAAGACAGATAAGCTTTATGGTTGTTGATTTAATGCAAGTAGATAAGGCTGTTTAAAATCAAACTACAATTAAGAAAAGGTCATAATGGTCCATTGTTGTTGAAAAGAGGGGAAAATTGAAGCGGGCCGTAGCCACGTTCGCTAGACTTAGGTAGAGCTACTATCTGCCGGGGTAAAGAGGTGTTTCCCTTCTACACGACGTAATTATTTTAAAAAATCGTCCATATACAGTATAATTAGTTTGAATAGCACAAAACCTAAATGCTGATCATTGGTGAAATTCTATACGAATTTAGATTAACCATACATACTTTAAATTAAACGGAAATTATATTAAAAACACATCTGGAGCAAATATTTCTTATTAAGAAATGTTTCGCTTATAACTATCATTTCAGATTTTATATGAGCCAAAGATGTTTACAAACAAGTGTCTTTGTTTAAGGTTTTTTTTTATAACTAATTTGGTTTTACCAAAGACAGCTCTATCATTACGGAACGTTTGCCTCTATTAATATAAACTGAAGCCAAATATACAGTATTATACGAATTTAGTGAGGCCTTCAAGAACTACTGTACACACCAGTTCGTTTTCAATGTTTTTTACGTTAAAATTTGGTTTTCCTCCAGTTAAACAGGTCATAGTTGGAAATAGAGTTGAAATATGCATAAAAGTTGAAAGTTCTATTTTATAAATGTATATTTATTATATAATTTATATTACATATTGCAATTAATCATTATTCATATATATATATATATATATATATATATATATATATATATATATATATATATGTTAATTTCCATATATATATATATATATATATATATATATATATATATATATATATATATATATATATAAATATATATATATATAATACGTTTTCTTGTTTAATAATTTAAAACAACATAGGTTATTCAAATACAAGAATATTTATTAATTTATATCCAAAGCTTTTTGTTGGCAAACAGTACCAACATCATCAGGAATGAAAATTACAATAATGTAAGGCCTATAGCTTACATTATTGTAATTTTCATTCCTGATGATGTTGGTACTGTTTGCCAACGAAAAGCTTTGGATATAAATTAATAAATATTCATGTATTTGAATAACCTATGTTGTTTATATATATATATATATATATAGAGGGAAAGAGAGAGAGAAAGAGAGAGTCGACTTTTGCGAGGAAACTATTATTAATAAAATAAAATGTGACTCCACTAAAGTTGAATAAATTCACGTAATAGTAGGTTTTGTTTCAACAATTTAATGTATATATACAAAGATAGTTAATGGCAATTTAAGTTATTATTATTATTTTTTTCGAAGAATCGAAGGATGTTATCACAGTCAAAAATAATTATTAAATCTATTTTGCGAAGAATAACTAAGGTAAAGTATCATTTGCAATTTATAAATATATATTTCGCAATGTGCGCGACGGTTTCAATAACAATATAAGCTGTGAAAACTATTACGGACCTTGTCAACTGAAATACGACCTTGGTGAGGTTGGACAAAGTATATCTGTCCTCACACAGTGCAATCCACGGCTGATAAATATATAACGTATTCTAAACAAGTTGTTGGGGTCTACCGGAAGCCAGTAGGAAACGGTTTTTACTTACTTGCAAGAGGAAGAGATTGTTTCGTTTTTACGAATCGAAACTGGTTTGGTTTTATTACTGTAGAACTAATGGTTCCTGGTGAAGCTTTATTGCTTTCTACAAGTGTGTGTGAGAGCTGGAATTACGCGGTCAGTTGTGAAAACGAAAAGCATTGAATATTTCACTACAACTGATGGTTTAATTGCATTTAATTACTAACAATTCGAAATACTAAAAGAAAACTATTTAACACTAGAATTAAGTATCTAGATTATTTCCTTTTTGGGGTTTCAGCTGTGCATGGACTACTTTTATAAAATTTCTCCTTTCCTAATCAACTAGCATTTTTTCATCTCCCGGCTTGCTACAGTTTTACCCAATCCAAAGAACCGTTCCATTTTGTTCTCTTTTGGACTAAGCTATATTTGTTTTTTTCATTGGTTTTTATTTATGGTTTTCATAAGTTTTAGGTAAAAAAAGGTATAATGGTATAATGGAGTGATATGTTATGGAAAAAGAATAATAAATGAAGTAATATCAAATAATAGTTGGGTAAAAATAATTGTGTTATTATTTAAATTAAGGATTTTCGGATTTCCACAGATATACGTTTTTACAAATAAACAATCCTAAATAAATATTTCGTATTTATTCTGTATTCAGGTAATTTGACTGTTAAAGAAGGATATAAAAAAAATGTAAATATTGATAGTATAGCCTTCACAAACAAGAGATTCTGGAATTTAGGGATAAATTGATATTACGTGATCACGTTTGTAAGCGCAGGCAAGATATACCTGCTCCCGTCTAGGGTTGAAGAGTTACGACCAGTTACACGTTTGTAAGCGCAGGCAAGATATACCTGCTCCCGTCTAGGGTTGAAGAGTTACGACCAGTTACACGTTTGTAAGCGCAGGCAAGATATACCTGCTCCCGTCTAGGGTTGAAGAGTCACGACCAGTTACACGTTTGTAAGCGCAGGCAAGATATACCTGCTCCCGTCTAGGGTTGAAGAGTCACGACCAGTTACACGTTTGTAGGCGCAGGCAAGATATACCTGCTCTCTTCTAGGGTTGAAGAGTCACGACCAGTTACACGTTTGTAAGCGCAGGCAAGATATACCTGCTCCCGTCTAGGGTTGAAGAGCCACGACCAGTTACACGTTTGTAAGCGCAGGCAAGATATACCTGCTCTCTTCTAGGGTTGAAGAGTCACGACCAGTTACACGTTTGTAAGCGCAGGCAAGATATACCTGCTCCCGTCTAGGGTTGAAGAGTCACGACCAGTTACACGTTTGTAAGCGCAGGCAAGATATACCTGCTCCCGTCTAGGGTTGAAGAGTCACGACCAGTTACACGTTTGTAAGCGCAGGCAAGATATACCTGCTCCCGTCTAGGGTTGAAGAGCCACAACCAGTTACACGTTTGTAAGCGCAGGCAAGATATACCTGCTCTCTTCTAGGGTTGAAGAGTCACGACCAGTTACACGTTTGTAAGCGCAGGCAAGATATACCTGCTCCCGTCTAGGGTTGAAGAGTCACGACCAGTTACACGTTTGTAAGCGCAGGCAAGATATACCTGCTCCCGTCTAGGGTTGAAGAGTTACGACCAGTTACACGTTTGTAAGCGCAGGCAAGATATACCTGCTCCCGTCTAGGGTTGAAGAGTCACGACCAGTTACACGTTTGTAAGCGCAGGCAAGATATACCTGCTCCCGTCTAGGGTTGAAGAGTCACGACCAGTTACACGTTTGTAAGCGCAGGCAAGATATACCTGCTCTCTTCTAGGGTTGAAGAGTCACGACCAGTTACACGTTTGTAAGCGCAGGCAAGATATACCTGCTCCCGTCTAGGGTTGAAGAGCCACGACCAGTTACACGTTTGTAAGCGCAGGCAAGATATACCTGCTCTCTTCTAGGGTTGAAGAGTCACGACCAGTTACACGTTTGTAAGCGCAGGCAAGATATACCTGCTCCCGTCTAGGGTTGAAGAGTCACGACCAGTTACACGTTTGTAAGCGCAGGCAAGATATACCTGCTCCCGTCTAGGGTTGAAGAGTCACGACCAGTTACACGTTTGTAAGCGCAGGCAAGATATACCTGCTCCCGTCTAGGGTTGAAGAGTCACGACCAGTTACACGTTTGTAAGCGCAGGCAAGATATACCTGCTCCCGTCTAGGGTTGAAGAGTCACGACCAGTTACACGTTTGTAAGCGCAGGCAAGATATACCTGCTCCCGTCTAGGGTTGAAGAGTTACGACCAGTTACACGTTTGTAAGCGCAGGCAAGATATACCTGCTCCCGTCTAGGGTTGAAGAGTCACGACCAGTTACACGTTTGTAAGCGCAGGCAAGATATACCTGCTCCCGTCTAGGGTTGAAGAGTCACGACCAGTTACACGTTTGTAAGCGCAGGCAAGATATACCTGCTCCCGTCTAGGGTTGAAGAGTCACGACCAGTTACACGTTTGTAAGCGCAGGCAAGATATACCTGCTCCCGTCTAGGGTTGAAGAGTCACGACCAGTTACACGTTTGTAAGCGCAGGCAAGATATACCTGCTCCCGTCTAGGGTTGAAGAGTCACGACCAGTTACACATGATACATGGGTCAAATGTAAAATTGTGAAGCAGCATTAAAATGTCCAAATGAACATTGTGAAGTCTCAGCAAAAGACATTTATTTTATTTAATTTGGTACATGCAATATTTTCGTGTAGTGTTGAGGCAATCACCCAGTTTGGTTATCACCTAAGAACACTGGTTATTAGGGTAATTAAGGTAGAGTAATAATACAGCCTTCTATTATGACAAAATACTGTTGTGTGTTAGTAAAAGTACAATAATTTTCATACAGTAATTAAAATTATAAAAATCTTTGGATATTCAAAAAATATAATTTTTTTTTCAGGTGAAAAATATATTTAACAATCCTTTAGTTAAATGATCATGGCCAGTTTTTGTCTTGGCATGAAATGTGATTGAGTAGGCACTTGCTGGAGATTACCTTTATTTTGCCAATATTTATTGTTATTATTTTATGAATGCAATTAATTTAGATTTTGAAACAAACCCAAATATTTATTACTTGATATGATGACTGAAACAATGATCCCAATTCCCTCCCACAAAAAGATATTCACAGTAAACCTTTAATTATGTAATAATTCAAATTGTTAAGTAGAAGAGCAATAGTATGACTTAATTATGTGCGTATAATGTACATCCAAGAAGTACGTTTTGTTTTATGTTTGAAAGACAATAGTTATTTATAAAGTATACAATTTGTTTTTAAAGAAATATCTACTATTTAAGCTATTTTTCTACATAAGCTCTTGCCACAGTGTGGCAAACGATTTTTTCCTCGTTTCAAGAAGTTTCTGATGTGAATTCAATCAAGTAGATCCGCGTTTTTGGTCTCATCATCATCTATAAACCACTCCACAATAACATCAATAGGAAGGAACCACTATGCCACTAGAACTACGAACTGAACCATAGTGTAACTGGGCAAATCGTTCCCAACTATATATCTTGTAAATGCCATTGTGTCACCTTTATATGTGTGGATTACACATTACCATGGATAAAAATGAAAGGATTACACATTACCATGGATAAAAATGAAAGGATTACACATTACCATGGATAAAAATGAAAGGATTACACATTACCATGGATAAAAATGAAAGGATTACACATTACCATGGATAAAAATGAAAGGATTACACATTACCATGGATAAAAATGAAAGGATTACACATTACCATGGATAAAAATGAAAGGATTACACATTACCATGGATAAAAATGAAAGGAATACACATTACCATGGATAAAAATGAAAGGATTACACATTACCATGGATAAAAATGAAAGGATTACACATTACCATGGATAAAAATGAAAGGATTACACATTACCATGGATAAAAATGAAAGGATTACACATTACCATGGATAAAAATGAAAGGATTACACATTACCATGGATAAAAATGAAAGGATTACACATTACCATGGATAAAAATGAAAGGATTACACATTACCATGGATAAAAATGAAAGGATTACACATTACCATGGATAAAAATGAAAGGATTACACATTACCATGGATAAAAATGAAAGGATTACACATTACCATGGATAAAAATGAAAGGATTACACATTACCATGGATAAAAATGAAAGGATTACACATTACCATGGATAAAAATGAAAGGATTACACATTACCATGGATAAAAATGAAAGGATTACACATTACCATGGATAAAAATGAAAGGATTACACATTACCATGGATAAAAATGAAAGGATTACACATTACCATGGATAAAAATGAAAGGATTACACATTACCATGGATAAAAATGAAAGGATTACACATTACCATGGATAAAAATGAAAGGATTACACATTACCATGGATAAAAATGAAAGGATTACACATTACCATGGATAAAAATGAAAGGATTACACATTAACATGGATAAAAATGAAAGGATTACACATTACCATGGATAAAAATGAAAGGATTACACATTACCATGGATAAAAATGAAAGGATTACACATTACCATGGATAAAAATGAAAGGATTACACATTACCATGGATAAAAATGAAAGGATTACACATTACCATGGATAAAAATGAAAGGATTACACATTACCATGGATAAAAATGAAAGGATTACACATTACCATGGATAAAAATGAAAGGATTACACATTACCATGGATAAAAATGAAAGGATTACACATTACCATGGATAAAAATGAAAGGATTACACATTATCATGGATAAAAATGAAATAGTACGCTCTCCATGGTCGCTTGATCTGTGTCACACAATGCAGTTATCTAAGCTTCTCGCAGTGATAATTACCATTACAAATTGTTCTAAAATGACTCCAAACCTGTCCCAAAACACTATGCTTGGGATGTCATAAGCTACTCAAGCCTCATAAATAGTCATTACACTGCTGAGGAAGTTGTCATCATTATTGTTGTAACGTATCATCAAATCAGTTCACTACCAATAACTATTTTTTACAACCTTGTAAATATTGTAAGGGGATATGGCAGAGGGGGTGCGCAGGGTTGCGTAAATGCAGTAGACCTGCTTTCTATTGGGGTCGTAGAGGGATGTCTACACGTAACTCGTCGATAAAAAAGCAATAAAACTAATCTATAAGCTACAGATGTAGTTAGCTACGTAGTTTCCATCACAGCTCATAATAAGTCATTTCAAATTACAAGTTTTTCCTACAAAGTTTCAAAAGCAATAGAGGGCTCAGTAGTATCTTTATAAACAAATATTGCTACAAATATTTACACAGACCTTATGCGCATTTCGCTAACACTGGTATCATCATCAGAAGGTTACAAATAATAACCTTCATTTGTAACCTGATGATGATGCTAAATGTGTTAACGAAATGTACATAAAGGTTGTGTAAATATTTGTAGCAAGGGTTTATAGTAGCTTGTTAACATCATAAGTTATTGAACCATTAAAACTCCCTTGTATGGTTGTCGTAGAAGCTTTGTAGAGTTCACTCCTTTCTGTAGTATTGACAAAATACTAACAATAAAATGAATTCAAAAAGTTCTTCTAATCATACTCTATACACAATGAAAATAAAAATATAGGAATGTGAGTTTAGAATTCATTACAAAACATACAATTTCGGAAAGACAATAATTAAACAAAATTAAACAAGCATGTGTCAACACTGGAGGAACCAAAGTCTCCGCAGCAAATTGGAGACAAAAAGAACCTGTTTGCCCTTCGCCTCCGAAAGATTTCGACAGAGCGCTGGCATTCTTAGATACTCTGGTAGGCATTCTATTTCATCAGAGTACACAAAACTAGTTACAAACGTGTTTTCAAATATTGTTTTTCTTTGGAAAGACATTTCGTTGCCCAGAATTACATCAAAGGCTTTATTCTCTGGGCAAGAGATAAAAATATTAAGGTAAAGTGCAAAAATGTGCAACATTCTACTACAAATAATCATACAGTAATTTTTTAAATTTATTTTAACTCTGGAGTTCTATTAAAATATACAATTAGCAAATATTTACAAATAATAATCTAATTTGTAGAATTTTGAAATTAAAAAAAAAAAAATACACTTTGAAATGATTTTTGCAATCTAAAAATGAGAAGAAGGTTTGTTAGAAATATGTAAGATGCTTGTGTATGCTATTAATATAAACATTTTATCTAAATATTTTCAGATTAAGGGCATTTGTTTCCATTTTGAGCCTGAGATACGAAGTTAAAATATTTTAATAATCAATATAAAATTTTTTATAACAGTTCCAGTGTCCAATACTTTTAAACGGTTTTAGTTGAAATATGTTAGGAATGTATTTAAGTCTGATATTTAATATTTATTGTTATTTTAAAATAATGTTTTACTTTTAAAAAAATAATTATGACGGAGAAAATGCCAACTTAATATTTTTTGAAAATACGCAACGGTAATAAAATTAATGACTATGTATTTATTCAAAAGGTAATATAATAGCTTATATAAAGGTAATAGCCTTTTTTATATGTCTAATATAGTGTCTTCTGAATCTGTTACAGTGTACAGCCTATATTTAGGACATTTTAAGGCAAACGGCAAGTTTCTGTTTCCCTAGGTTTGAGCTTGTGTATATTACAACTTATATTGTTAATTTTTCTAAGCAGACAATTACAAGTAAATAATAAAAGTAAATGTATTATTGTTTTGGAAGTGAGCTTTGAAATGTCATTGTTCTTTACAATTTCCAGTATATTGTTGGTGTCGTTATGTTGATACATTTTGTCGGCTAGATCAGTTTTAGGCAATGAGGTCATATTTTGCTAGGTTTACCGTCAAATTTCTAGCATTTATTATTATTTCAATTAGTGTGTAAAGAGAAATAAAAAAGTCAATTCTAGTTTTTAACGAGAAAAATTTAATCAATTTTTAAAACCATAATCTTCACTGTTAAATTTAATTAAAAATATTTAATTATGTCATTTATTACATTGCAGGATAATTTTTGTTAGAAATTAGGTTAAAATAGAATAGTTAGCGCAGGAAAGAGCTAAGGGTAAATATCGTCTGTTAGAAACACACATCCAGGCTTCGAAAGTTACAACAAACATGTGAATCAAAATTAGGTAACATTTCTATTTAAGGCTTTATTTATATATTGGAGAATACGTTTTCTGTTCCTACTATTAATATATAATATTTTATTTAAACATTGAATATTTTTTACTACCATGATGATATAAAAGGGTAAGTAAATATATATATTTGTAGCAGATAAAGAAACAATGCCCAAAGTAACTTAGGTTTGAACGTCGGGACGGAGGTAAATTTATGGAAAAATAAATAATATTTAGAATTCAAAAACAGTATCTGAATATTTTTAAAATATTTTATTCACTTTTTCTTATAATTACGGTCTTTTCAAAAAAAAAAAGTTAAAACCATAGTACCACAATGTTATTACACAATGAAGGAAATACACGTTGCATATCGTCAGAGAGTATGGTACATTGGAAACTAAACCCAACGAAGAGTAAACTAGACCGAAAACGCAAACGTCCAATAAACTTGGTTATATCATAGTGTTAGTGGGACGCTTGCATAACTCGATTCCGTCGGATGAAAGTGCGCTTTATGCAACCACTTCCATCTGCTGTATCCGGTTTTAGGTTCTTCCGCGTTTGCCAGCTTTCTACTCCGTAACATGCAGCTACAGCTACGAAGATCATGATGTTGGTTCCGTTGTACCAGGGATAATGTAATTAGTGGGGGTGGGGAGTCGTGAAGCAGGTTGTACAGCAGCAGGCTGATGCATACGATAAAGGTTACGTGTTCGCGAATTGGATATTTGTCTCTTGTAATTCATTTAATTTAATTTTGTAAATGTGAATAAAAGAAATCAACTGTGTAAATCAACCTATTTTTAACTACAGGTTTTGCGAAATTTAAATATTTGCGAAAAGGTAATAATTACTCGTATATCATTATTTTACTTATTGGTGATAATGAGGATTTTGTAAATGTGAATAAAAGAAATCTATTCTATCTCAACTGTGTATTTTTAACTACAGGTTTTGCGAAATTTAAATATTTGCGAAAGGTAATAATTACTCGTATATCATTATTTTACTTATTGGTGATGATGAGGATTTTGTAAATCAGAAAATTATTGATGTTCGCTATGTGTTTAATTATTACGTTTTATATTTAATAACTTGGCTTTTCAAAACTATCATAAAAATTGTACAGAAATAACTGGTAAAAATATTTTCCCGCCAAATACGCATTTGAAACTGCGTTTTAAAAAGTTGAATTTTTTGTCAACTCTGAACCCAACTAAAGCCTTTGTTTGATGCATATAAGTGGTAAAACTATATTTGGCACTTTTATGAGATTATATGGGTTATTATGGCAAATAGTGTTGTATCAAAATAGCCGCAAAAGAAATTGGTATTACAGACAACACACATACGCGCGCGCGCGCGCAACACTCTATACAGGTAGCTTAAGATTAAGAAGAAAAACAATGTAAATTAATTTTCTGATTGACATTGGTTAATCAGAAAGAGATAAAACTGTTGCAATTTTGTGTAGCTCATTAACGCCGAATTTAATGTTAAAAATATTCAATTTCAAATTAAAAAAATTACACACCTTAAGATCTGATAATTTTTATATTTTGTATGAAAATAGAAATATAAAATCCATCAGTGAAAATTACGTTTTCCTTCAGAGAACAACTATAACAACTAATTGCTTTTCTAAGTCTTGAATCTCTAACAGAATACAAATAACTCTAATGTGAACTTAATTTTTTTCAATTTATACCTGAGAATAAGGTTTGTCATAAAATAAATAAGACAATGAATCTATTTTGAAATAAGCTTTGAAACAATAATTGTCGAAAAAGTACT
Source organism: Prosapia bicincta (assembly GCA_036971475.1). Classification (NCBI taxonomy): domain Eukaryota; kingdom Metazoa; phylum Arthropoda; class Insecta; order Hemiptera; family Cercopidae; genus Prosapia; species Prosapia bicincta. Next base: position 65,049,387 of record JBAIZL010000010.1, read on the forward strand.
TTTTTATTGAGATAGTAATAATATTCAGATATTGAACAATGAACAATATGCTCAAATTTTGTGAGTTTAGCATTTCGTAATAAAATGTTTTACTGCCTTAATCAGGAAACTCTGATTTTATAACAAATTGTATTACTGTATCAAGAAATTAGCTTTTTTATTAAATATTTGATTGCCTGATGAAAAACCACTAATAATGTTTCTGTCATTTTGCCACGACGATTACGTTGGCTCAACGCAATCTACGTAGAATTTTTGTTTTATTAAAAGAGAAATGGTAACTCCAGCCTTACATTTAAATCAATCTGAAGTTGCCTGTCATAGGTTCTATAGCCAAAATTTTAATCTTACTTGATGACAAATGTCTTTAGTTAAAAATGGTATTAAGATCACCTATAGGTAAGCTATGCCATGCTTTCGTAGTGTCTTATGATTGGTACTTAGATGGACAGGCTCTCAGAGCACGTGTCCTTATATTATTTTTTAAATTATTTTCTATTTTTATGGATAATTTATTGAAGACAATTTATTACTTTTTTTATATCTCCTATAATTTAATTTACAAATATTAAATTAAGAATATTTGTTAATACACGTATGATAAAATACAATAAGGAAGTCATGACCATATCACCTGATGCTGGCCTTAATTTTGCTAATTTATAGTGACAAAGTTGACCAGAAACTGGTTTATAATTAGGTCAAACCGACGGTTCCAAAGACAGGTAGTTTAGATTTTAGTTTTATTGTCAATAACTTATTATGTAAAACCACACTAGAAACTTACCGACTCATCAAAGTATTTGGCTGCTTCCTGATGTAGCATAGTGTCGAAACCCTGCATCGAGGTCAGTCCTATGGTGTAAGCCTCTGTGACATTCTGAAACCACAGGCTTTAGGGGTTGCGTTCAGAGGAAAAATTTCAAAAAAATTATTTTAGAAAAAGATTCTTGAAAAATTATTTGCTATTGTGTTATTCTAAATTTTGTTTAGTGAAAACGTATGTGCAAACGTCTTCAGGTGTGTTTGGGATAAAGAAAAGCTTTTATTTGGGTACGAAGATGCGAGTTGTATCGATGATTGCTCACACTTCAGTCCTTATTCGAGTTTTTCTTTCTTTATTCCCCCCGCACTTTTGCTTTTGGACCTTCAAATTGTTAACACTTTGTTCTTAGACAAATGTATTTTTAAATGTAAAATAGGTGTATTTTTCATGCCCCCTAGTAAATGTTTTGAGTTTTACCCTTTCTGTTATGTCTTTTTGTGAGTTGATATTCACCCATAATACTTAAAATATTTTATGTTACATTTTTCGAATTCATTTTATCGTTCACAGATACGTTTGTGGGCATCTCACTATCTTAGATCCCTTTAGGTTCCCAGATATTGCTGTTTAAAGACTTTTGGCTACGCTAGTCCTAATTTTCAGTAATATCAATGCATAACATGATGAATATCAGTGTTTAAATCCTATATAGGCCTACAATGTAAAATTTAACTTATCCCTTACACCGTCAAGATAAAGTCAATACACTCCAGTACTTTTAATATTAAATGTAATATATAAAAACATGTTTCAAATCTAAATAATTCCTTCTTTAGATTCCAAAACCAATCTACTTCAATAGCTTAACGACAGGGGTCGTATTGTGTTAATTAGTCTCAACAATTCACATTAAATACCAGCTGTTTGTATTCTTAATGTGGGTCTTTTACTTAACTGTCCACTAAACCCGAAAACTGACGGTACATAATAGATGTAAATTTTACTTGTGTTTCTGTGTTTATTTGTATTTGTAGGTGACCAACTAATTTCGCTACGAAGAGACACGAACATCGCCTACGAAAGGTATGAAAGCATAATAGAAAAGGTAGGGATTTTATCTTCTATCGGAGTCATCGGGGGATGTTTACCTAGTACAATACCAACTAAGGGAAGGTGACCTTAGGCCCAAGAAAAGAACATAAAGCTACACTGAAATTTAGAATTGAACAAGTCGATTGCTCTTCCATAGACAAGGTTGATCGCCAAAAGTAAATCTTTAATGCACTGGCATAATAGGAGTATTCACCAGCTACACGATAAATCCTTAAAGTTGTGAAAACATAGAGTGTTTAATGGGGTGATGTGTGTCTTACAGTTATATTTTTGTTGTAATTATTTGTTCTTAAAGTGAATGCTTTTCTCCAACCCTGTATCCCTTTCCACAACCCTTAAAGAAAGGTATGGCTGAATATCAAATTAAGCATAACAGACAAACTTCGTGTAAACATGATTGAGTGCAATGTTTGTATTTCCGCCAAGGAAGGACGCCAAGGCTGGACCGCTCTCCCTTCAGTGCGGTGTTTCTTTATATCGTTATTGTTGCTTAGACTTACTTCTTTTCGTAATCCTTCTAGATTGCACCAGTCACACCTGGAAAGAAAAACATCTCTTAGAAAGTGCATAGTATTTATATAGACACAGTTGAGATCTGTATATTTACTTAGCTCGATCTGTTAGTTGTTACATGACGTCACTTTACAAACGTAAGAGACGATTGGTCTTCTGACCCCGATATTATTGTTGCATGACTTGGAAAACGTGGAACAGTTCAGTTCGAACAGTTGTTAATGCTCTTTCTACGTTCTCTCTAAAAAGTTAAAATTATTTATATAATTCAATCAGTAGCAAACAAAAATTATTAGAAGTTGTTGAAGAATGCCTTTCAGTGAAACATACAAACTACTGTATAGTGCTTCAGTTCTATGGAATACAGTACAAACTTTGTATGATGTTATACTATTAGTAATGGCAAGGTT
>JBAIZL010000010.1:65057188-65082188 GCA_036971475.1 Prosapia bicincta
AGTTAAATCATTTCCAATGAATATAAGAGAGTATAATCATTACCAATGAATATAAGAGAGTATATTCATTTAAAATGAATATAGAGAGTATAACCATTTTAAATGAATATAAGAGAGTATAATCATTTCCAATGAATATAAGAGAGTATAACCATTTCCAACGAATATGAGAAAGTATAATCATTTCCAATGAATATAAGAGAGTATAATCATTTCCAATGAATATAAGAGAGTATAACCATTTCCAATGAATATAGGTGAGTTAAATCATTTCCAATGAATATAAGAGAGTATAATCATTTCCAATGAATATAAAAAGAGTATAATTATTTCAAATGAATATAAGAGAGTATATATATTTCCAATGAATATAAGAGAGTATAATCGTTTCCAATGAATATAGGAGAGTATAATCATATACAATGGGTACAAGAGAGTATATTCATTTCAATGAATACAGGAGTGTATATTCATTTCCAATGAATATAAAAAGAGTATAATTATTTCAAATGAATATAAGAGAGTATAAATATTTCCAATGAATATAAGAGAGTATATATATTTCCAATGAATATAAGAGAGTATAATCGTTTCCAATGAATATAAGAGAGTATAATCATATACAATGAGTACAAGAGAGTATATTCATTTCAATGAATACAGGAGTGTATATTCATTTCCAATGAATATAAAAAGAGTATAATCATTTCCAATGAATATAAAAAGAGTATAATTATTTCCAATGAATATAAGAGAGTATAATCATTTCCAATGAATATAAGAGAGTATAAATATTTCCAATGAATATAAGAGAGTATAATCGTTTCCAATGAATATAAAAGAGTATAATCATTTCCAATGAATATAAGAGAGTATAATCATTTTCAATGAATATAAGAAAGTATAATCATTTCCAATGAATATAAGAGAGTATAATATTTCCAATGATTATAAGAGAGTATATTCATTTCCAATGAATATAAGAGAGTATAATCGTTTCCAATGAATATAAAAGAGTATAATCATTTCCAATGAATATAAGAGAGTATAATCATTTTCAATGAATATAAGAAAGTATAATCATTTCCAATGAATATAAGAGAGTATAATATTTCCAATGATTATAAGAGAGTATATTCATTTCCAATGAATATAAGAGAGTATAATCATTTCCAATGAATATAAGAAAGTATAATCATTTCCAATGAATATAAGAGAGTATAATATTTCCAATGAATATAAGAGAGTATAATCATTTCCAATGAATGTAAGAGAGTTTAATCACCTCCAATGAATATAAGAGGGTATAATCATTTCCAATGAATATAAAAGAGTATAATCATTTCCAATTAATATAAGAGAGTATAATCATTTCCAATGAGTATAAGAGAGTATAATCATTGCCAATGAGTATAAGAGAGTATAACCATTTCCAATGAATATAAGAGAGCATAATCATTTCCAATAAATATAAGAGAGTATAATCATTTCCAATGAATATAAGAAAGTATAATCGTTCCCAATGAATATAAAAGAGTATACTCATTTCCAATGAATATAAGAGAGTATAATCATTTCCAATGAATATAAGAAAGTATAATCATTTCCAATGAATATAAGAGAGTATAATATTTCCAATGAATATAAGAGAGTATAATCATTTCTAATGAATATAACAGAGTATAATCCTTTCCAATGAATATAACAGAGTATAATCATTTCCAGTGAATATAAGAGAGTATAATCATTTCCAATGAATATAAGAAAGTATAATCATTTCCAATGAATATAAGAGAGTTTAATATTTCCAATGAATATAAGAGAGTATAATCATTTACAATGAATATAAGAGAGTATAACCATTTCCAATGAATATGAGAAAGTATAATCATTTCCAATGAATATAAGAGAATATAATCATTTCCAGTGAATATAAGAGAGTATAATCATTTCTAATGAATGTATTAGTCGTAAAGTAATACATAGGTTTCAATGTTAGTTTCTTGAAGCTATATATAAGTAGTTTTAGCAAAATTAGTTCTTATTAAATTCAAGCCTAAAATCTGAAAAATTTATAAATCCTAAATAATATTTATTTATTTGTTTCGCAATAGTTTAAACCTCGTAATCCCCTTCCTCTTTTATGTTCCACACTTTTTAAGATAAGAATTCAGTCTTATGCAAATTTGTATTTTAGCGTAAGTTACAGTTTGTAGTTTGTCGAATTTGTATTCTCAAGAGAATTGTAATTTATTTTAATTTACATTCTTAACATTTATGTCACGTAGTTTCTTAGTGTGTTTCTTGCACAGCAATACAAATAACAATGAAAAACGTCAGGCAGTCAGGCCCCCTTTAGTTTAAATAAAAACAATGCCCTAGCATAATACCATCACCGTCATCTGCCTCAACCAAATACCCTGTTATTTTAATAATACTTGACCCCGTGTCCTACCTGCAACCAGCATTAAAAATACAAATGGTGCAAGACCTTCTATAATCGAAAATATACTATTTTGAGATACTTAATAATTGGGCAATATAGGCCAAGCGTGTTTTTTTAAAGTTTTAGATTCATATTATAAAGGAACTATTTACCATAATATTGTAAAATCTAATAAGCAAGCTTATTACAGAAACAAGACTGTAATCTAAAATCATTCAATCATCTTATTTAAAAAATAATAATGTCGTAACACAGTCGAAAGCAATCCAAGTAACATAATACGAAGAATTGCCACCATTCGAGCTGATCACCGTGACTTACAATTAATTTCTAGTTTCTACGCAGCAAGTGTCGGAATCATAGCGCCCCCGTTTCCTGGTAGAGGACAATTATAAAGTCTTTACGTCAACTGTGCCACTTGCATTACTCGAGTGTTACTGACGTAAAATATTTTATACAAAGTAATGCGATCGTGAAAAATAATTTTAATTAATTAGAAAATTTCCTCTGACGTACATGTGTGTTGTTAATGTGTAGGCATTAAAGTTACTAAGGTCAGTTGGCAATTATTTCTCACAGGTAAACATCTCGGTGAATAGAAGGTCTGTAATTAATTTGGGTAGTAAATAACAATCATCCTAAACGATGTCAATACCTCGTCAGGGCTGCCAATTATTTCTTTGATAGAGCGTAATTTCCCTACATAATTATGGGTCAAGTAGCAATGCCATGACCTCGTTGCATTCGGTCGCATAAATGCAATCATCATTTCATGAGGCTGTGACAAACTGAGGGCCTGCCTCAAACGGTATTGTGTTGCCGAAACCCTTTCGTGACGTCATTTTACAACGTAGTTTGAAACGTTCCCCATTGTTTGTTCAGGCGTTGAATTCTTTATTGGCAAAGACGAATATCAAAATATATCTAGAAATACTAAATAAAACGTTATAGTAAAATAAGAAGTTGTTTAGGTCATTCAACTATAGAAACAGTATTTAATAAAGAGAAAAATTACAAGGAAAAGAAACAGGACACAGACATTTACCATAACCTAGAAATGCTACACATCAACAAAAAAGGACCACATCTCAACGCACTAGAACAATGTGAAGTTTACAGACACCCAAAACACAATGTACAAACACATTAAGCGAACAAACACAATACAAATCACACATACTCTTTGATACTATCGCAAAACTGTCTTTAAAACCGTCACCGCTTGACCCAACATCTCCAAGCAGAAGACACTGATGAAGATCGGCTCATAGCGATCGAAAACGTTCTGTTTCAGTAAGTTTTAACAAATTTACAAAATTTAAAGTTCGGATAGTCATAAACTATTGTTTAATTGATTAATTACGAATTATACTGTTCAACACTTATACTTCAACACTTTACTTATTTGAAAATCATAAGGGTAGTATAGAGTAAAAAACGTCAGTGTCTACCCATACCTCCTTACTAGCAAGTCATGCCGACAAATGTTAGTGCCTTAACGACGTCACTCCATCTGTTTTAATTTACAAAACAAATAACTTTAACAGTCATATAATTTGCAAGATTGTAAACCTATTTACCAGTTTGATTTCCGTGAGTGGATCCATGACATATATGGATTTATTTGCTTGTTTGGCTACTCTAAAATATTTGACTATTTAGGTGCTGCAAATAAAAATGAACTTGAATGAATAAAATCTACGTGAATTTTTATAAAGTCTGAATATAAAATGGATCTTATCTTTCTCCGCAAAAACATCTTGCATCATTTAAGTTAGTTTTAGTTATATTGAAAGTAATACTTGTCATAATAAATGTCTGTGATTTTACACATTATTGCAGAGAAGAATTTGTAATATATTTATTTCAGATAGTGGGCGTTTTCATTTTAGCTGACTCTTTATTGCAAAGAATATTGTTAAAATTTTAACCAAACTAAATTAAAGTTATTAAATAAAATTAAATACAACAAATCAAAACCATCCCGATCTCTAACAAATTTGTTTTCTATGAAATTTGGGTCGTTTGAAAATCACTTACTTTACTTTACTTTATCCAATGCCCGCCCTTGGCTGTTGAACCATTCGGCGTCGAGCCTCCCAGTAACGACCAGTTCAGGACAGGTTGAAATGTGGTCCCCATTCATGACACCATTGAGACAGAGCGGACACGTATCGGACTCCGCTAGGCCGAAACGGTAGAGGTGGGCCTGGAGATAGTCGTGTCCTGTCAGAAGTCGAAAGTCAGCCACGGCAGTTGCTCTATCGCTTGTGGGCACCAAAGGACCGCGACTGCTAAGTGATGCCCACTGTTTCCCCCTGCTGGCTTCCTCATGATCTTTTTTAATGGAGCGTTTAAGGATAGCATCAATAAGGTGTTTGGCAGAGGTGAGGCTGGTTTCTGCATATGGTTGTTGCATCTGCGTTCCATTTTTTGCAAGGTCGTCTGCTCGTTTGAAAATCACTTAATGTATATAAATTTATTTCTGGGTCCCATATTAGAAACAGTGAGAATTTGTTTTCGTATGAGTTTAGGTTCTGTTCATTGTTGAGCTGTTGAGTTAAGGTTCTGTACATTGTTGAGCTGTCGAGCTAAGATTCTGTTGATTGTTGAATGCCTGCGAGAATTGGTCATAGCACAAACTTTACATCGTGCTTTTTTCAGTCTTTTCAGTCTATGTTCTCTACTTAGCTTTTCCTAATCTAGTCTGTTAAAATTTCGAATAAGTAGTAATATTATTGCTAAGTAGGTTAAAAAGCACTACACTACAACTAGCCCTATTCACTCTAAAGAGCCTAGCCAGAAGAGCTGAAAAGCAGCTGTCTGGATCAAGGTCAAGAGTGTTGCATAACTACCATATTGCAGTTCAGTTCTCCTAGACCTATTTATGCACTTAAAACAACGCTCGGTGACCCCATAAGAACCTTGTAGTATGATTAACTTACAGATACTCACGGGCTTTATAAAAACGTCACTACACCCCACATAGAAACAAATGGGTTAATGGGGTAGTAGTAAAATCTCGAAAAGTGGGCATGAGCTTCTGTTGTAATAGGTTAGGAAGTCGAGTGCTATTTGCATGAGCGTTTTACTCTTGCGTAGCCTAAAAATCTATTAGTCCTTCTTAGTGTAATTATGGCGCTTACACTGACAAATACCAAATCAACTCAGTCTAGCGCTCTCACTTGTCATGTGACCCAAAATAAAATTAGATACAGCCCGTGTCGTTCGATTTACGTTTAGTAGACTTTACGCTTTGAGCGTAAAACCTTCCATGAGATTTGTTCTAAGAAAAGCGTTAATATGACCGCATTAGATTTTACAGCGTTATGTAATTAGAGTTTAACCGGAGCCCCGGAGGAGAGGTAGTTAATTACTTACTGTCCAACAGTTGTATTATTTACAATGAATATTACGGAACCAAGCGTAACAAACACATTTGTGTGGGTAAACAGAGAAGGTGTTGTAAGTTAATGGAGGTTTCATGAATGTCTTGAGGGCTGGTGTAGACAATACGGACAGAATGTGAGTAATAAGGGCAACGGTAATGTAATAAAATGGACAGAGCCAGTCTAATGGGTGACTCTATACCCACGGTTACCAAAGAGGAGGCTAGTAAATGGCCATTTTCAGCTCATTAACAGGTAGAACTATAGTGAAGGCATTCTTCCCCACACAAGACGTGTAGAGATCACTTTGCAAAATAAGTTGCTTTTTTATTTATTAAACCTTTAATATTTATATGGAGTTAATAAGTTTTGGTTTGTAGAACAAGGAGACACAACCATTAACTTTTCATTTAATGTAAACTTTAGAATTTTTGCCCAACGGGAGAGGATTTACAAGCATGACGTAATTTTAGTAGGTTTCTTATCTTCAGATTTTCAAAGATTAACTAATTAATAACACAGATTTCTTCGAAGATAATCTTTAGGTTTTCATACTTTCTGTGACGTGCGTTTTTAAGTTGAACAATTTTTTTAGTAGTTAACTTTCAAGATGAACACAGGTTATTTTTTATTTCCTTTTGGAATGTAAGTCTATATTAATTATCAAGAAAACGTTCTTCATAAACAGTGCAGCATTTACTGCCGACTCTCTTACTACTTTATGCTTTGTAACTAATGAAGCCATAATTATTTTTAGATATGCATAATAATAATTACTTAAAAACGATCTGGAGAAACCTGTTATATACAAATTAAGGTTACGGCATAAACGTGCACAAATTTGTCACCCTGAGATTCAAAAAGCAATGCAAACTTCAGCTTAGAGTTCGACTTTAACTTACCGAATATATTTGTTAAGTTTAATTATATCAAAGTTTATCCGGAAGTCCCGCCATTTTTTTATTATCCGAGAAAGTTTTGATGAAGGTTCTATTAAAATTTATGTAACTTGTCCTTTAAACGTTTGTGTCAACAACGAAGGATGCAGTGTAAATTATTGTTTAACTTTTATTGCTCATATACTATCTTGATGACATATCAAAAGATTTACTGCTTAGAACTTACATCTCTACAAAACGTAGACACTAGACGACGATAGTATGTAGTTCATGGTTATTGTGTTTATGCGTAGACGTTCTACCAGCCTATTATTTACTTAAGTCTCATGTTTATGCTTAGACGTTCTGCAAGCCTATTATTTACTTAAGTCTCATGTTTATGCGTAGACGTTCTGCCAGCCTATTATTTACTCAAGTCTCATGTTTAGGCGTAGACGTTCTGCAAGCCTAATATTTACTCAAGTCTCATGTTTATGCGTAGACGTTCTGCCAGAATATTATTTACTTAAGTCTCATGTTTATGCGTAGACGTTCTGCCAGCCTATTATTTACTTAAGTCTCATGTTTATGCGTAGACGTTCTGCCAGCCTATTATTTACTCAAGTCTCATGTTTATGCGTAGACGTTCTGCAAGCCTAATATTTACTCAAGTCTCATGTTTATGCGTAGACGTTCTGCCAGAATATTATTTACTCAAGTCTCATGTTTATGCGTAGACGTTCTGCCAGAATATTATTTACTTAAGTCTCATGTTTATGCGTAGACGTTCTGCAAGCCTATTATTTACTTAAGTCTCATGTTTATGCGTAGACGTTCTGCCAGCCTATTATTTACTTAAGTCTCATGTTTATGCGTAGACGTTCTGCCAGCCTAATATTTACTTAATTCTCATGTTTATGCGTAGACGTTCTGCAAGCCTAATATTTACTCAAGTCTCATGTTTATGCGTAGACGTTCTGCCAGCCTATTATTTACTTAAGTCTCATGTTTATGCGTAGACGTTCTGCCAGCCTATTATTTACTTAAGTCTCATGTTTGTGCGTAGACGTTCTGCCAGCCTATTATTTACTCAAGTCTCATGTTTATGCGTAGACGTTCTGCCAGCCTATTATTTACTCAAGTCTCATGTTTGTGCGTAGACGTTCTGCCAGCCTATTATTTACTCAAGTCTCATGTTTGTGCGTAGACGTTCTGCCAGCCTATTATTTACTTAAGTCTCATGTTTATGCGTAGACGTTCTGCCAGCCTATTATTTACTTAAGTCTCATGTTTGTGCGTAGACGTTCTGCAAGCCTAATATTTACTCAAGTCTCATGTTTATGCGTAGACGTTCTGCCAGCCTATTATTTACTCAAGTCTCATGTTTGTGCGTAGACGTTCTGCCAGCCTATTATTTACTTAAGTCTCATGTTTATGCGTAGACGTTCTGCCAGCCTATTATTTACTTAAGTCTCATGTTTGTGCGTAGACGTTCTGCAAGCCTAATATTTACTCAAGTCTCATGTTTATGCGTAGACGTTCTGCCAGCCTATTATTTACTTAAGTCTCATGTTTATGCGTAGACGTTCTGCCAGCCTATTATTTACTTAAGTCTCATGTTTGTGCGTAGACGTTCTGCCAGCCTATTATTTACTTAAGTCTCATGTTTATGCGTAGACGTTCTGCAAGCCTAATATTTACTCAAGTCTCATGTTTATGCGTAGACGTTCTGCCAGAATATTATTTACTTAAGTCTCATGTTTATGCGTAGACGTTCTGCAAGCCTATTATTTACTTAAGTCTCATGTTTATGCGTAGACGTTCTGCCAGCCTATTATTTACTTAAGTCTCATGTTTATGCGTAGACGTTCTGCAAGCCTAATATTTACTTAGGTCTCATGTTTATGCGTAGACGTTCTGCCAGCCTAATATTTACTTAAGTCTCATGTTTATGCTTAGACGTTCTGCCAGCCTAATATTTACTCAAGTCTCATGTTTATGCGTAGACGTTCTGCAAGCCTAATATTTACTTAGGTCTCATGTTTATGCGTAGACGTTCTGCCAGCCTATTATTTACTTAAGTCTCATGTTTATGCGTAGACGTTCTGCCAGCCTAATATTTACATAAGTCTCATGTTTATGCGTAGACGTTCTGCAAGCCTAATATTTACTCAAGTCTCATGTTTATGCGTAGACGTTCTGCCAGCCTATTATTTACTCAAGTCTCATGTTTATGCGTAGACGTTCTGCCAGCCTATTATTTACTCAAGTCTCATGTTTATGGGTAGACGTTCTGCCAGCCTAATATTTAATTGAGTCTCATGTTTATGCGTAGACGTTCTGCAAGCCTAATATTTACTCAAGTCTCATGTTTATGCGTAGACGTTCTGCCAGCCTATTATTTACTCAAGTCTCATGTTTATGCGTAGACGTTCTGCCAGCCTAATATTTACTTAATTCTCATGTTTATGCGTAGACGTTCTGCAAGCCTAATATTTACTCAAGTCTCATGTTTATGCTAAGACGTTCTGCCAGCCTATTATTTACTTAAGTCTCATGTTTATGCGTAGACGTTCTGCCAGCCTAATATTTACTTAAGTCTCATGTTTATGCGTAGACGTTCTGCAAGCCTAATATTTACTCAAGTCTCATGTTTATGCGTAGACGTTCTGCCAGCCTATTATTTACTCAAGTCTCATGTTTATGCGTAGACATTCTGCCAGCCTATTATTTACTCGAGTCTCATGTTTATGGGTAGACGTTCTGCCAGCCTAATATTTAATTGAGTCTCATGTTTATGCGTAGACGTTCTGCAAGCCTAATATTTACTCAAGTCTCATGTTTATGCGTAGACGTTCTGCCAGCCTATTATTTACTCAAGTCTCATGTTTATGCGTAGACGTTCTGCCAGCCTAATATTTACTTAATTCTCATGTTTATGCGTAGACGTTCTGCCAGCCTAATATTTACTTACGTCTCATGTTTATGCGTAGACGTTCTGCCAGCCTATTATTTACTTAAGTCTCATGTTTATGCGTAGACGTTCTGCCAGCCTAATATTTACTCAAGTCTCATGTTTATGCGTAGACGTTCTGCCAGCCTATTATTTACTTAAGTCTCATGTTTATGCGTAGACGTTCTGCAAGCCTAATATTTACTCAAGTCTCATGTTTATGCGTAGACGTTCTGCCAGAATATTATTTACTTAAGTCTCATGTTTATGCGTAGACGTTCTGCAAGCCTATTATTTACTTAAGTCTCATGTTTATGCGTAGACGTTCTGCCAGCCTAATATTTACTCAAGTCTCATGTTTATGCGTAGACGTTCTGCCAGAATATTATTTACTTAAGTCTCATGTTTATGCGTAGACGTTCTGCCAGCCTAATATTTACTCAAGTCTCATGTTTATGCGTAGACGTTCTGCCAGAATATTATTTACTTAAGTCTCATGTTTATGCGTAGACGTTCTGCAAGCCTATTATTTACTTACGTCTCATGTTTATGCGTAGACGTTCTGCAAGCCTAATATTTACTCAAGTCTCATGTTTATGCGTAGACGTTCTGCAAGCCTATTATTTACTTAGGTCTCATGTTTGTGCGTAGACGTTCTGCCAGCCTAATATTTACTCAAGTCTCATGTTTATGCGTAGACGTTCTGCAAGCCTAATATTTACTTAGGTCTCATGTTTATGCGTAGACGTTCTGCCAGCCTAATATTTACTCAAGTCTCATGTTTATGCGTAGACGTTCTGCCAGCCTAATATTTAATTGAGTCTCATGTTTATGCGTAGACGTTCTGCAAGCCTATTATTTACTCAAGTCTCATGTTTATGTTTAGACGTTCTGCCAGCCTATTATTTACTCAAGTCTCATGTTTATGCGTAGACGTTCTGCAAGCCTATTGATTACTTAAGTCTCATGTTTATGCGTAGACGTTCTGCAAGCCTATTATTTACTTAATTCTCATGTTTATGCGTAGACGTTCTGCAAGCCTAATATTTACTCAAGTCTCATGTTTATGCGTAGACGTTCTGCCAGCCTATTATTTACTTAAGTCTCATGTTTATGCGTAGACGTTCTGCCAGCCTAATATTTACTTAAGTCTCATGTTTATGCGTAGACGTTCTGCAAGCCTAATATTTACTCAAGTCTCATGTGTATGCGTAGACGTTCTGCCAGCCTATTATTTACATAAGTCTCATGTTTATGCGTAGACGTTCTGCCAGCCTATTATTTACTCAAGTCTTATGTTTATGGGTAGACGTTCTGCCAGCCTAATATTTAATTGAGTCTCATGTTTATGCGTAGACGTTCCGCAAGCCTAATATTTACTCAAGTCTCATGTTTATGCGTAGACGTTCTGCAAGCCTAATATTTACTCAAGTCTCATGTTTATGCGTAGACGTTCTGCCAGCCTAATATTTAATTGAGTCTCATGTTTATGCGTAGACGTTCTGCAAGCCTAATATTTACTCAAGTCTCATGTTTATGCGTAGACGTTCTGCAAGCCTAATATTTACTTAAGTCTCATGTTTATGCGTAGACGTTCTGCAAGCCTAATATTTACTCAAGTCTCATGTTTATGCGTAGACGTTCTGCCAGCCTATTATTTACTCAAGTCTCATGTTTATGCGTAGACGTTCTGCCAGCCTAATATTTAATTGAGTCTCATGTTTATGCGTAGACGTTCTGCAAGCCTATTATTTACTCAAGTCTCATGTTTATGTTTAGACGTTCTGCCAGCCTATTATTTACTCAAGTCTCATGTTTATGCGTAGACGTTCTGCCAGCCTATTATTTACTCAAGTCTCGTGTTTATGCTTAGACGTTCTGCCAGCCTATTATTTACTCAAGTCTCATGTTTATGCGTAGACGTTCTGCCAGCCTAATATTTACTCAAGTCTCATGTTTATGCTTAGACGTTCTGCCAGCCTAGTATTTACTCAAGTCTCATGTTTATGACTAAATAAGTGTACTGAAATTTAATACTGGGTTTATCATAGGTGTTTGGTATGATATGCAAGCGGGGGCTTCTAAAAGAATTTATCGCATACTGATATTATACATTTGAAACGGATATTTATTAATGCCCATGGACAAAAGCAACCATAGCAATTGCTACATAAGGAAGTGTTCTTTACTTATTGTGTAGTAGATATCTGCTAAATGATAGTACAAAAGAATGATAATGAAAGACGAAGCAAAGTAATGAACACAGGTCTAGTGGAAGCAGAACGTAAAAATGAAAAAGATAAGCACTATAAAAAATGTACTCTTAGCCACTTCAGCACTGTGTACATGTTGAAAGTTATATTTCTCAAAAATGCGTCAGTTACCAAATGAGGCTTCGATCATTGGCGTATTTTATTGTACACACTTTATTGTACGCATTTTATTACAAATTCTCAGTTTACTGTCAACCTGTTTTGAAAGGCAAATGTCTTGAATTTATAATAATTGAACTTTTTTACTAGCATTTAAAATTTATATGAAAATAGTTACAGAGTGGGCAATTTGTAACACTCCTAAAAATAAGGTGTTACATATAAATTCATTTATATATTTAATTTTTATTTAATAATTATGTCGTCCCAATAATAAAAGAAAATTTTTGTTTTATTGGTGCACATTGTGAAGCTAGCGTAGGTGGTGAGCGCTCCTAGCGGGCGAAATAGAAAAATATCGTACGAGTTAGTAACTTAAAGTAATAAGCACATCACGCCATGTGACGTAAACATGGTTTGATATCGCCTGATCCGAAGCACCAATCAAAAAATTCAATATAATAAGTAAGGGTGGGAAATTCAGTTAGCGCGTCCTTGCAACGACCCCACTTCTCTAAAAGTCTTTGAACGAGACGGATGTAATGGCATTTTCGGACATAACCTAGAAATTAGTAAGCTTCCAGTATTCAAAATTTAAGATGTCAAGGACGGTACCAAATTTTATTAACGCAACAAAAGAAGAAGTCAGAAGCGATTATTTATGTGCTTCAAATAAGTAAAAGTTTATTTTATTTTTGTTTAAGAGCGTTGATTTGTAAGAGCGATGTGCAGTGATTAGTGTGCAAAAGCCATGAGCAATGTTTTGTGGTATGTGTTGAAGTGTTTTGCAAGTAATGTGCACAACCAGGTACGTTTTAGATAATACTGTAATAAAGAAAATGTATTTTAATGTTAACTAAGTTGAATTTTAATTGATGAACGGTTAACACATGAACGGTAGAAATTGTCCTTTGAATATTCATTTCTAAAATTAAATTGGAGAACTTAAGTTACTACCTTATCGATATATAAAAATTTTAAAGGTAATTAAAATGTATGGAATAATTAGCAGTAATTAAAAGTTAATTACTCGACACATGGTGTCATTTGTTCTTTTGTAATTTGTCATTGATTAATAAATTGTTTAACTTTGTATTTTAAAACTTTAAATTCTTATTTCACAAGTAACCTAGTTCTACCTTCAAATATTAGAAGACCGTTTACAGAGAGACATTACTATGCCTGTGCTGTAACGGAGAACATGAATCCCTGGTAAGTAATTAATTATGTTGGTAATATGCAATTAACAATTATTAATAACACACTTCAAATAAAGATAATACTTACCCCCTAGCAAAAAGGGCTAGTACGTTACAAATGTAAAGTAAATTTGTATCTGGTAAAAAATAAAAAGGAAATTTACAATTATTCTGCGGATAATTTAACCCGCAATTACTTCTCTCTCTCTCTCTCTCTCTCTCTCTCTCTCTCTCTCTCTCTATCTATCTATCTATCTATCTATCTATCTATCTATCTATCTAACTATCTATCTATCTATCTCTACTCGCGCAGGCGAACACACACCCGCACACGCTCACTCGCGTTGACCTGCCTACCTGGCACCGATGGTTTTTCGTGAGTAATCTTCTAGGCTTTGGTCTACAAAACTAATTTTATAGATTTTAGTAAGTTTCACTAACATTTTTGGATTCTACATATTATACCTTAGAGAGGCCAAACGCGACATAACAATGCCTAATGAATATTTAGGGCAATTTAATAATTATTGAAAATTGATATTTGATGACTTTTATCTTATCTATTATCTTCAAGCATATCATAATTACGTCGTATTTGCCTCTACTTCCAAGCATTAATTTGTAGAATCCAAAAATGTCAGTTAAATTACAAAATGGTTACCGTTTACAACATTTAGGTTTAGTAAGTGACTCGTCGAAGGTAGGTAGACAGTAAAGCCTCCGAGTTGTGTGAGGGTTGCCTAATTAGTCTGGGGAGTTTCCCAGTCTGGATGTAGTATAACAGTATGTCCAAAGGTACCCAAGATAGCCTATTCTAACCCAACATTAAGGAAGTGACTCGTCGAAGGTAGGTAGACAGTAAAGCCTCCGGGCTGGTTCAGAGAGAGTTGTGTGAGGGTTGCCTAATTAGTCTGGGGAGTTTCCCAGTCTGGATGGAGTATAACAGTATGTACAAAGGTATTCATTCGTTAAAGGTACCCAAGATAGCCTATTCTAACCCAACATTAAGGAAGTGACTCGTCGAAGGTAGGTAGACAGTAAAGCCTCCGGGCTGGTTCAGAGAGAGTTGTGTGAGGGTTGCCTAATTAGTCTGGGGAGTTTCCCAGTCTGGATGGAGTATAACAGTATGTCCAAAGGTATTCATTCCTTAAAGGTACCCAAGATAGCCTATTCTAACCCAACATTAAGGAAGTGACTCGTCGAAGGTAGGTAGACAGTAAAGCCTCCGGGCTGGTTCAGAGAGAGTTGTGTGAGGGTTGCCTAATTAGTCTGGGGAGTTTCCCAGTCTGGATGGAGTATAACAGTATGTCCAAAGGTACCCAAGATAGCCTATTCTAACCCAACATTAAGGAAGTGACTCGTCGAAGGTAGGTAGACAGTAAAGCCTCCGGGCTGGTTCAGAGAGAGTTGTGTGAGGGTTGCCTAATTAGTCTGGGGAGTTTCCCAGTCTGGATGGAGTATAACAGTATGTCCAAAGGTACCCAAGATAGCCTATTCTAACCCAACATTAAGGAAGTGACTCGTCGAAGGTAGGTAGACAGTAAAGCCTCCGGGCTGGTTCAGAGAGAGTTGTGTGAGGGTTGCCTAATTAGTCTGGGGAGTTTCCCAGTCTGGATGGAGTATAACAGTATGTCCAAAGGTACCCAAGATAGCCTATTCTAACCCAACATTAAGGAAGTGACTCGTCGAAGGTAGGTAGACAGTAAAGCCTCCGGGCTGGTTCAGAGAGAGTTGTGTGAGGGTTGCCTAATTAGTCTGGGGAGTTTCCCAGTCTGGATGGAGTATAACAGTATGTCCAAAGGTACCCAAGATAGCCTATTCTAACCCAACATTAAGGAAGTGACTCGTCGAAGGTAGGTAGACAGTAAAGCCTCCGGGCTGGTTCAGAGAGAGTTGTGTGAGGGTTGCCTAATTAGTCTGGGGAGTTTCCCAGTCTGGATGTAGTATAACAGTATGTCCAAAGGTACCCAAGATAGCCTATTCTAACCCAACATTAAGGAAGTGACTCGTCAAAGGTAGGTAGACAGTAAAGCCTCCGGGCTGGTTCAGAGAGAGTTGTGTGAGGGTTGCCTAATTAGTCTGGGGAGTTTCCCAGTCTGGATGGAGTATAACAGTATGTCCAAAGGTACCCAAGATAGCCTATTCTAACCCAACATTAAGGAAGTGACTCGTCGAAGGTAGGTAGACAGTAAAGCCTCCGGGCTGGTTCAGAGAGAGTTGTGTGAGGGTTGCCTAATTAGTCTGGGGAGTTTCCCAGTCTGGATGGAGTATAACAGTATGTCCAAAGGTACCCAAGATAGCCTATTCTAACCCAACATTAAGGAAGTGACTCGTCGAAGGTAGGTAGACAGTAAAGCCTCCGGGCTGGTTCAGAGAGAGTTGTGTGAGGGTTGCCTAATTATTCTGGGGAGTTTCCCAGTCTGGATGGAGTATAACAGTATGTCCAAAGGTACCCAAGATAGCCTATTCTAACCCAACATTAAGGAAGTGACTCGTCGAAGGTAGGTAGACAGTAAAGCCTCCGGGCTGGTTCAGAGAGAGTTGTGTGAGGGTTGCCTAATTAGTCTGGGGAGTTTCCCAGTCTGGATGGAGTATAACAGTATGTACAAAGGTATTCATTCGTTAAAGGTACAAAAGATAGCCTATTCTAACCCAACATTAAGGAAGTGACTCGTCGAAGGTAGGTAGACAGTAAAGCCTCCGGGCTGGTTCAGAGAGAGTTGTGTGAGGGTTGCCTAATTAGTCTGGGGAGTTTCCCAGTCTGGATGGAGTATAACAGTATGTCCAAAGGTACCCAAGATAGCCTATTCTAACCCAACATTAAGGAAGTGACTCGTCGAAGGTAGGTAGACAGTAAAGCCTCCGGGCTGGTTCAGAGAGAGTTGTGTGAGGGTTGCCTAATTAGTCTGTGGAGTTTCCCAGTCTGGATGGAGTATAACATTATGTCCAAAGGTACCCAAGATAGCCTATTCTAACCCAACATTAAGGAAGTGACTCGTCGAAGGTAGGTAGACAGTAAAGCCTCCGGGCTGGTTCAGAGAGAGTTGTGTGAGGGTTGCCTAATTAGTCTGGGGAGTTTCCCAGTCTGGATGGAGTATAACAGTATGTACAAAGGTATTCATTCGTTAAAGGTACCCAAGATAGCCTATTCTAACCCAACATTAAGGAAGTGACTCGTCGAAGGTAGGTAGACAGTAAAGCCTCCGGGCTGGTTCAGAGAGAGTTGTGTGAGGGTTGCCTAATTAGTCTGGGGAGTTTCCCAGTCTGGATGGAGTATAACAGTATGTACAAAGGTATTCATTCGTTAAAGGTACCCAAGATAGCCTATTCTAACCCAACATTAAGGAAGTGACTCGTCGAAGGTAGGTAGACAGTAAAGCCTCCGGGCTGGTTCAGAGAGAGTTGTGTGAGGGTTGCCTAATTAGTCTGGGGAGTTTCCCAGTCTGGATGGAGTATAACAGTATGTCCAAAGGTACCCAAGATAGCCTATTCTAACCCAACATTAAGGAAGTGACTCGTCGAAGGTAGGTAGACAGTAAAGCCTCCGGGCTGGTTCAGAGAGTTGTGTGAGGGTTGCCTAATTAGTCTGGGGAGTTTCCCAGTCTGGATGGAGTATAACAGTATGTCCAAAGGTACCCAAGATAGCCTATTCTAACCCAACATTAAGGAAGTGACTCGTCGAAGGTAGGTAGACAGTAAAGCCTCCGGGCTGGTTCAGAGAGAGTTGTGTGAGGGTTGCCTAATTAGTCTGGGGAGTTTCCCAGTCTGGATGGAGTATAACAGTATGTCCAAAGGTACCCAAGATAGCCTATTCTAACCCAACATTAAGGAAGTGACTCGTCGAAGGTAGGTAGACAGTAAAGCCACCGGGCTGGTTCAGAGAGAGTTGTGTGAGGGTTGCCTAATTATTCTGGGGAGTTTCCCAGTCTGGATGGAGTATAACAGTATGTCCAAATGTACCCAAGATAGCCTATTCTAACCCAACATTAAGGAAGTGACTCGTCGAAGGTAGGTAGACAGTAAAGCCTCCGGGCTGGTTCAGAGAGAGTTGTGTGAGGGTTGCCTAATTAGTCTGGGGAGTTTCCCAGTCTGGATGGAGTATAACAGTATGTCCAAAGGTACCCATGATAGCCTATTCTAACCCAACATTAAGGAAGTGACTCGTCGAAGGTAGGTAGACAGTAAAGCCTCCGGGCTGGTTCAGAGAGAGTTGTGTGAGGGTTGCCTAATTAGTCTGGGGAGTTTCCCAGTCTGGATGGAGTATAACAGTATGTCCAAAGGTACCCAAGATAGCCTATTCTAACCCAACATTAAGGAAGTGACTCGTCGAAGGTAGGTAGACAGTAAAGCCTCCGGGCTGGTTCAGAGAGAGTTGTGTGAGGGTTGCCTAATTAGTCTGGGGAGTTTCCCAGTCTGGATGGAGTATAACAGTATGTCCAAAGGTACCCAAGATAGCCTATTCTAACCCAACATTAAGGAAGTGACTCGTCGAAGGTAGGTAGACAGTAAAGCCTCCGGGCTGGTTCAGAGAGAGTTGTGTGAGGGTTGCCTAATTAGTCTGGGGAGTTTCCCAGTCTGGATGGAGTATAACAGTATGTCCAAAGGTATTCATTCCTTAAAGGTACCCAAGATAGCCTATTCTAACCCAACATTAAGGAAGTGACTCGTCGAAGGTAGGTAGACAGTAAAGCCTCCGGGCTGGTTCAGAGAGAGTTGTGTGAGGGTTGCCTAATTAGTCTGGGGAGTTTCCCAGTCTGGATGGAGTATAACAGTATGTCCAAAGGTACCCAAGATAGCCTATTCTAACCCAACATTAAGGAAGTGACTCGTCGAAGGTAGGTAGACAGTAAAGCCTCCGGGCTGGTTCAGAGAGAGTTGTGTGAGGGTTGCCTAATTAGTCTGGGGAGTTTCCCAGTCTGGATGGAGTATAACAGTATGTCCAAAGGTACCCAAGATAGCCTATTCTAACCCAACATTAAGGAAGTGACTCGTCGAAGGTAGGTAGACAGTAAAGCCTCCGGGCTGGTTCAGAGAGAGTTGTGTGAGGGTTGCCTAATTAGTCTGGGGAGTTTCCCAGTCTGGATGGAGTATAACAGTATGTACAAAGGTATTCATTCGTTAAAGGTACCCAAGATAGCCTATTCTAACCCAAGATTAAGGACGTGAGTACTCTTTTGTATAGCCTCAGTATTCGATAAACTACGAATAATCAAACAAGGTAACATTGGAATGTATAATTAGATTACTATAAAGTTATTGATTAACTTCAATGGTTAATTTCATACCATTCCTTTTTACAAATAAAACAAAATATTGTCTACCAAGATGTCTATTCAGCGTGTAAAGCTGCATTGAACAGAATATTTGTAGCTTACTTTTCTACTTAGGCACACTTAAATATGCTTTTCTTCATTACTCTTTACCAAGTAATCAATTTGTGTGTGCAGGGTTGCATAGCGGTGTGAGGTATATAATTTCAGGCGCATCAAGATATTGTTAGTTAACAAGGGTTTGTTGTTATGAGTTAGTGCTCGTAGTAAAAGAATGTTATAGTCTTTCAGAAGTAAAAGAACTGGCATTTTACAACACAATGTCATCTTATGACATCTAGCTAGACAACTAACACACTCTATCAACTCAATTATATCTAACGACATTCACAAAACAGGCACAGCTATGTACAGAACAGGCACAGCTATGTACAGAACAGGTACAGCTATGTACAGAACAGGCACAGCTATGTACAGAACAGGCACAACTGTGTACAGAACAGGCACAGCTATGTACAGAACAGGCACAGCTGTGTACAGAACAGGCACAGCTATGTACAGAACAGGCACAGCTATGTACAGAACAGGAACAGCTATGTACAGACCAGGTACAGCTATGTACAGAACAGGCACAGCTATGTACAGAACAGGTACAGCTATGTACAGACCAGGTACAGCTATGTACAGAACAGGCTCAGATATGTACAGAACAGGTACAGCTATGTAAAGAACAGGCACAGCCATGTACAAAACAGGTACAGCTATGTACAGCACAGGTACAGCTATGTACAGAACAGGTACAGCTATGCACAGAACAGGTACAGCTATGTACAGAACAGGTACAGCTATGTACAGAACAGGCACAGCTATGTACAGAACAGGTACAGCTATGTACAGAACAGTTACAGCTATGCACAGAACAGGCACAGTTATGTACAGAACAGGCACAGCTATGTACAGAACAGGTACAGCTATGTACAGAACAGGCACAGCTATGTACAGAACAGGTACAGCTATGTACAGAAAAGGCACAGCTATGTACAGAACAGGTACAGCTATGTAAAGAACAGGCACAGCTATGTACAGCACAGGTACAGCTATGTACAGCACAGGTACAGCTGTGCACAGAACAGGTACAGCTATGTACAGAACAGGTACAGCTATGTACAGAACAGGCACAGCTATGTACAGAACAGGTGCAGCTATGTACAGAACAGGTACAGCTATGTACAGAACAGGCACAGCTATGTACAGAACAGGCACAGCTATGCACAGAACAGGCACAGCTATGTACAGAACAGGCACAGCTATGTACAGAACAGGCACAGCTATGTACAGAATAGGCACAACTATGTACAGAACAGGCGCAGCTATGTACGGAACAGGCACAGCTATGTACAGAAAAGGCACAGCTATGTACAGAACAGGAACAGCTATGTACAGAACAGGCACAGCTATGTACAGAACAGGCACAGCTATGTACAGAACAGGTACAGCTATGTAAAGAACAGGCACAGCTATGTACAGAACAGGTACAGCTATGTACAGCACAGGTACAGCTATGTACAGCACAGGTACAGCTATGCACAGAACAGGTACAGCTATGTACAGAACAGGCACAGCTATGTACAGAACAGGTACAGCTATGTACAGAACAGGCACAGATATGTACATAACAGGCACAGATATGTACATAACAGGTACAGCTATGTACAGAACAGGCACAGCTATGTACAGAGCAGGCACAGCTATGTACAGAACAGGCACAGCTATGTACAGAACAGGCACAGCTATGTACAGAACAGGTACAGCTATGTACAGAAAAGGCACAGCTATGTAAAGAACAGGCACAGCTATGTACAGCACAGGTACAGCTGTGCACAGAACAGGTACAGCTATGTACAGAACAGGTACAGCTATGTACAGAACAGGCACAGCTATGTACAGAACAGGTGCAGCTATGTACAGAACAGGTACAGCTATGTACAGAACAGGCACAGCTATGTACAGAACAGGCACAGCTATGTACAGAACAGGTGCAGCTATGCACAGAACAGGCACAGCTATGTACAGAACAGGCACAGCTATGTACAGAACAGGCACAGCTATGTACAGAATAGGCACAACTATGTACAGAACAGGCGCAGCTATGTACGGAACAGGCACAGCTATGTACAGAAAAGGCACAGCTATGTACAGAACAGGAACAGCTATGTACAGAACAGGCACAGCTATGTACAGAACAGGCACAGCTATGTACAGAACAGGTACAGCTATGTAAAGAACAGGCACAGCTATGTACAGAACAGGTACAGCTATGTACAGCACAGGTACAGCTATGTACAGCACAGGTACAGCTATGCACAGAACAGGTACAGCTATGTACAGAACAGGCACAGCTATGTACAGAACAGGTACAGCTATGTACAGAACAGGCACAGATATGTACATAACAGGTACAGCTATGTACAGAACAGGCACAGCTATGTACAGAGCAGGCACAGCTATGTACAGAACAGGCACAGCTATGTACAGAACAGGTACAGCTATGTACAGAACAGGTACAGCTATGTACAGAACAGGTACAGCTATGTACAGAACAGGTACAGCTATGTACAGAACAGGTACAGCAATGTACAGAACAGGTACAGCTATGTACAGAACAGGTACAGCTATGTACATAACAGGTACAGCTATGTACAGAACAGGTACAGCTATGCACAGAACAGGTACAGCTATTACAGAAAAGGTACAGCTATGTACAGAACAGGCACAGCTATGTACAGAATAGGTACAGCTATGTACAGAACAGGTACAGCTATGTACAGAACAGGTACAGCTATGTACAGACCAGGTACAGATATGTACAGAACAGGTACAGCTATGTACAGAATAGGTACAGCTATGTACAGAACAGGTACAGCTATGCACAGAACAGGTACAGCTATGTACAGAACAGGCACAGCTATGTACAGAACAGGTACAGCTATGTACAGAACAGGCACAGCTATGTACAGAACAGGCACAGCTATGTACAGAACAGTTACAGCTATGTACAGAACAGGCACAGCTATGTACAGAACAGGCACAGCTATGTACAGAACAGGTACAGCTATGTAAAGAACAGGCACAGCTATGTACAGAACAGGTACAGCTATGCACAGAACAGGTACAGATATGTACAGAACAGGTACAGCTATGTATAGAACAGGTACAGCTATGTACAGAACAGGTACAGCTATGCACAGAACAGGTACAGCTATGTACATAACAGGTACAGCTATGTACAGAACAGGTACAGCTATGTACAAAACAGGCACAGCTATGTACAGAACCGGGGTTAGCTATGTACAGAACAGGCACAGCTATGTACAGAACAGGCACAGCTATGTACAGAACAGGTACAGCTATGTATAGAACAGGTACAGCTATGTACAGAACAGGTACAGCTATGTACAGAACAGGTACAGCTATGTACAGAACAGGTACAGCTATGTACAGAATAGGCACAGCTATGTACAGAACAGGTACAGCTATGTACAGAACAGGTACACAGCACAACTATGTACAGAAGGTATAACATCAGAAGAAATAGATTTCGGAAGGAAAGGTATTCACACCCGGCAAGCATTCAGCTCCTATTGTAAGGCTATGGAACGACATAAGCTACCCCTTGGTATATTCGTGCACATAAAGTGTACATAAATTGTAGAAATGTATGGGATTGTAGATTATGTGGTTGTAAATTGAAGTTCCAAACCATTTACTTCAGGGGAACCATATGATAGCCTCAGCAAACTAAGATCTATTGATGGACTTCTGATTAAATAATGGATATTTCACAACTAATGATTAAAACCGTAGCAACAAGATTGTTTTAGAAGTAAAACGTATGAGATTTATAAAGTAAATGATACTTTACTATACTTAAATCTAATAATTTAGTAATTGCATATTCAAGTTAAAAAAACAATAATATGGACTAGATTTTAAAGTTGAATTTTTTTTTATATAGGTTAATGACATCACACAGGATTTTGCTTTTTTAAAACACTCAACGTTTCGAATTTCTTTCCGAAATTATTTTTCAAGAGTTCAATTTTAATTAAACAATTATACAACATAACTTACTATTTATAAAATACATAATATTATATAAAACATAATAAATATCAACAAATTATAAAACTCCTAATAAATATCCATTTACAAGTCAAAATTGTTTGTATCACAATAAAACAGACAAATCACAGATACATATATTAACACATCTACTATTAATAATAGAGTTAATATTTAAAATTTTTAAAAAACACCCAATCATTTTAATATATATACATTACCTCGAGTGACCAAAAACCCTACAATAATGTTAAATTTCAGTCATAATTTCATTACTAAAGATTCATACGCAGATGTAAAATCATTTAATTCTGTCATTTTATTCAAAGCATTTTTTCCTTGTTTTTTATTATATACCACATTCCAACAAAGTTCCTCTTTTTCCATGCATTAGGTATTTATTTAAGAAGAAATTAAAAAGATATTTATATAATTATATAATATTTGATTATTTATTAATTATTAAAATAATTATAAATAAAAAATTTCACATATTATGAATGAAAACCCAAGTATAAATAAACATGTTTTTAAACATTGTTTATTAGAAAAGTGAAAAAAAACACTACATGATGTTTAAATGTAAAACTGCACTAAAACGTAAAAAACAAACAAAGATAGTAAATATAATATTTATTGTTTATAAAGGAAATCACATATTAAACCATATTTGTTAAAATTTGTATATTGCTGCTAGAGAAGGGTAAAAGCGTAGGACAATCTTTTATTTTCATTATATTTTATGATTATCGCGCTAGAGCAGTGATTACATGCAAAATATTTATATAGCTCATACAAATTTACGATATACTATTACAGTACAGCATGTACCACCTCTATTTCTTGATAGGTACCGCTCCCTTCGCTTTCCCTTCCTCCAGCAAAAACACATAATTTTTAACACACATGATAAGGTTAAAAATGTGTTTTCTTGATAAACATAATATTTTATTTTTATCATCTTTGCTAGTTTTTACGTTTTAATGAAAGTATTCATTTAAATAACATTGTAGTGATATTTCTTTTCTATAGAAAAATTGACGAAAACAAAAACTTTATAATTTTATTCTTTATGCAATCTACATCAATCAATTCTAATTAATGGTTAGCTCTCATTCATTGTCAATTTTGCGTCGACGTTATCTCCACAAAGCAATGTCTAATTGAGTTTGCCAAAATTGGAGATCTCAACACTTACAGCTACGTGCTTACCTCCATACAAGCGATGCTAACCGGGCCATAGAAGTGTCAATCATCTACTAGCTTTGCCCAGTTTAGTGAAGGTAGTGTGTAATATGAATACCCAAGATAAGCCCTGCAGTGTAACGTTTAGTCGACGTTACTGTCTGTTAATATCCACGTTGGCTAAAGTCACGTTCCCCCAGCACAGAGTGGCTTAGTGTAAAAACACAGATATATCATCTTTGCTGGTTACCATAGATTAGGTGAGGTTAGGTTAGGTTAAAACATTCCTTGAAGAAGCTGGAAAGATACAGGTAACAGAGGAAATGATACGCTTTAAATTGGGGGGTAAATATTTGTGTGTGTGTGTGTGTATTTATGTGATTGTGAAATTAATTTTAATGTGTTTACCATAATTAAATGGATCTGACGTTTTGTGTGTACTAATAAATATCAGTACTCTGTCGAAGAGCAGAAAACAAATATAATTTATTAGATTATTTCAATAATTCTGTCGACGATTTAGTGATTTTTAGTTTCTTTATAACTTTTTTTTTAAAATGAAACCCGTCACAAAAATAAATATAAATAAATAAATAAATATATATATATATTTGTGTGTGTGTGTGTGTGTTCTATTGTAAAATTGTATTTAATATGAGTAGAATAATAAAATGTCTCTTATGTATTCTATGTAGTAGCAAGTATTAGGATTCCGACGAGTAACACAGGACAATATGTAGCTGATCGTGTGTGTAGTTGAAATTTAAAATAAACATTTGTGGGCGATTGAGGAATTCAGCTAGAGACTTCGTGAGAGTGAGTTTGGAAGGTGGGTGATACGAGTAAGAACGAGTTGACACATTTATAAAGACATAATGAGTACAGTTTCATGTAGAACAAAAGTTTCATATTAAACTTGATCTATTTTAAATATCAATATACTGCTTACGTTAGTGACTGAGAAAATATATGTCTGCACTTTAACCAAGTTTAACGCAGCCTTCTTAGAATCGAATTATGTTTAGTGTCATGACTGTTCACTTTGGAAACTTTCCGTTTCCTATGAATAAAACTACGGCTTTCTGTCAATAACAGTGAATGGGTTAGCATTACGGTAATGAAAAAAAACTTTTCGTAATTTTATTTTAGAGAAAATTGAAGACAAACCAGAAATTACATTTTCATA
>JBAIZL010000010.1:65084688-65207188 GCA_036971475.1 Prosapia bicincta
GAAAACGTAAGTTCAAGGAAGGTCCAACATTCTCCTCAGTAGTGATAGATGGACAAAAAATTTTAATTTATGGTAAAACATAGGCAACAGTGATAGAGAACCCTCGATGATGCTGTACACCAGAAGAGATGTAAGGGGAAGAAATCATAAAATTAAGAAAATCTATCACTAGAATTATTTAAAAATACAGAAAAGAAAAGCCTGAAGTGGTACAGTCATGTAACACGAGTCAATGAGAGTATACGGATAATGACGTTTACTGAACGGACTAAGTATAAGGGAGAGGTATAAGAGACTGCCCTGAGAAAATTAAGGAACAACCAAATAAAAGAAACGAGGAATGGCGCAAAGAATATAAACGAATTGAAATGGTTGAGTGAACGGAGTCAGTGAAAACTTTGTCAACTTTCTATATTTAATTTATGAATTTAAAATATTGAACAACATTGGTATCTTGATAGATAGGCTATATACATTTCATTAGGTTTTCTCATTTGTAGAGATAAATGCATGACACAATTACACGCATATAGTCATCATACTGCGCGTAGATAGCGATCGGAAAAGTTTCTGTATAGGCAAGGAAATTATATTTGTGTAATTAGGCCTACACACAATTAAAGCTTTAAAAGGTTGAAATCGTAGTTATATAATTTTCGTATAACCTTTTCTATTAATCTAAAAATATTGTAAATTTCAGCATTCAGTATAGTAAATATTTTCTTTTTAAATTCCCCATGGGGGATCAAAATGTATCAAATATATTGCAGACATTTAAAATGTCTTAATTTCATGTCCTCTAAATAATGATAAAATTATGAGCCTGCAATATCTTATCTTTTGCCTTCTTTTTAATAATGTCAAAAGCTGTTATATTTATATAGTTAAATTTTCTGCCAAAGTAAATTAAATGTTAATAAATATATAGAATATATTTGTTATCCTAAATTTAAACATAGAAGACAACAAACTTCTATTTTGCCTTGCAAAACTTTTAAATTTTACCTAATGACATCGTCCGAGAACCTAAACTTAAAAGTAATACGAACGTATGTAGTGATACTGTAATTTTGATCTGTTTATAATAAACAGGTTAATTATAATAAATCCCGTGGCCATGATATGCTAATATAACCTACTAACCTTATTATTAGTCTTATAAACAATCATACGATAAAGAATTTTAATTGCTATGATGTAACCATCAGCTGTTTTAGGAGTGAGTTTAGACGGTAGGTAGCAGCACAGTGTTGTATTTGTATTCATCGAGCAGTGAATGGAGTTAGTCACTAACGGCAGAGACAGAGCTACAGAGCAGTACGTCGAAACGTTTGAAGAATCTGCGGCATTATACTACTAGGAAACTATTAAATCGTTAAAAAAAATATATATCAGAAAAAAATAATAACTAATAGACAGCCAAAAAGTAAAACTTTGTGATAAAATAAATTTTTGTTGCAGCAGTCCAGATAAAATAAAAACATTTGATGTCATACGACATCGACAGAAATGTAGCCACCAAACAACATTTAATAATAAACAAATAATAAATATAGCTTTAGGTATTTATAAACAGTATATTAAATAACTACAATGAAACTACTACTTTTGGCATCACATAGGCAAAAAACCACTATTTACTGAGGTTTTTCATCAGGCGCGTTTCACACTTGGTCAGTGCATTGTTCAATGCTGTGAGTCACGGAAAAGACTGTTGCTCAGGAGTGTTGTGTTAGTGTAAAAGGCTTCAAAAACAATTTACACAACAGAAAAGAGTCACAACACAAAAAACTCAATAACATAATACTCGACCTTGAAACAACCATACACACCATAGCCGCGAACAAACACGAATATCTCCGACAACACACAATACGTAATTTAAACAAAAGAAACTTAAAAAACACACTAAGGAAACAAAAACATTACACTCAAATAAACACAAAGATAAAAAAAAACTAACACAACACACCTAACCAACAGTCTTGTCCGTGACTCACAGCATTGAATATGCACTGATCTGTGCTATAAGAAATAATACTTGCAAAGTTCGCAATTTTGTTCAATTACTATTCATAGGAAATTAGTAATGAAATACGTTGAAATCACAATTTCAAATTGCTTTTGTTTACAAAAATATTACAGTTCTTTTGTTTATTAATTTCTAAAATATAAAGATTTCTTCCAGGCAATAAAAAGGTTTAATTGTCTCCTTGTAATTCCTATTTGTAATTTGTCCTATAATTTCAAGCTATTTTTGATTTTGTTAATAAACATTACTTTCGGAATAACTACCCCAGAATATTGATCGCACCAACACACGACTTCCTCATGCAGGAACCAAAATGTCCCAATATAGTGCTCATCTGTACCTATAGTGCCTTGTAGAGTGTGTGAGAGAGAGGAAGAGTGTGTGAGAGAGAAGAAGAGTGTGTGAGAGAGAGGAACAGTGTGTGAGAGTGAGGAAGAGTGTGTGAGAGAGAGGAAGAGTGTGGAAGAGAGAAGAAGAGTGTGTGAGAGTGAGGAAGAGTGTGTGAGAGAGAGGAAGAGTGTGTGAGAGTGAGGAAGAGTGTGTGAGAGAGAAGAAGAGTGTGTGAGAGTGAGGAAGAGTGTGTGAGAGAGAGGAAGAGTGTTTGAGAGTGAGGAAGAGTGTGTGAGAGAGAGGAAGAGTGTGTGAGAGTGAGGAAGAGTGTGTGAGAGAGAGAAAAAGTGTGGAAGAGAAAGAAAGAGTGTGTGAGAGTGAGGAAGAGTGTGTGAGAGAGAGGAAGAGTGTGTGAGAGAGAAGAAGAGTGTGTAAGAGTGAGGAAGAGTGTGTGAGAGAGAGGAAGAGTGTGTGAGAGAGAAGAAGAGTGTGTGAGAGAGAAGAAGAGTGTGTGAGAGTGAGGAAGAGTGTGTGAGAGAGAGGAAGAGTGTGTGAGAGAGAGGAAGAGTGTGTGAGAGAGAGGAAGAGTCTGTGAGAGAGAAGAAGAGTGTGTGAGAGTGAGGAAGAGTGTGTGAGAGTGAGGAAGAGTGTGTGAGAGAGAGAAAGAGTGTGTGAGAGTGAGAAAGAGTGTGTGAGAGAGAAGAAGAGTGTGTGAGAGTGAGGAAGAGTGTGTGAGAGAGAGGAAGAGTGTGTGAGAGTGAGGAAGAGTTTGTGAGAGAGAAGAAGAGTGTGTGAGAGTGAGGAAGAGTGTGTGAGAGAGAGGAAGAGTGTGTGAGAGTGAGGAAGAGTGTGTGAGAGAGAGAAAGAGTGTGTAAGAGAGAAGAGGAGTGTGTGAGAGAGAGGACGAGTGTGGAAGAGAGAGAAAGAGTGTGTGAGAGTGAGGAAGAGTGTGTGAGAGAGAGGAAGAGTGTGTGAGAGAGAAGAAGAGTGTGTGAGAGTGAGGAAGAGTGTGTGAGAGAGAGGAAGAGTGTGTGAGAGTGAGGAAGAGTGTGTGAGAGAGAAGAAGAGTGTGTGAGAGTGAGGAAGAGTGTGTGAGAGAGAGGAAGAGTGTGTGAGAGAGAAGAAGAGTGTGTGAGAGAGAAGAAGAGTGTGTGAGAGAGAGGAAGAGTGTGTGAGAGAGAGGAAGAGTGTGGAAGAGAGAGAAGAAGAGTGTGTGAGAGTGAGGAAGAGTGTGTGAGAGAGAAGAAGAGTGTGTGAGAGAGAAGAAGAGTGTGTGAGAGTGAGGAAGAGTGAGTGAGAGAGAGGAAGAGTGTGTGAGAGAGAAGAAGAGTGTGTGAGAGAGAGGAAGAGTGTGTGAGAGAGGAGAAGAGTAAGTGAGAGTGAGGAAGAGTGTGTGAGAGAGAGGAAGAGTGTGTGAGAGAGAAGAAGAGTGTGTGAGAGTGAGGAAGAGTGTGTGAGAGAGAGGAAGAGTGTGTGAGAGTGAGGAAGAGTGTGTGAGAGAGAGAAAGAGTGTGGAAGAGAGAGAAAGAGTGTGTGAGAGTGAGGAAGAGTGTGTGAGAGAGAGGAAGAGTGTGTGAGAGAGAAGAAGAGTGTGTGAGAGTGAGGAAGAGTGTGTGAGAGAGAGGAAGAGTGTGTGAGAGAGAAGAAGAGTGTGTGAGAGAAAAGAAGAGTGTGTGAGAGTGAGGAAGAGTGTGTGAGAGAGAGGAAGAGTGTGTGAGAGAAAGGAAGAGTGTGTGAGAGATAGGAAGAGTGTGTGAGAGAGACGAAGAGTGTGTGAGAGTGAGGAAGAGTGTGTGAGAGAGAGGAAGAGTGTGTGAGAGAGAAGAAGAGTGTGAGAGAGAGAGGAAGAGTGTGTGAGAGTGAAGAAGAGTGTGTGAGAGTGAGGAAGAGTGTGTGAGAGAGAGGAAGAGTGTGTGAGAGTGAGGAAGAGTGTGTGAGAGAGAGAAGAGTGTGGGAGAGAGAGAAAGAGTGTGTGAGAGTGAGGACGAGTGTGTGAGAGAGAGGAAGAGTGTGTGAGAGAGAAGAAGAGTGTGTGAGAGTGAGGAAGAGTGTGTGAGAGAGAGGAAGAGTGTGTGAGAGAGAAGACGAGTGTGTGAGAGAGAAGAAGAGTGTGTGAGAGTGAGGAAGAGTGTGTGAGAGAGAGGAAGAGTGTGTGAGAGAGAGGAAGAGTGTGTGAGAGAGAGGAAGAGTGTGTGAGAGAGAAGAAGAGTGTGTGAGAGTGAGGAAGAGTGTGTGAGAGAGAGGAAGAGTGTGTGAGAGAGAAGAAGAGTGTGTGAGAGTGAGGAAGAGTGTGTGAGAGTGAGGAAGAGTGTGTGAGAGAGAGGAAGAGTGTGTGAGAGAGAAGACGAGTGTGTGAGAGAGAAGAAGAGTGTGTGAGAGTGAGGAAGAGTGTGTGAGAGAGAGGAAGAGTGTGTGAGAGAGAAGAAGAGTGTGTGAGAGTGAGGAAGAGTGTGTGAGAGAGAGGAAGAGTGTGTGAGAGAGAAGAAGAGTGTGTGAGAGAGAGGAAGAGTGTGTGAGAGAGAGGAAGAGTGTGTGAGAGTGAGGAAGAGTGTGTGAGAGAGAGAAGAGTGTGTAAGAGAGAAGAGGAGTGTGTGAGAGAGAGGAAGAGTGTGGAAGAGAGTGAAAGAGTGTGTGAGAGTGAGGAAGAGTGTGTGAGAGAGAGGAAGAGTGTGTAAGAGAGAAGAAGAGTGTGTGAGAGGGAGGAAGAGTGTGTGAGAGAGAGGAAGAGTGTGTGAGAGTGTGGAAGAGTGTGTGAGAGAGAGGAAGAGTGTGTGAGAGAAGAAGAGTGTGTGAGAGTGAGGAAGAGTGTGTGAGAGAGAGGAAGAGTGTGTGAGAGAGAGGAAGAGTGTGTGAGAGAGAGGAAGAGTGTGTGAGAGAGAGAAGAGTGTGTGAGAGTGAGGAAGAGTGTGTGAGAGAGAGGAAGAGTGTGTGAGAGAGAAGAAGAGTGTGTGAGAGAGAGGAAGAGTGTGTGAGAGAGAAGAAGAGTGTGTGAGAGAGAAGAAGAGTGTGTGAGAGAGAGGAAGAGTGTGTGTGAGAGTGAGTTGTGAGTGAGGAGTGTGTGAGGAGAGGAGAGAAGAGTGTGTGAGAGAGAAGAGAGAGGAAGAGTGTGTGAGAGAGAAGAAGAGTGTGTGAGAGAGAGAAAGAGTGTGTGAGAGAGAGGAAGAGTGTGTGTGAGAGAGGAAGAGTGTGTGAGAGAGAGGAAGAGTGTGTGAGAGAGAAGAAGAGTGTGTGAGAGTGAGGAAGAGTGTGTGAGAGAGAGGAAGAATGTGTGAGAGAGAAGAAGAGTGTGTGAGAGTGAGGAAGAGTGTGTGAGAGAGAGGAAAAGTGTGTGAGAGAGAGGAAGTGTGTGTGAGAGAGAGGAAGAGTGTGTGAGAGAGAAGAAGAGTGTGTGAGAGTGAGGAAGAGTGTGTGAAAGAGAGGAAGAGTGTGTGAGAGAGAGAAAGAGTGTGTAAGAGAGAAGAGGAGTGTGTGAGAGAGAGGAAGAGTGTGGAAGAGAGAGAAAGAGTGTGTGAGAGTGAGGAAGAGTGTGTGAGAGAGAAAGAGTGTGTAAGAGAGAGAAAGAGTGTGGAAGAGAGAGAAAGAGTGTGTGAGAGTGAGGAAGAGTGTGTGAGAGAGAGAAAGAGTTTGGAAGAGAGAGAAAGAGTGTGTGAGAGTGAGGAAGAGTGTGTGAGAGAGAGAAAGAGTGTGTGAGAGAGAGGAAGAGTGTGTGAGAGAGAGGAAGAGTGTGTGAGAGAGAAGAAGAGTGTGTGAGAGAGAGGAAGAATGTGTGAGAGAGAGGAAGGGTGTGTGAGAGTGAGGAAGAGTGTGTAAGAGAGAAGAAGAGTGTGTGAGAGAGAGGAAGAGTGTGTGAGAGAGAAGAAGAGTGTGTGTGAGTGAGGAAGAGTGTGTGAGAGAGAGAAAGAGTGTGTAAGAGAGAAGAGGAGTGTGTGAGAGAGAGGAAGAGTGTGAAAGAGAGAGAAAGAGTGTGTGAGAGTGAGGAAGAGTGTGTGAGAGAGAGGAAGAGTGTGTGAGAGAGAGGAAGTGTGTGTGAGAGAGAGGAAGAGTGTGTGAGAGAGAAGAAGAGTGTGTGAGAGAGAGGAAGAGTGTGGAAGAGAGAGGAAGAGTGTGTGAGAGTGAGGAGGAGTGTGTGAGAGAGAAGAAGAGTGTGTGAGAGAGAGAAAGAGTGTGTGAGAGAGAGGAAGAGTGTGTGAGAGTGAGGAAGAGTGTGTGAGAGAGAGAAAGAGTGCGTAAGAGAGAAGAGGAGTGTGTGAGAGAGAGGAAGAGTGTGAAAGAGAGAGAAAGAGTGTGTGAGAGTGAGGAAGAGTGTGTGAGAGAGAGGAAAAGTGTGTGAGAGAGAGGAAGTGTGTGTGAGAGAGAGGAAGAGTGTGTGAGAGAGAAGAAGAGTGTGTGAGAGTGAGGAAGAGTGTGTGAAAGAGAGGAAGAGTGTGTGAGAGAGAAGAAGGGTGTTTGAGAGAGAGGAAGAGTGTGTGAGAGAGAAGAAGAGTGTGTGAAAGTGAGGAAGAGTGTGTGAGAGAGAGAAAGAGTGTGGAAGAGAGAGAAAGAGTGTGTGAGAGTGAGGAAGAGTGTGTGAGAGAGAGAAAGAGTGTGGAAGAGAGAGAAAGAGTGTGTGAGAGTGAGGAAGAGTGTGTGAGAGAGAGAAAGAGTGTGTAAGAGAGAGGAAGAGTGTGTGAGAGAGAGGAAGAGTGTGTGAGAGTGAGGAAGAGTGTGTGAGAGAGAGGAAGAGTGTGTGAGAGTGAGGAAGAGTGTGTGAGAGAGAAGAAGAGTGTGTGAGAGAGAGGAAGAGTGTGGAAGAGAGAGAAAGAGTGTGTGAGAGTGAGGAAGAGTGTGTGAGAGAGAAGAAGAGTGTGTGAGAGAGAGAAAGAGTGTGTGAGAGAGAGGAAGAGTGTGTGAGAGTGAGGAAGAGTGTATGAGAGAGAGAAAGAGTGTGTAAGAGAGAAGAGGAGTGTGTGAGAGAGAGGAAGAGTGTGAAAGAGAGAGAAAGAGTGTGTGAGAGTGAGGAAGAGTGTGTGAGAGAGAGGAAGAGTGTGTGAGAGAGAGGAAGTGTGTGTGAGAGAGAGGAAGAGTGTGTGAGAGAGAAGAAGAGTGTGTGAGAGTGAGGAAGAGTGTGTGAAAGAGAGGAAGAGTGTGTGAGAGAGAAGAAGGGTGTTTGAGAGAGAGGAAGAGTGTGTGAGAGAGAAGAAGAGTGTGTGAAAGTGAGGAAGAGTGTGTGAGAGAGAGGAAAAGTGTGTGAGAGAGAAGAAGAGTGTGTGAGAATGAGGAAGAGTGTGTGAGAGAGAAGAAGAGTGTGTGAGAGAGAGGAAGAGTGTGTGAGAGAGAGGAAGAGTGTGTGAGAGTGAGGAAGAGTGTGTGAGGGAGAGAAAGAGTGTGTAAGAGAGAAGAGGAGTGTGTGAGAGAGAGGAAGAGTGTGGAAGAGAGAGAAAGAGTGTGTGAGAGTGAGGAAGAGTGTGTGAGAGAGAAAGAGTGTGTAAGAGGGAGAAAGAGTGTGGAAGAGAGAGAAAGAGTGTGTGAGAGTGAGGAAGAGTGTGTGAGAGAGAGAAAGAGTTTGGAAGAGAGAGAAAGAGTGTGTGAGAGTGAGGAAGAGTGTGTGAGAGAGAGAAAGAGTGTGTGAGAGAGAGGAAGAGTGTGTGAGAGAGAGGAAGAGTGTGTGAGAGAGAAGAAGAATGTGTGAGAGAGAGGAAGAGTGTGTGAGAGAGAGGAAGGGTGTGTGAGAGTGAGGAAGAGTGTGTAAGAGAGAAGACGAGTGTGTGAGAGAGAGGAAGAGTGTGTGAGAGAGAGGAAGAGTGTGTGAGAGTGAGGAAGAGTGTGTGTGAGAGAGAGAAAGAGTGTGTAAGAGAGAAGAGGAGTGTGTGAGAGAGAGGAAGAGTGTGGAAGAGAGAGAAAGAGTGTGTGAGAGTGAGGAAGAGTGTGTGAGAGAGAGAAAGAGTGTGGAAGAGAGAGAAAGAGTGTGTGAGAGTGAGGAAGTGTGTGTGAGAGAGAGAAAGAGTGTGTAAGAGAGAGGAAGAGTGTGTGAGAGAGAGGAAGAGTGTGTGAGAGTGAGGAAGAGTGTGTGAGAGAGAGGAAGAGTGTGTGAGAGTGAGGAAGAGTGTGTGAGAGAGAAGAAGAGTGTGTGAGAGAGAGGAAGAGTGTGTGAGAGAGAGGAAGAGTGTGTGAGAGTGAGGAAGAGTGTGTGAGAGAGAGAAAGAGTGTGTATGAGAGAAGAGAAGTGTGTGAGAGAGAGGAAGAGTGTGGAAGAGAGAGAAAGAGTGTGTGAGAGTGAGGAAGAGTGTGTGAGAGAGAGAAAGAGTGTGGAAGAGAGAGAAAGAGTGTGTGAGAGTGAGGAAGAGTGTGTGAGAGAGAGAAAGAGTGTGGAAGAGAGAGAAAGAGTGTGTGAGAGTGAGGAAGAGTGTGTGAGAGAGAGAAAGAGTGTGTAAGAGAGAAGAGGAGTGTGTGAGGGAGAGAAAGAGTGTGAAGAGAGAGAAAGAGTGTGTGAGAGTGAGGAAGAGCGTGTGAGAGAGAAGAAGAGTGTATGAGAGAGCGGAAGAGTGTGTAAGAGTGAGGAAGAGTGTGTGAGAGAGAGAAAGAGTGTGTAAGAGAGAAGAGGAGTGTGTGAGAGAGAGAAAGAGTGTGGAAGAGAGAGAAAGAGTGTGTGAGAGAGAGAAAGAGTGTGAAGAGAGAGAAAGAGTGTGTGAGAGTGAGTAAAAGTGTGTGAGAGAGAGAAAGAGTGTGTAAGAGAGAAGAGGAGTGAGTGAGAGAGAGAAAGAGTGTGTAAGAGAGAAGAAGAGTGTGTGAGAGAAAGAAAGAGTGTGAAGAGAGAGAAAGAGTGTGTGAGAGTGAGGAAGAGCGTGTGAGAGAGAAGAAGAGTTTGTGAGAGAGAGGAAGAGTGTGTGAGAGTGAGGAAGAGTGTGTGAGAGAGAGAAAGAGTGTGTAAGAGACAAGAGGAGTGTGTGAGAGAGAGAAAGAGTGTGTGAGAGTGAGGAAGAGTGTGTGAGAGAGAGAAAGAGTGTGTAAGAGAGAAGAAGAGTGTGTGAGAGAGAGGAAGAGTGTGTGAGAGAGAAAGAGTGTGTAAGAGAGCGAAAGAGTGTGGAAGAGAGAGAAAGAGTGTGTGAGAGTGAGGAAGAGTGTGTGAGAGTGAGGAAGAGTGTGTGAGAGAGAGAAAGAGTGTGGAAGAGAGAGAAAGAGTGTGTGAGAGAGAGAAAGAGTGTGTGAGAGTGAGGAAGAGTGTGTGAGAGAGAGAAAGAGTGTGGAAGAGAGAAGAGGAGTGTGTGAGAGAGAGGAAGAGTGTGGAAGAGAGAGAAAGAGTGTGTGAGAGTGAGGAAGAGTGTGTGAGAGAGAAAGAGTGTGTAAGAGAGCGAAAGAGTGTGGAAGAGAGAGAAAGAGTGTGTGAGAGTGAGGAAGAGTGTGTGAGAGAGAGAAAGAGAGTGGAAGAGAAAGAAAGAGTGTGTGAGAGTGAGGAAGAGTGTGTGAGAGAGAGAAAGAGTGTGTAAGAGAGAAGAGGAGTGTGTGAGGGAGAGAAAGTGTGTGAAGAGAGAGAAAGAGTGTGTGAGAGTGAGGAAGAGCGTGTGAGAGAGAAGAAGAGTGTATGAGAGAGAGGAAGAGTGTGTAAGTGTGAGGAAGAGTGTGTGAGAGAGAGAAAGAGTGTGTAAGAGAGAAGAGGAGTGTGTGAGAAAGAGAAAGAGTGTGGAAGAGAGAGAAAGAGTGTGTGAGAGAGAGAAAGAGTGTCAAGAGAGAGAAAGAGTGTGTGAGAGTGAGTTAAAGTGTGTGAGAGTGAGGAAGAGTGTGTGAGAGAGAAGAAGAGTGTGTGAGAGAGAGGAAGAGTGTGGAAGAGAGAGAAAGAGTGTGTGAGAGTGAGGAAGAGTGTGTGAGAGAGAAGAAGAGTGTGTGAGAGAGAGGAAGAGTGTGTGAGAGAGAGGAAGAGTGTGTGAGAGTGAGGAAGAGTGTGTGAGAGAGAGAAAGAGTGTGTAAGAGAGAAGAGGAGTGTGTGAGAGAGAGGAAGAGTGTGGAAGAGCGAGAAAGAGTGTGTGAGAGTGAGGAAGAGTCTGTGAGAGAGAAAGAGTGTGTAAGAGAGCGAAAGAGTGTGGAAGAGAGAGAAAGAGTGTGTGAGAGTGAGGAAGAGTGTGTGAGAGAGAGAAAGAGTGTGGAAGAGAGAGAAAGAGTGTGTGAGAGAGAGGAAGAATGTGTGAGAGTGAGGAAGAGTGTGTGAGAGTGAGGAAGTGTGTGTGAGAGAGAAAGAGTGTGTAAGAGAGAGAAAGAGTGTGTGAGAGTGAGGAAGAGCGTGTGAGAGTGATGAAGAGTGTGTGAGAGAGAGGAATAGTGCGTGAGAGTGAGGAAGAGTGTGTGTGAGAGAGAAAGAGTGTATAAGAGAGAAGAGGAGTGTGAGAGAGAGAGAAAGAGTGTGGAAGAGAGAGAAAGAGTGTGTGAGAGTGAGGAAGAGTGTGTGAGAGAGAGAAAGAGTGTGTAAAAGAGAAGAGGAGTGTGTGTGAGAGAGAAAGAGTGTGAAGAGAGAGAAAGAGTGTGTGAGAGTGAGGAAGAGTGTGTGAGAGAGAGAAAGAGTGTGTAAGAGAGAAGAGGAGTGTGTGAGAGAGAGAAAGAGTTTGAAGGGAGAGAAAGAGTGTGTGAGAGTGAGGAAGAGTGTGTGAGAGAGAGAAAGAGTGTGTAAGAGAGAAGAGGAGTGTGTGAGAGAGAGAAATAGTGTGGAAGAGTGAGAAAGAGTGTGTGAGAGTGAGGAAGAGTGTGTGAGAGTGAGAAAGAGTGTGTAAGAGAGAATAAGAGTGTGTGAGAGAGAGGAAGAGTGTGTGAGAGAGGAAGAATCTGAGTGTGAGATATGAGTGATAAAGAGAGGAAGAGTGTGTAAGAGAGGAAGAGAGGCTTTGAGAGGATATATATTTGCATAGAAAAAAGTTCATATCGTCACTAAACACGTTCTAATTGTTTAGAAGTAATATAACTGTTTACGTAGCTGTAAGATCCTCTCACGTGTTGCATATCTTCCTCTCCCCCTTTAAAATAAGAAAAGCAGCCAATATTATTGCTTACCATCTCGTACGAGGCTAAAGTAGAATACAGAGTGTTAGCTTTTATTTGTCTGTTGTTAAATTAAAAACAAAATTTCTAACCTTCGGTTAGCAAAGTGTTTGGAATGTAAGGAGACTTTAAGGATTCAAGTAAAGACTCATCCTAAGTTTCTATATATTATTAGGCATAATAAAACTTTAGATTAACTGCAACAAAATTAATATGAAATCGTTTAATACAATGCTCCAAAGCTTTATTACAGTGAGATATTATTTTGTCTGCAAATAAAAACGTTTTTCTTTATTTTTGCTTAAAAATCTGAAAACTATATTATATTAGATGTAAAGTCAATATTTAACTGTGTCTTACTTAGTCCACCCTGATAAATTATCTCCTAATAAGTACACTCCTTAAGGACAGCAGACATCCTTTCGTGCCAAACTTTAAATCCTGCTTCTCCGACTCTCAAGTTTCCTAATAACTTTTTCTTGCCATACGTCATTTAACCGAAATAATTTAAATGAAATAGTTCGTATTTCTCGTTTCTCGTGACATGACTAAAGCATTTTAATTTCCATATTTTTATAAAATTTTAATTTTTAAGTTTTTTTCGCATCCTCAATATTACCCATCCTTTCCAATGCAAGATATTCTCTATCCATGAACACCATAGACAACCTCCACGTCCTTTTAAAAAGGGACTCGAGGTTTTGTTGTGTAATCCCTAAGATCACAAGCCACGGTGCCTTCAAAACTCCTTTTCTGCAGTAATGGAGAATCAAATAAAACAAGGATTAGTTGCATCGACTAAACACATCGTGTAACCTATTGAATATGGAGCCTTCCCTCTATAAGCCTCAATCATGTTCTCTTTGTGGTTTTATAATCAGTAAACAGTTTCAGCTACCATCGGGCAGTCCGTTCATGAAAACTTGAACAAACCTTTCAGCGTGAATAAATCCTCCACTCGGGAAACCTTCCCAAATGTCAGATGTGCTATCTATCTGTTGCTAAAGTTTTGCTTCCTTCTTATTAATAATTAGTTTATTCCTCTGGAAGGCCGAATCTCCAGTAAAGCTTCCGATAGTGCCTCACACACCTTCTGCTTGGAATTAGTAAAATTCTGTTGTACACAGAAAATATACAGAGTTGATGCAGACATTCCCAACGTCTCGGCAATGGCAACAAATTAGCACTGAATTGTATTTTCAGTAAACTTGAATTAAGTTTAATAGAGGCAAGTTGCGACACCTTTAATAGAGGAACACCTTGGTTCCTACTTTCAGTCAACCTGTTATGAATAAATATTACAACTCTTGTTATGTCTATAACTCACTTATACTAATAATTTTAATTAGTGTTAAAGACGTATTTAAAGAAAGGCATATACACCACAAGTCAAAAGGTCGGAAAATATATTTACGTATATACATTAAACAATAAATAAGCAACGAATAACGGGAAAGTGTCTGTGAATATACATCGGCATCGGTTATCAAATGCACAATAACTACATTAGTCGTTCGTCCTTGTTAACAAGTGTAAACATAGCGTAATGAAATGTTTTTAGCAAATCCCAGTATCGCAGAAAGCGTTTATACTTCAGAGGCTATAATTAAACTTGATTGGCATTCTTCGAGCCACTTAATGATAAGGTTACTCAGCAACATGTGTTTATTCTTGATTGGCCCCGATTACACACTAAGCACGATTTTAATCGCCCGATTTTAAAATTTGCGTCATCTATAGATAGTTTACTAAGTAGTGCGTCATATACAAATAGTTTACTAAAATGTACGTCATATGCAGATAGTTTGCTGAAACGTGCGTCAACGTGGTGTTGAAAGTCTGTAGTTTATAAAATTATTTGCAGCGATGACATGGCTGTTTTTTTAATTTTATTTACTTTAATTTCTTAAAAACATATTAAATATAGGGAAGAATAGCTGATAGACTATCCGGGAATAACATTAAATATTAAATGTTAAACCGAAGTGAATAGCTTTAGTGAACTTGTTGAGACTCAGTGAAGAGATAAAGTATAATATATAAGAATATGAAAATAACAATAATTTTCAGCAAACAACAAACATAAATTTTAAAAATTATGTTCAGACTAAGGAGAATCAGGCCCCCCCCCCAGGAATACTTCAGGTGAGCAACCCACTTCTCCTACCCTCAGTACCAGTATGTCCTTCAGTTAGCCCTGCATAACTCCATCTGCCTCTCCTTACTATTCCTAATACAAGGGAGTAAAGGCTAAACACCTCTCTATGACCACGATATGGATTAGTAACCATCTGTGCACAAGTCCACCATTATATCTTCTACACGGGTTTAACGCCCCAAACTTAGACCTACCATTAATCCCAATCCTCTCCTATAGGGATAGTAATTAGGCTGGTCTATCGGCTTAAAGCAACAAGTTTGTTTCACTGGCAACATAAGTGAACCAGAATATATAATATGTATTGTTCAAGTGATAACTTCTTCGCGGTGAACAAAACGTGAGATTAAATCATTGATTTCTCGTCACGCTATTTCTGAAACGCATACCTTACAACATATGATTTCATGTAACAGCAGATTTTGTGTTATAGGTTATGTTGCAGAACAGCCGTTTTATATGTAGATTATTACGAAATACTTTTGATCAGTTCATAAATATATTAATTTATTTAAATTTTGATAAATCTCAATACAAATAATTCCATACAACGATACAAATAACTTATGTATTTTTAATCCAAATTTTTAAAGGAAAACATTTTAGCCCCGTCTTATATTTTTAAACAGCTGATTTAGTTGTTAAAAAACATTTATATTCAGTAAACATCTAATAAATGTTTTTCTTAGCCACATTATTTTATTACTAACTACAGTTAGTATTAGTCTTTATTAAATACATCCCTTAAATAAACATGTAACAATTGAATAAAAAATGTATAAATTCTTATTTTCGGCGATTTGTGTTGAATCTTCTGTAAAACTATTAGATCTGTATTGTTATTACTTCTGTCGGGACCCCTTCCCCCCCCCCCCCGAGTACCAGAACCAATTTTTTTAAATGTTTTTATTTGAATAGATATTTCTAAAAAATAATTAAAATTAGTTGCCTGGTTTTACCGAAGTAACTAATGAGAAACTTTAGTAAAAGTAAAATTTTCTGTTAAAATAACAATTTTCTATTCCAATAATGAGATTTGTATTATGAAAAAGCAGCAAATTTTATGTACAGTTATTAATTTACAATATAATGGTCAATTGTAATTATAAGACAAAGTACTAAGATTTCTCACAAAATACAAAAGTTGGCCTAGAAACGACCC
Source organism: Prosapia bicincta (assembly GCA_036971475.1). Classification (NCBI taxonomy): domain Eukaryota; kingdom Metazoa; phylum Arthropoda; class Insecta; order Hemiptera; family Cercopidae; genus Prosapia; species Prosapia bicincta. The sequence continues at coordinate 65,099,371 of JBAIZL010000010.1, forward strand.
TATATTCCTAAATTAGAAAAATTAAAGTATATAATGTTTAATACATACATACATATATATATATATATATATATATATATATATATATATATATATATATATATTAGATAAACATATATACATATATATAACAACAAAATTATATGAATGTTTGAATGATCAAAGAAGTAAAAGTAAAGTAATTTCTTCTAACTTTAGCTTTCAAAATATTATAAATTTAATACTGTTTGTGAATTTAATTTAAAACTATTAGTAATCATAGAAATAATTGAATTGCATATAAAAATTGTGTGTTATATTTTGCTATTTTTTCTATTATAAAAAATTTATAAGAACTCTCTCTTCCTAAACTCTCTGCTATTAACATTTTCGATTCTTCTTCTTAATTTATAATTCAGCATGTTTATTTGTTGCCCGACCTTGGAGCCGGAGTTTCCTCTATTCAAATTTTAACCCGAGTTCATTGACAATGACCGTTAACTGCGCAACATACTTTCCATTAGACGTGCAGAATTGAACAAATTGACCCATGATTACGCGAAATTTCGTCACGGGATTTTTTCTACTTACATTAAGGTGTGCAACGGCTGCAATATGCGGAAAAGAGAATACCTACGCATCCCGTACTCTTTCTAGAATCAAGCGGAAATACTTGAAAATAGTGTGTCACGAGAAATACCACACATTAAAAATGTTTCATAGACATAAAACATTTTACAATTAAAACGTTTTAGAGCCAAAACGAGATTCTTGACAGCTAATATCCTGTCAAGGATTGTTGAAAGTTCCTGTATTGAAACATGTACTTATTCGAGAAAAATTTGAGACCTCTTAAGGAAGTAGAAACGAAGTTCAATTTAAAAATATCAACTTCAATACAATAGACATGACAGAGTTAGTTTAAGCCTACTAAATGACTGTAGCTAAACACATCACTAGGTAAGCTATGCACGTTGCTATCAACATTATTGTCACACGTGATTTGTTATGTGTTATTTATTTCTTTTACTGTGTAATTGGTCCAATTAAAGTGCATTTATAGCTAATTTTTTACTACCAACTGTACATTATTTTAAAATGTTGTTTTAATATCTATAAATTTATCTTTATATTACACAAGTTTTAAGCCTCAGGATGATAGAGGTATTACTTTAACATTAAACTTATTTTAATTTTGAAAGGGAAATTTGAAATTAAGTAAGATACATATATTAATTAACTATAATTTTATAAATATCTGGTGATATAAAGTTGTAACTCTTTGCTCAAAACTTGTGATTTTATGTTTAGCCAGTAGCGATGTTCTCCATACACTTAAGGTTCTTGGATAAACCGATTTTCGTATTCATTTCTCATACTATTTCAAATAGCTGGTGTTTTTTCTCAGTATATATTTATGTTTATATAGTTTTCAAACGTACATCAGAATGTTTCTTATAAAAGTTTGACCTTTAGTAGTAGCATATATTTATTAAAACTTACAATTGTTTGACTGACTGTACATCTTGATATATTTTAAATAGTCACTTATTTAACATTTTGACTTAGCAAAAACCCACCAGCTATTGTTATACCTCAGCAGTCATACTTCGAAATTGGTCAGTGCATTGTTCAATGATAAGAGATATTTACTATTTAAAGTTGCTAATTTATCAAGTAGTTGATGTGGCATTAGTTTGACCAACAAGCTATCTGGAAGGTCTGGCAAATGCAAACAGTTTGCACAGAATGGGAGGGATATCATTGTAAACCCACAAGTACAAGCTGACTGGTGCTCCCCGTCGCTGTTTCCCCGCGCTATTTTTCAAGTTGTCGTACTGTAGGCCTTTGTAAATTTATTATTTCTACCAGTAAATAACATAGAATGACATTTTTAAAAAGTGTTCCTATAGCAATATCTCCATCTTTAAAGTTGGTCTTACACTGACAAGTTAAAATAACGAGTTAGCTTAAAAAACAAAATATCAACGAACAAGTAAGGTAACGAAATTTATTTTTAAAATCAATTTCTCCTTAGGTCAACGAAGAAAAATATAATTTTAGTTACTTTTTATTAAATAATAAATGATTGATACGCTAATAATAGTGTGCACTATGTATTTTGTTTTTATTCATCCACCCAAGATCAAACACATTATTCATCCACCCAAGATCAATCACATTATTCATCCACCCAAGATCAATCTTGTAGTGGGTGACACTTAATGTTTATACAGGTTTTTGCAAATATTACATCTTTATTTTTAATTTTTAAATGTTGATGTATTTAGATTGGATTCGAACTGCATGACTACGTGTTTGAAATCTAGCATTTGTACGCTGGACTTCAAACTTGTAGTCATACATTTCCAATCCATCGTTTTTAAATTTAATTAATGAATTATTATTAGAAACAACTGTATTAACATGAAGTATCACCTACTAAAGTCTTAACAAATTTTATTTGACCTTGATTGAATAATAAAGAAGGATTTTATTTGATTGTAAATTTGAGCAAGATATATACAGGTAGAGTATACACAAATAGAAGGAATTGAAAAATCAAATAGATGTTAGACAAAGCCAACAACTAAGCTGCCCTAGTCTCCACAACGAAATTTCTCTCTTCTCATTGGATCTAACGTATTTATATTATTTATGTATCACAAATTTATCAACAATATAAATAATTTTTTTTTTATAAATAGAATATTATTCGCAAACAAATGTCAAAATTATCCAGTAAAAATACAAATAATAAATTAAAATACATTAAAAATACAACACAAAAGCTAAACATTCTAAATGTCCTCTAATAAAAATCGTTAAAAGCTACGTAAGTTTACATTATGTGCAAACCTATAATGTAGTAACATCATTCCATCTAGGCCTATATGAGCCTTAACATATAATATAAATAGGTTATGTCATTTCCATTAATGCATGAGGTACTAGTAGATGGTATATTATTGTAAAGACTTTATGATAGTTATGTAAATATGTATAAAGTAATATTATCAGAAGATAGTCCAATATGTATTACAACTTCCGATGCATTAAAATGTTTTAACAGTTTTAGGGTTCTGACAGATACACTTATCTATCTTAATGGTTGTAAATACATTATTATTATGATTTTATTATTTACTCCTGGGAGATTTAAGAAGATTCCTTTTATTTATTTATTTATTTTATATTATTTTACAAACATGTTACTCATCTCTCTTTGGTGTAGTGCGTATTTTTTTTAAATTTAAAATAATTCATTTATAAAGAAATAGAACTGACATTTTAGGAATTACTTAGTTTTCTCTGAGTAAATTTTATTACCAAAGCTTTATTTATTTAAAATTTATTTCCAGATCATTATTTTTTTGCAAACAGTTTTTTAAAGACTAGCTGCCATTGCACCACCGCAAAAAGTAGTTTTCATCATTTATAATGTTCCTAAAGGTTCCTGCACTTTCCTGTTGAGTTCATTCAAATTACCGTTATGACGTCATAACCTTCATGACTTAACCATCCATTGTATAGCTAAACAAGTGTCAAATTTATCATCATTAATCGTGTACGAAAAGATGTCAAGCCCGACCCTCATTACCTAAATCAGTTGAATTCGTCACGTCAGCTAAGGTGTTTTTTTTAACACGTCAGGTCAGGAATATCAGTGTTTTTGAAAAAGAACAAAATAATTGAATATGCAATGAGAAAAACTACCTTAGGTACGTATTAAGTATTTTATTTTGCTTTTAATTTCCTACATAGAGATATTTTTTATTAAATTAAAGTCGCGGTTAGCGATTAAATTTTGCTAATTGGAGTCGTGGTTGCTTTTCGAACGGATCTCCATTTCACTCGGTCGCATTGTGTGTCTTCAAATCACTTTCTGGTTACTTGGTATTAGTGCGCCTAAATTTCAAGCACCTTTTACGGCTTGGATAGAAACACTTTTTTACCTTGAGTTTTGAACTTAAAAATAACGAAAACATAATTTTGAAAAATAAGCATGAGAAAAATGTGAAATTTTTAAACACTTTCATTATCTGTCTTATTTATATTGGTATCTCTCTCTATTATTTCTTGTCAAAACCTTATTTTGACATAACTGCATAGTTTGCTACAAGTATAAAATTTCAATAAAAGAAAATATACCATCAAATGAACTGGTTACTAAAATGCGTTGTTTTTCAATTTGAAATCGAGTTGAAATAGTTTTGCTGGTAATCCAGCAAATCTGCTAAATTTCAAAATTATTTCAAAAAAAAATTATATAAATTATATTTAAGAGGATTAAATAATGTTTCAAAATCATCTTCAAATTAAAACTGTTTCATTTTATAGATTGTAGTGGATTAATTATATTTTTTAAAATTGATAATACTGATGTATTTTTATTAGGACCATATTTATTTTAATACTACAAACCTAATGTTTAATAGACTTTAAAGAAGTCCTGCTAAACTAATACTGAATTTAGAAAAGAAATAAATTCTATTCATTAGATTATTCTAACCTTAAAATATAGGATTCTCTAATTTTGGAAATATGCCATGAACTTTTTTTTTAATTTAGAGAAATGCATTTGCATCAAGATAGTTGCGACGTAACTGCTTTCAACACATCCTGTCTAAACAGCTGATTACAACTTAAACAAATGATTACTGTAATAATGTCGTTCTGGTATAGATGCACACGAGATGCCTATTTTATTCCAAACTGCAAGCAGATTGGTCACGGCATGACCGGAAGTGCACAAACACGCACTTCGGTATGCCACATTGTGAGAAGCATATATTATATTTTCTTTGTATATTCAAATTTCTAATAAGCCATATTACATCAAATTTTTTGTCGTTTATTTTGTTATTATTGTACTTGTAAGAATTCAGGGATTAGCTAAATTCTGTTTTGCAATCATCTGTATCAAGTCTTGTTTTTGTTTAAATATGCTATATATAGTTGATTGTTTTTAACATGCCATAGTGTATGTAATCTGAAAATTCGTGAATATTCCCTTTTTTTAACAAGTTAACTAGTTTACCCTTTTAACCCTAATTGCCAAGAAGTAAAGACCACGCCTCTTAGATCGTTGTCTTTAGAAGAATATCCAAATGACTATGTTTGTCACTTAAAAGATAAAAAAAGTAAGGCCGATAACATTTTGCTACAATAAATGTCTGTATTTTAACGTGTGCATTGTTATATCTATGGTGTTATTTCTAAGAATTGTCATAAATAGTGAAGTGAGCAGGGAATATTCCCAGTGGGAATGGAAATATTTTCAGGGAACTTCTCGAAGGCTTTATAAGTTCGCAAAACGAGGGAATTAATGGGAATTTGTAGAATAAATTAATTTAAATGAGTTTACTTTTGTCTTTGAAATGGTTTATTTTGGAACCTTAGTTGGTTCTAAATGACCAATAACAAAGCCAAATAATCAATAATAATTGTGATATACCTTGACTAAAATTTTTATTTTAACCGTTATAAAACGTTTGAGAACGGACTCGATTGATCAAGGAATAAGAATTCAGGTTAGGAATGATGAAGCAGAAGCACAAGTTTTGTGTTGGCACGGTTAGAGTTGATATAAATTTATAATGTTTCCATCTCACTAAGAGATCTCACTTAGTGACTCGGGCCAGTAAAGTTTCCACGGACAGTAAAAGCTTTCAGAATAAACTTTTACTACACGTTTTATTGTTATTAAACAATTAATAACCTTACTGAGTTATTGTAATCAATTACTCTCGTAAAATTTACTGTACAACCTATGGGGCAACAAAATTACTATAGTATAATAATTTGTGATTAGTTTTTCCATGACGGTCTTTAAAAAAAGGTAACTAAAACAACTGTAAACGTTATGTGTATAAGTAGAACATTTCTACTAGTGGATCTAGTTCTTCGATTTGTCTCTAAGTGTAGCTAGAATTCAGATATAGAGATAGGTAAACCATTGCATTCTTAGGCCTTAGTCGGTTTTACAAGACAATCTAACATACTTGCAAAGACAGTGTCGGACCGAGCGGTCCTTCATATAATCTGGAGACTTTTAACACTCTCGTGTTAAAATAAGGGGACGTTAAAATCTCTCACTCACGCATGCTCTCTCTCTTTCTGTGTGTGTGTGTATGTGTCTTTTATTTTAGTTTTTTTATAATGATAACTTTTGCATTTTGTCTATGTAATTGAAAACAACAAACATTCAGAAAGAAGAGATTAAAAGAAGAATGGTAGAATAAAATGCCACTGTTATACATATACGCGTATTGAAAGAAAAGATATGCTACTCCAGGAACGTGTTGGCAGTGTAACCGACTGGAGCTAGACGGAAGAGAGGTAAGTCATAATCTTTCAAAAATTAAATAAAAGGCTCTGAAGACGAGGAACCTTGAGGAAGAAAACTAAAGCAACAGCAAAGAAGGAGGAAAAGTGATTAAGTGGAGACAGCTGTCGTAGCTGTAGGTAATTAACCTACCTGGAACATAAAATCCAGTTCCGACATTTCGATGGAATCCCATTTGGAATTGACGAGTTAAACTAAAACACAGTCCAATTATGAGTCAAATATATAAATGTGTATAAATTTACGCTATATTTCTTCATAAATTTTACACCGCACCGCCAGAAGTGTATATAATTTCTTTCAAATAAATCTTCTAATTCTATTCCGTTTGTAAAAAATGTCGGCAAACACTACGATTACGACGGCAATATTTTGCATTCCATATGTTCCAAGCTGGACAGTGTTACTTTACCGAATACGATTTATTTAATTTATTAAACACAATATTTATAATTGTCAACAGCTGATAAGTTGTCGAAGTGAAGATGTTAAAGAAATGCCGTTTTATGACATTTAAACGACAGATAATAGAGACATAACGTCAGGTTAATGAATTGAAAGACGTTTTATAGTTGTCATAAAACATCGGATACAAGACGTAAAACCAAAAACGTACATTAACTACTGACCTCAGAGATCAAGTAGTTCCAACTATAGGAATTTAAAGAATTAGTTGAAATTTTTACAAGCTTCTAAAGTAATTTTTTGTATTGGTACTAGAGAGTCATACAAAGGTGCATTTGTTATATTATGTCTCTGTAATGTTGGTAAGTAAAACTAAATTTGTTAACAGAACTGTTTATGACCAAACATCTAACGTAACGTACGCCTATAATTTGTAAATAATTTTGTTGCATTAAATATTTTTACTTTAAATCTATACAATAACTGTAATATCACCATATCATAGGCAAAAACGTTCAAAATTGTATCCAAGGCAGTTGGTTTCAGTATATCTTCTATGCTCAACTTATGGAAGTTTAGCTTCTTAAACTTATAAAACTATTGCCGGTCTAAGAATTCGATATTACGTTGAAAGACACTATTTGAATATTTCAGGTTCACTACGAAAGTAAATTTAACGCCAAACAATTTTAGTTGAGAGAAGATCAGTGTACATACATTACGATACTGTGTACAAATTATAAGTCAGTCATTAAATACAATAAATTTAATTAAATAAAAATTAAAATGTTCTATGAACTGATTAAATGATACTTAAGTATTTAATGATAGATTTATTAAACACTAACGGAAAAAACACATTATTCTGTAACATTGGACAACAAGGTTTGTTAAAATTTTATAATGATAGATTTAAAAAACGCGAAATAATTATATGTATGACTACTTATATGGTAATTACATGCAAATTTAAAATTTTGTTCAATATAAACTATAAACTACGTGATTATATGTGAAGAATGTAAAATGCAGGAAAAGTAGTCGTCGGAAAAAACCTAGATTGTTATAACATATAGCAATTCTTGTTGGCTATTAAGAGTAATAATATTTTATTGTTTTAATTAAAATAGAGCTCTATTACTGACTTTCCAATCTTACAAAACAATCCTAATTATATCATTGCAGCTCTTTACGATCAAGTGAACATTTCTTTATAACATTCTGTATAAGTGGACACTTCTATATGACATTATGTGCTGGTGAATGCTTCTTTATAATATTCTGTATAAGTGGACACTTCTCTATGACATTATGTGCTGGTGAATGCTTCTTTATAATATTCTGTATAATGGACACTTCTCTATGACATTATGTGCTGGTGAATGCTTCTTTATAACATTCTGTATAAGTAGACACTTCTCTATGACTTTATGTAATGGGGAATGCTTCTTTATAACATTCTGTATAAGTGGACACTTCTCTATGACATTATGTACTGGGGAATGCTTCTTTATAACATTCTGTATAAGTAGACACTTCTCTATGACTTTATGTAATGGGGAATGCTTCTTTATAACATTCTGTATAAGTGGACACTTCTCTATGACATTATGTGCTGGTGAATGCTTCTTTATAATATTCTGTATAATGGACACTTCTCTATGACATTATGTGCTGGTGAATGCTTCTTTATAACATTCTGTATAAGTAGACACTTCTCTATGACATTATGTACTGGGGAATGCTTCTTTATAACATTCTGTATAAGTGGACACTTCTCTATGACATTATGTGCTGGTGAATGCTTCTTTATAATATTCTGTATAAGTGGACACTTCTCTATGACAATATGTGCTGGTGAATGCTTCTTTATAATATTCTGTATAAGTGGAAACTACTCTATGACATTATGTGCTGGTTAATGCTTCTTCATAATATTCTGTATAAGTGGACACTTCTATATGACATTATGTGCTGGTTAATGCTTCTTTATAACATTCTGTATAAGTGGACACTTCTATATGACATTATGTGCTGGTTAATGCTTCTTTATAATATTCTGTATAGGTGGACACTTCTCTATGACATTATGTGCTGGTTAATGCTTCTTTATAACATTCTGTATAAGTGGACACTTCTCTATGACATTATGTGCTGGTTAATGCTTCTTTATAATATTCTGTAGAAGTGGACACTTCTCTATGACATTATGTGCTGGTGAATGCTTCTTTATAATATTCTGTACAAGTGGACACTTCTCTATGACATTATGTGCTGGTGAATGCTTCTTTATAATATTCTGTACAAGTGGACACTTCTCTATGACATTATGTGCTGGTGAATGCTTCTTTATAATATTCTGTATAAGTGGAAACTACTCTATGACATTATGTGCTGGTGAATGCTTCTTTACAATATTCTGTATAAGTGGACACCTCTCTATTACTTTATGTACTGGGGAATGCTTCTTTATAACATTCTGTGTAAGTAGACACTTTTCCATGACATTATGTACATTGGATATCCAATTGGAAATCTGGAAGGAACTTTTGGTACAGCTAGTATTTGGGTTTTTAAATATATTTAAATTCTAGTAAGAATTAGTGTACATTGGTCCAATGTTTCTTTTATTGAATAAAAAAATGAGATACAAAATATATATATATTCGAGTATTTACTTATAACAAATAAATAACACCTCTTACACACATAAACTGAAGGAATTAAATATTTCTTATGTACATTTTGATTGAAAAGCAAAAATATTGAAAGGAAATTAAGAGAAGAATAACTCTCGTATTCATGTTATTCCTGTAACTATGCGTTTAAATAAAAAAATATTTTAGTTAAGAGAATTAATTTATTTAAAATAATTAATTAAGCCGCAGTCGCTCCAAGTTGGTACTGAGACTATTTATGTTTATAAAACCAATTTCCAATATATATATATATATATATATATATATGTGTGTGTATATGTATATGTATATATATATATATATATATATATATATATATATATATATATATATATATATGTGTGTGTGTAATTCGTATTTTTATTGAAAATTCGAAAATATGTTTTCCTTTTTTTATACTTCTAATGTTAAAAAACAAACAGTTATATTATGTGTGTTGCCAAATTCAAAACATGTTTGTTGTTTTAACCCAAGATATTTTATAGGGGAAAGGCCGTGGAAAAAAAGCTAACATGGTTCAGTAGCATTAAGGTAAAGTTATTGTTTTCAAGTTTAATAATTATTTATTCTCTATAATAATTGTTATTCTAGTATTTTTTAAGTTTCATATTATATAAACAGTTCGTATATAAACAGTTTCATATATATATATGTGTGTAATTCGTATTTTTATTGAAAATTCGAAAATATGTTTTTCTTTTTTTATACTTCTAATGTTAAAAACCAAACAGTTTTATTATGTGTGTTGCCAAATTCAAAACGTGTTTCTTGTCTTAACCCAAGATATTTTATAGGGGAAAGGCTGTGGAAAAAATGCTAACATGGTTCAGTAGCATTAAGGTAAAGTTATTGTTTTCAAGTTTAATAATTATTTATTCTCTATAATAATAGTTATTCTAGTATTTTTTAAGTTTCATATTATATATATATATATATATATATATATATATATATATATATATATATATATATATATATATATATATATATATATGCAGATACTTATTCCTTCACGGATGGAAAAATATGATGAATAGTTACTATCTGGAGTTCGTCCGTTCATTCTGCAGTCCATAAATTTGCAGTTCCGACGTTTCGCTAGAATCTCATCCAGCATTGACGAGGTGAACCCAACAACCGAAACGTCGGAACTGCGAATTTATGGACTGCAGAATGAACGGATGTACTCCAGATAGTAACTATTCATCATATGTATATATATATATATATATATATATATATATATATATATATATATATATATATATATATATATATAACACTGCATACTAAAGAAATGAAATAATAAAAATCGGGATTCATGTTTTTTCCTACAATAGCTGTATTAGGTAAACACTCAGTCTTAATATCTGTCCAAGAGAATAATGACCAGTGACAGACACAAGCGACCGTTTCTATAAATGTCGAATGTACCGACACATAAGTGGGCCTTGAACTACACCTGACCTTAACCCTGGAAGAAGATAAATCATCGTTCGATAGAATTTATATTTTGAATTGTATTTTTCTAGCCTTGACAGTCAATGCAACCTTGTAGAACGTTATTATTTTCCTTTAATTCATTATATTTGGATATTTAATACCTATCGACGCATTAATGTTTTTTGTTTAGGAGGTAAAAAAAAACTCTCTTACGTACACTGTGTATATATATAGACCTACATCCATAAATTTTACCCTCTTAAATTCAAAAAGAATTATATACCCCCACTGAAATATACTTCTATTTTTAATATGTAACTTTACTATTGCTACCTAGCGCACGTTGCTACGCCCAATTTATAATTTTATAAGGAAAAATGGAAAATTATTATTATTAAAAGCAAATCAATCATCTAAATAATTATATTTCATTTACTGCAATGCTAGAGGATACACTTTTTTGTTATTTCATTAGGCATATAAACAAAAATATTTGTGGGTGTCCCAACACGTGAGCACGCAAAATATAATTGTCCGTAAGAAAAGCACGAATGTTCCAAATTTAATCCAGCCATGGTCAATGATACCCCTTGTGCCTTGGTTATGGTTATTGCAAATGCGAGACGCATAGGAAAATTTAGTCTTTCAAAATAGAAGGGCAAATCGGATGAAATCATCGGTATTCACGGAATTAAGACTATTTGAAGTTGCCACTTACGATTTCTGCTTCGATCAAGTTAGTTTGGTTCCGTTACACACCTTTGGTGCATTCAAATTTCGGATGACTATAATCGGCGGTCATACTTCTAATGTCAATAAGTGTGGTGGCAATAATTGTACATAGAGTTTAGAAATTTTTAACAATTTAAAATACTTAATAATGTATTTTTATTTCTACGTTATGTTCATAATTTTTTTAATGACCTAAGTAACGCTAGTACGGATATATAAGGCTGTAAGCCGAACCACCTAAGCCTCTGGGGCGGAGCCCTATCAATGGATCTGCACCAAACATCACACGATTCATCCTGAGAGTATGTTAAAAAATCTCTCACAATTTTATTACGTCCTGTTCAGCGGTTCAGACGTTCATAAGATACATACATATATATATATATATATATATATATATATATATATATATATATATATATATATATATGTATATATATATATATATATATATATCACTTTCACTTATGTACTTAAACAAGAATCTTACTTGGTATTTATGCGAGTTAACTTACAATGACTAGCCTTGTCATTATCATTTTGCATACTCTCTCTCTCTCTCTCTCTCTCTCTATATATATATATATATATATATATATATATATACACACATACAAATACATATATACATCGGTTTTTAAACAATTATAAGCCTCTGTGACGAAGCCCTGTATATTGATCTACACCAAACATCACAAGAACCATCCTGGGAGTATGTTAAACAAACTCTCCAAATTTCATAATTCTGTTCAGTGGTGTAGGCGTCCGTTAGATACATACGTACACACATACATACATCCGTTTTTGTATCTATCTATATGTATAAGAATGAATGTATGTATGTGTGTATGTATCTTATGGGAGCCTAAGCCACTGAGCAAGAAATTTGGAGGGTTTGTTTAACATATTCCCAGGATGGTTCCTGTGAAGGTTGGTGTAGATATATCCATAGGGTTCCGCCACAGAGATATAGGATGATTCAAAACCGATGCATGTATCTTATAGACGTCTAAACAGCTAAACTGACGTTATGGAATTAGGAAGAATTGTTTAAATGAGTCCCAGGATGGTTCGCTTGATGTTTGATGTAGATCCATCCACATTGCACCGCTTCAGTATCTTAGGATGGTTCGTGTAATGTTTGGTGTAGATCCATCAACATCGCTCCGCTGTAGTATCTTAGGATGGTTCGTGTAATGTTTGGTGTAGATACATCCACATTGCAACGCTATAGTACCTTAGGATGGTTCGTGTCATGTTTGATGTAGATCCATTCACATTGCTCCACTGTAGTATCTTAGGATGGTTCGTGTAATGTTTGGTGTAGATAGATCCACATTGCTCCGCTGTAGTATCTTAGGATGGTTCGTGTCATGTTTGATGTAGATCCATTCACATTGCTCCACTGTAGTACCTTAGGATGGTTCGTGTCATGTTTGGTTTAGATCCATCCACATTGCTCCGCTGTAGTATCTTATTATGGTTAGTGTCATGTTTGGTGTAGATCCATTCACATTGCTCCGCTGTAGTATCTTAGGATGGTTCATGTCATGTTTGAGTAGATCCATCCACATTGCTCCGCTGTAGTACCTTAAGATGGTTCGTGTAATGTTTGGTGTAGATCCATTCACATTGCTCCGCTGTAGTATCTTAGGATGGTTCATGTCATGTTTGATGTAGATCCATTCACATTGCTCCGCTGTAGTATCTTAGGATGGTTCGTGTCATGTTTGGTTTAGATCCATCCACATTGCTCCGCTGTAGTATCTTATTATGGTTAGTGTCATGTTTGGTGTAGATCCATTCACATTGCTCCGCTGTAGTATCTTAGGATGGTTCATGTCATGTTTGAGTAGATCCATCCACATTGCTCCGCTGTAGTACCTTAAGATGGTTCGTGTAATGTTTGGTGTAGATCCATTCACATTGCTCCGCTGTAGTATCTTAGGATGGTTCATGTCATGTTTGATGTAGATCCATCCACATTGCTCCGCTGTAGTATCTTAGGATGGTCCGTGTCATGTTTGATGTAGATCCATCCACATTGCTCCGCTGTAGTACCTTAGGATGGTTCGTGTAATGTTTGGTGTAGATCCATTCACATTGCTCCGTGGTAGTATCTTAGGATGGTTCGTGTCATGTTTGATGTAGATCCATCCACATTGCTCCGCTGTAGTACCTTAGGATGGTTCGTGTCATGTTTGATGTAGATCCATCCACATTTCTCCGCTGTAGTACCTTAGGATGGTTCGTGTAATGTTTGGTGTAGATCCATTCACATTGCTCCGCTGTAGTACCTTAGGATGGTTGGCTTGATGTTTGATGTAGATCCATCCACATTGCTCCGCTGTAGTATCTTAGGATGGTACGTGTAATGTTTGGTTTGGTCTATCCACATTGTTCCGCTGTAGTATCTTAGGATGGTTCGCTTGATGTTTGTTGTAAATTTATCCACATTGCTCCGCTGTAGTATCTTAGGATGGTCCCCTTGATGTTTGATGTAGATCCATCCACATTGCTCCGCTGTAGTATCTTAGGATGGTACGTGTAATGTTTGGTTTGGTCTATCCACATTGTTCCGCTGTAGTATCTTAGGATGGTTCGTGTAATGTTTGGTGTAGATCCATCCACATCGCTCCGCTGTAGTATCTTAGGATGGTGCGTGTAATGTTTGGTGTAGATCCATCCACATTGCTCCGCTGTAGTATCTTAGGATGGTACGTGTAATGTTTGGTTTGGTCTATCCACATTGTTCCGCTGTAGTATCTTAGGATGGTTCGCTTGATGTTTGATGTAGATCCATCCACATTGCTCCCCTGTAGTATCTTAGGATGGTTCGTGTAATGTTTGGTGTAGATCCATCCACATTGCTCCCCTGTAGTATCTTAGGATGGTTCGTGTAATGTTTGGTGTAGATCCATCCACATCGCTCCGCTGTAGTATCTTAGGATGGTGCGTGTAATGTTTGGTGTAGATCCATCCACATTGCTCCGCTGTAGTATCTTAGGATGGTTCGTGTAATGTTTGGTGTAGATCCATCCACATCGCTCCGCTGTAGTATCTTAGGATGGTGCGTGTAATGTTTGGTGTAGATCCATCCACATTGCTCCGCTGTAGTATCTTAGGATGGTGCGTGTAATGTTTGGTGTAGATCCATCCACATCGCTCCGCTGTAGTATCTTAGGATTGTTCGGGTCATGTTTGGTGTAGATCCATCCACATTGCTCCGCTGTAGTATCTTAGGATGGTACGTGTAATGTTTGGTTTGGTCTATCCACATTGTTCCGCTGTAGTATCTTAGGATGGTTCGTGTAATGTTTGATGTAGATCCATCCACATTGCTCCCCTGTAGTATCTTAGGATGGTTCGTGTAATGTTTGGTGTAGATCCATCCACATCGCTCCGCTGTAGTATCTTAGGATGGTGCGTGTAATGTTTGGTGTAGATCCATCCACATTGCTCCCCTGTAGTATCTTAGGATGGTACGTGTAATGTTTGGTTTGGTCTATCCACATTGTTCCGCTGTAGTATCTTAGATGGTCCGCTTCGTGTTTGATGTAGATCCATCCACATTGCTCCCCTGTAGTATCTTAGAATGATTCGTGTCATGTTTGATGTAGATCCATCCACATTGCTCCGCTGTAGTATCTTAGGATGGTTCGTGTCATGTTTGGTGTAGATCCATCCACATGGCTCCGCCCCATAGGCATGGATGGTTCTATGTACAGCCTTCCGTAAGTGTAATGGTAAATAGTCTATCCATACTAGCGTCACTTAATTAGTTTAAAATTTATAAACATAATATAAAAATAAATTATTTATTGTTTTAATATTGATAATAAAAGTATGATCGCCTATAATACTCTTGCAAAATGTGAATCCACCACCAAAGCTGTGCAACGGAACCAGACTGACAACAAAAAAACTGACACCCAACTTATCAAGGTAGAAATCATAAGTGGCAAGTTCAAAGAGATGGTCTTAGTTCCACGAATACCGTTGTTTTCATACTTTTTACCCTTCGGTATCAAGCGACTACAATTTCCTTTGCGTCTTGCATTGCAATAACTATGAAATGAGCACAATCATTGACCATTTCTGGTTTACATGATAACATGACGAAAAAATTGTCTACTCTTTAGCATTGCAGTAAATGAAATGTAATTATTTAGATATTTAATTTGCTTTTCTTATTGGAAAATTAAAAAATTATTTTCCATAAATAAATTATTATTTCGGGTGCAACAACAATCGCCGGGTAACACTGGCAGATAGATGTTTTTCAAGAAAACCTTCATTCTTAGATAGAAAGCTCTCTCTCTCTCAATATATATATATATATATATATATATATATATATATATATATATATATATATATATATGTGTGTGTGTGTGTGTGTGTGTGTGTTGAAAAAAAATACATATCACTGTATTTTTATGAAGTAATGTACTTCAAAAATTATTTTTGCACATAAATAATATTTTTAATAATGTACCATTTAACATATCTTGAAAATGTGACATCAATTCAAACGTGAAAAATTAAAGAGCCTGAAGCAAACAAGAACAAACTACAACTAAATATTTTTTTGTTTACAGGAAGTTACAAGTTGTACACCTAAAGCGCCCAAATGTAAAATAGCCCTATTTGGAAAAGTTTAACACTGGTAATCAACACAGTTTAAAACTAGTTTTATAAGTAATAAGCATTCAGCGAAATTACACTGTTCTGGGCATAATTACATTACTAAAATATTGCTTTGTTGTTTTGGCAACATTTACTAACAAACACGTTATTAAATACAGCTTAGTACATAGCCCTGACCATGGCCAAGGGCGGTTACCTAGGTTATTGGAGTTGGTAAAAGTTAAGTTTACCACGATCTGGAGTTTGGTATTACGAAAATGGAAAAATCACGGAACAGATTTAAGCCTTTTTTGTAGTTTGAACACAAAGAACTTTAGTGTTTTTTGAAGATACGCCATGTTAGTAGTTACAGACAATAGTTTGGCACAAAAAGTGGTGGGGGGAGTTGGCCTTGAAGCAGTAACCTAAGTCAGTTAGATTGGATCTAACCTAACCCACCCCTAGGTGTGGGGTGGATCCCAGGTAAGTTTGGGAGCTGCCCCGGGGGTTGCTCCGGGGGTGGAATCGGGGTTGGGGGTAGTTTTTTGAAAAATTTTGGGAAAATGTGTGTTGCTTGTTAGGGTGGAGATAAAGCGTATTTTGAATAGAGGTGGGGGTGATTTCACCTAGGGGTAGTTCTCAATAATATATCAGATTACCAAAAAATGATCGGTCCCTGGAGTCGGGGTCTAAGGTAAAGTCACCCCGGAGTCGTGCTCGAGGTAAAGCCACCCAGGAGCCAGACCTCAGGTAAAGCCAACCCGAAGCCATGCTTTAGGTAAAGTAACCCTGGAATCTGGCCTTAGGTAAAGCTACCTTGGAGTCAGGCCTTAGGTAAAGCCTCTTTGGAGCTACACTTTATGTAAAGCTACCTTGGAGTCAGCCCTTAAGTAAAGCTACCCAAGAGTCGGGTTTTAGGTTCAGATATGTTGCTATATCAATTACAGCCTCTCGACTAAGACAAATACCTCCATCAATTCTTGGGTAAAGCTAAATTGGGGTCGGGTCTTAGGTAAAGTCACCCAGGAGTCGAGCTTGAGGTAAAGCCACCCAGGAACTAGGCCTTAGGTATAGCCTCCATGGAGTATGGACTTAGGTAAAGCCACCCCGAAGCCAGGCATTAGCTAGAGCCACCTTGGAGAAAGGCCTGAGGTAAATTCACACTAGAGTCTGGCTTTAAGTAAAGGCCCCGTGGAGTCAATCCTCTTTGGAGCCGGACTTTAGGTAAAGCTACCCAAGAGTCAGGCCATAGGTTAATCCACCTGGTAGTCAGACCTTAGGTAAACTCATGCCTGAGGCCAGGTCTCGGGTTAGCCTCTCTGGAATCAGACCTTAGGTAATGCAACCCTAGAGTCGGGCCATAGGTAAAGCCGGGCAGGAGTGGTAAAACGCCAATCAATGCATGCCCAATCTCAATAGTGTACATCCTGAAATAGGCCGCCATGTCTGTTACCCTACATAGGCCTACATACTATGTTAAGTCAATATGCAAGTAAACCTACATACGTCCTGTGTTCTGAAGGAGGTAAATAACCACCCCTGCAGGACTTTGGCAGCTATAAAGACGACATCGATGATGATGGTTAGGAAGACAATCTGAGAAATAGCCGAATCGCATGAACAAAGGAGGGATTTTGGGGGCATAAAAGAGTGTATTTATTTATTAATAGAGTTTATTTATTAAAGAGTTTATTTAATAATAAATGTATATAAAAATAAAGTGTTTGTTATTATACGTTTCAATAAAGGTGGAGGTAAGTTCACACAGAGCTCGACAAATAAATGCTTGTTTAAAACCTTTACAGTAATATTGTTATCCGTTATCACCGGACCGCGATAGCGCACTCTGAATATATCAGCATAACCGCAGCAAATGACGTCAAACAAAATGTCGGTCAAGATGGTGTCTAACAAAATGTCGGACGGCATATGTAATATAGGTAAGTCATACGTTACCGTCAGTATAGGATTAACTGTTGCCTGTATATGTTTGCCACCTATACTTATTTTAACATTAGTCCATCTATCACAGAAAGAAGAAACCTGCCTCTTGCTGAGCATAAGGGCGGGTGTATACAAATCTGAACGAGTTCAACATGCCTCTGTCCCCGTGGTAACCCCCTATCAGCCTTGACGGAATCAACCCCTAACCAAGAGAACAATATAAGTAAGGGCAACACAGACCCAAGTTCTCAGACAACACCATGGTAGGTGTTTACTACTGGACAGACACTCTCACAATCGAGAAGAAATCGTTTCCCAACCTATCACTGTATCGTCGTATATTACGCTCGTTTCGTACTTGGAAAGGAGTGTCAACTGATACTGTCAACCCCGTGCGTCTCAGTGAGGCGGGATTCTTCACGCGCTTTACATGCGCATGAAGATTGGTCAGCGAATGATGATCCGTTACAGGAACATGCAAAGTGGTTTCCTAAATGTAAATACGTAGTGGGTGTAAGTGCTAAAAGGGCACAGATGGGGTAGACATCTGTACAACAGACGACGAAGACTACTCGGACAATGATGGTGTAAACATTCAATCTCAGGATGATCGTACGCTGTGTAAGATTTGCTGTATCGATGAAATACATGTTGCCCTTCTACCATGCGGACATGTGTTTGCCTGTCAAGGATGTGCCTTAAACCTTCAAGAGTGTAGCATATGTAGAGTACAGACATCCGCTACGATAAGAGTATATCTATCGTAGCTAAGCCTAATACAATGTAAATAATATTATGTGATCAATAAAACGATTTTTTTTACGATACATGTGTTTGTACTTATTGTTGGAAAAAAAGGAAACTCCTTTAATAAAATAAACAATAGCGGTGTATCAACATGGGATGGTGTATAAGGTAATAAGTAATAGTGTCTCGATAATAGAGACGTATATTTACATTAATAATAATATGATGTTAGCATTACACATGGTTGAATCACCATTGTTACATTTCTTAAATATAATTATAAATACTCTGCTATTGCTTTATACACATTACCGTTACATTTGTACAAAAGTTTGACAGGCCGCAACGTGTCTTGCATGAGACAGAACACTAGATATCTAGGTAATTTATATAATAACACTGTATTATCCTCTAAAATAGACTTCACAAGTTTAACACTATCTCTTAATATTAGACATTTTTCTGTAAACTGTAAAAATTCCAAATATCTATCGTAATTTCGGCTGTCGGCTAAATTTAACTTATAAATATCCAGTATAACTTCGCAAATACATGTAAACCCATGTCCTAGGTCTAATGCTAAATCTAGTGCGGTATTTCTAAAACAATATAAACTGTTGTTAAAAGTTAATAAAAATTGATTAGGACAAAACACACTCATGGTGATTGTCATCATGATAATCCCTTGATAACAAAAAGGTATGGTCTCCTATGTATAACATATGCTCACTCGAAAAGATTACATCCAAAAATATTTTTTTAAATTTCTTTTCTTACATTATAGGCAAATTTCTTAAAAGTCTGAACAGTTTTCTCAAACACATACAAAGGATTATAGGTAATTGTTAAAACATCGAAACTAAATGCAATTTTTAATTTTGATATCAAATTCTCTGTCAAGAATACGCGAAATTATACAATAAATAATAAACAAACAATTAATTTCTCAAATTATGAACTAGAGGGAATGTTTTATCTTGTATGGTTTATAAACAACATTTATATCTATGGAGAGTTACCAGTGTAATAAACAAATTACAATGCAAAAATTTTAATAAGATTTTAGAAAACAAGTTGTAATTTGATTGAACTTGTTCATTACATTGTTATAGGCCATGCGTTTGTATAAACATAGTAGTCTATGTAGGAATAAAATTGTGTAGAAGGTCTCCTTTCGTTATGAATTACCAGGAAGTAAAAATAAAACCATTCATATGAATATAATAATGCATTTAACTGACTCTTGCTTTTACCAGTTCTAAAATATTTAAAAACAAAGAAGCAAGTAATTGTAACAAAATTTTATATATACTATGTACAAAATCATACAAACTTATTCATTCCATTATCTACAAAATAATTAATTGCTTTTGAAATTTGAACAAAAAGGTACTAAACTAGAATGATGCCAAACATACGTCTAATATGGAACACATATTTACAATTACAGAAAAAGACAAACGTTTAAGATATTTCACATCAGTAATAACTATGTATGCGGAGAAAACTTTTAAGTAATTGTAAAAATTTTAATAAAAGAGTTACTAAAAAAGGAAAGTAACTTTGCAGAAGCAAAAAGTTTAAAATTATAAAACATATTAAATGTATCAATTGTTTTGGTAATTTAATGAAAACAGCTTTGATCATGCTCTGACCATCAGCTTTTTAAAACCTGGTCTCTGTACCTACAGTAATCAAACATTCTTTCATAGATTTGCCATTGTCTATGGTAAACCTCAAGAAATGAAAATAATGTGAAATAAACTTTGAAATATAGAATGCAAATACACTACACCAAAACACAAACAAAACGTAAACCTCATTTATATAAATTAACACATGACAACTATTTAAACATTGGGCATACAGATTAATTACTTTTAAAAGGTTTTTAGGAGACTTTATTAAATATATATGTGCTCAAGGTTTCACATTGAGATGATAGTTTTTAAGTATGTAGCCTGGTTTTTTATAGTTCATGGGTAAATTCGGTGTTACTGGTATTCCATTTAATTAATCGAGGATTAGATTTAATTTTAATTTGTATGCAAAATATAGTAAAGAGTATTAAAGTAAAAACGATCAAAATGTTATTTATTATTGAAAAGTCAAAATAATTTTTGATAAGAAATAAGAGGACTGAAATAATGTAAGCTATTAGCGTGGCATTCTGTCCTGCAAGATAATTTAGCCATGGGCCGTTTATGTTCACAACTTGTGCGGAAGTTTATTTGCGTCATTAGTCTTCTCCTCCCTCAAACCCCTCCCCGTCACTCCAACCCCCACAATTTACCTTTGGCTGGCTCACTGTCCGACCCTCCATTCTTGACAGGGGCCTTAAACTGCCGCTAGCTCACAGTCCGTTTCCCATAAACAAGATATGATTGTTAATTAATAATTTTTCCAATAAACTACACCGCACACGTATTTTAACAGCTAAAAAAAAACAAGAATCGAAATCAGCACTTTAATCAATGGAGAATCGAGTATCGACGATTTCTGGATACCAATAGAATCGACGTTTCCTGGAATCAAGAATCAGACTCGGCCATCCCTACTACGACAATGTATTCATCGTACATGCATGTGTCCTGAAGGTATTCATACTTAGCCTACAAAGATGTACTTGGTGTACATTCATACATACTGAGAGCTTTTAAACACAGCCTATGAGAATGTAATAATCTTACATGCATACATACAGAGGGTATACATGCATAGCTAACGACAATGTATTCATCGTACATGCATGTGTCCTGAAGGTATTCATACATAGCCTACAAAGATGTACTTGGTGTATATTCATACATACTGAGAGTATTTAAACACAGCCTATGAGAATGTAATAATCTTACATGCATACATACAGAGGGTATACATGCATAGCTAACGACAATGTATTCATCGTACATGCATGTCTCCTGAAGGTATTCATACATAGCCTACAAAGATGTACTTGGTGTACATTCATACATACTGAGAGCTTTTAAACACAGCCTATGAGAATGTAATAATCTTACATGCATACATACAGAGGGTATACATGCATAGCTAACGACAATGTATTCATCGTACATGCATGTGTCCTGAAGGTATTCATACATAGCCTACAAAGATGTACTTGGTGTATATTCATACATACTGAGAGTATTTAAACACAGCCTATGAGAATGTAATAATCTTACATGCATACATACAGAGGGTATACATGCATAGCTAACGACAATGTATTCATCGTACATGCATGTGTCCTGAAGGTATTCATACATAGCCTACAAGAATGTCCTTGGTGTACATTCATACATACTGAGAGCTTTTAAACACAGCCTATGAGAATGTAATAATCTTACATGCATACATACAGAGGGTATACATGCATAGCTAACGACAATGTATTCACCGTACATGCATGTGTCCTGAAGGTATTCATACTTAGCCTAAAATAATATCCTTGGTGTACATTCATACATACTGAGAGTACTTAAACACAGCCTATGAGAATGTAATAATCTTACATGCATACATACAGAGGGTATACATGCATAGCTAACGACAATGTATTCATCGTACATGCATGTGTCCTGAAGGTATTCATACATAGCCTACAAGAATGTCCTTGGTGTACATTCATACATAGCCTACAAAGATGTACTTGGTGTACATTCATACATACTGAGAGCTTTTAAACACAGCCTATGAGAATGTAATAATCTTACATGCATACATACAGAGGGTATACATGCATAGCTAACGACAATGTATTCATCGTACATGCATGTGTCCTGAAGGTATTCATACATAGCCTACAAGAATGTCCTTGGTGTACATTCATACATACTGAGAGTACTTAAACACAGCCTATGAGAATGTAATAATCTTACATGCATACATACAGAGGGTATACATGCATAGCTAACGACAATGTATTCATCGTACATGCATGTGTCCTGAAGGTATTCATACATAGCCTACAAGAATGTCCTTGGTGTTCATTCATACATACTGAGAGCTTTTAAACACAGCCTATGAGAATGTAATAATCTTACATGCATACATACAGAGGGTATAGATGCATAGCTAACAACAATGTATTAATCGTACATGCATGTGTCCTGAAGGTATTCATACATAGCCTACAAAGATGTACTTGGTGTACATTCATACATACTGAGAGCTTTTAAACACAGCCTATGAGAATGTAATAATCTTACATGCATACATACAGAGGGTATAAATGCATAGCTAACAACAATGTATTAATCGTACATGCATGTGTCCTGAAGGTATTCATACATAGCCTACAAAGATGTACTTGGTGTACATTCATACATACTGAGAGCTTTTAAACACAGCCTATGAGAATGTAATAATCTTACATGCATACATACAGAGCGTATACATGCATAGCTAACGACAATGTATTCATCGTACATGCATGTGTCCTGAAGGTATTCATACATAGCCTACAAAGATGTACTTGGTGTATATTCATACATACTGAGAGTATTTAAACACAGCCTATGAGAATGTAATAATCTTACATGCATACATACAGAGGGTATACATGCATAGCTAACGACAATGTATTCATCGTACATGCATGTGTCCTGAAGGTATTCATACATAGCCTACAAGAATGTACTTGGTGTACATTCATACATACTGAGAGTTTTTAAACACAACCTATGAGAATGTAATAATCTTACATGCATACATACAGAGGGTATACATGCATAGCTAACGACAATGTATTCATCGTACATGCATGTGTCCTGAAGGTATTCATACATAGCCTACAAGAATGTCTTTGGTGTACATTCATACATACTGAGAGTATTTAAACACAACCTATGAGAATGTAATAATCTTACATGCATACATACAGAGGGTATACATGCATAGCTAACGACAATGTATTCATCGTACATGCATGTGTCCTGAAGGTATTCATACATAGCCTACAAAGATGTACTTGGTGTATATTCATACATACTGAGAGTATTTAAACACAACCTATGAGAATGTAATAATCTTACATGCATACATACAGAGGGTATACATGCATAGCTAACGACAATGTATTCATCGTACATGCATGTGTCCTGAAGGTATTCATACATAGCCTACAAGAATGTCTTTGGTGTACATTCATACATACTGAGAGTATTTAAACACAACCTATGAGAATGTAATAATCTTACATGCATACATACAGAGCGTATACATGCATAGCTAACGACAATGTATTCATCGTACATGCATGTGTCCTGAAGGTATTCATACATAGCCTACAAGAATGTCTTTGGTGTACATTCATACATACTGAGAGTATTTAAACACAACCTATGAGAATGTAATAATCTTACATGCATACATACAGAGCGTATACATGCATAGCTAACGACAATGTATTCATCGTACATGCATGTGTCCTGAAGGTATTCATACATAGCCTACAAGAATGTCTTTGGTGTACATTCATACATACTGAGAGTATTTAAACACAACCTATGAGAATGTAATAATCTTACATGCATACATACAGAGCGTATACATGCATAGCTAACGACAATGTATTCATCGTACATGCATGTGTCCTGAAGGTATTCATACATAGCCTACAAGAATGTCTTTGGTGTACATTCATACATACTGAGAGTATTTAAACACAACCTATGAGAATGTAATAATCTTACATGCATACATACAGAGCGTATACATGCATAGCTAACGACAATGTATTCATCGTACATGCATGTGTCCTGAAGGTATTCATACATAGCCTACAAGAATGTCTTTGGTGTACATTCATACATACTGAGAGTATTTAAACACAACCTATGAGAATGTAATAATCTTACATGCATACATACAGAGGGTATACATGCATAGCTAACGTCAATGTATTCATCGTACATGCATGTGTCCTGAAGGTATTCACACATAGCCTACAAAGATGTACTTGGTGTATATTCATACATACTGAGAGTATTTAAACACAGCATATGAGAATGTAATAATCTTACATGCATACATACAGAACGTATACATGCATAGCTAACGACAATGTATTCATCGTACATGCATGTGTCCTGAAGGTATTCATACATAGCCTACAAGAATGTCTTTGGTGTACATTCATACATACTGAGAGTATTTAAACACAACCTATGAGAATGTAATAATCTTACATGCATACATACAGAGGGTATACATGCATAGCTAACGACAATGTATTCATCGTACATGCATGTGTCCTGAAGGTATTCATACATAGCCTACAAGAATGTCCTTGGTGTACATTCATACATACTGAGAGTACTTAAACACAACCTATGAGAATGTAATAATCTTACATGCATACATACAGAGCGTATACATGCATAGCTAACGACAATGTATTCATCGTACATGCATGTGTCCTGAAGGTATTCATACATAGCCTACAAGAATGTCCTTGGTGTACATTCATACATACTGAGAGCTTTTAAACACAGCCTATGAGAATGTAATAACCTTACATGCATACATACAGAGGGTATACATGCATAGCTAACGACAATGTATTCATCGTACATGCATGTGTCCTGAAGGTATTCATACATAGCCTACAAGAATGTCCTTGGTGTACATTCATACATACTGAGAGTACTTAAACACAACCTATGAGAATGTAATAATCTTACATGCATACATACAGAGGGTATACATGCATAGGTAACGACAATGTATTCATCGTACATGCATGTGTCCTGAAGGTATTCATACATAGCCTACGAGGATATTGTCATCTTAAAGGACAAAAGAGGGTTCATTAAAATAGACACAGAGGGTAAATTTAGCCAAGGATAATGTAGTCGTAGTAAATTGGTATATATTGGGGTATTCATATATAGGCTAAGATGATGCAGTAGCCTTTCGTGCAAATATAGTAAGGGAATTCATCCATAATCTATGACAATGTAGTCATCGTACATTCATAAATATATTTAACGATCCAAACTATTACGAACCTTGGGACATTGAAAGAGAAAATATAATATTATGCACAATGAGTAATAGAAAAATGTTTTTACAATGTATTTTGTTTTAGTAGAGCTCTAAAGTGATAGGTTATATTGTTTACAATAAATAAAAGTAATCCAGTCTTGAAATGCTAAAAGAAGGTTTTATTGAAAACATTCGTGGCAAGTTTGTTTCGATCGTGTAGCAATCAGTTTTGTTTTATATGTAGTATATATATATATATATATATATATATATATATATATATATATATATATATATATATATGAAGTTGATAAATTACTATTGTAAATACTTTTATCCACCACTAAGTGCAATAATTTTACCTTGTTGTGATGAGGCACCTTTCGGTCACTTGACCATTATCGAATCACTGATTATTTTTCTCAAAATGGTCAAGTGACCGAAAGGTGCCTCATCACAACAAGGTAAAATTATTGCACTTAATGGTGGATAAAAGTATTTACAATAGTAATTTATCAACTTCATAAAGTCAGTGCGACGGAAAAATAATGGACAACGTAAAATATCAATATAAATATATATATATATATATATATATATATATATATATATATATATATATAAACAAAAAGTTTATTCCAGTTTAGTTTTTAATATTTGATTTACATTTTAGCTACAAAACTATTTGTAAAAAATGAATGTTTGCTTCGAAAGTTAAGCTCGTATTTAGTTACAGCAGATTTTAGACCAACGATTAAATCAAACATAAATTTACCGATGTTAATTTTATCGATTTTTAAAGGTGGACGCCTTAAATTTGAAGGAAACCTGTATGAAATAAATACTAAGACAGGGGTAAATCGAGGGCTTCAACTGCATGTTATTTGTTATCTGTTACTTGAATTACTGATGAATTTCCCACGTTATGAAGCCATCCGGAATCTATAACATTCGCGAACGATCCGTCTTCCTGAATAGTGTTTGTCTCAACGTTTCGGAATTAGGCCTACTCCACTTGTTTAGTCTCGTATGAGTGCGTGCGTGCGCTCCGGGTGTTTGTAAGATATTCATGTTCTAACTCACCGCTTTGCTGGCACAATAACAAATGTAATTTGTTTCCAACCAGCATTTTAATTTGTCGAAATCTTTGCATACGCATTTGCTACAGTTCTGGAGTACATTTCAGTGTTTCCGAGTAGGTTGGCAAAAACGTTATTGAATTAAGTTGTTTATATTATATCCAGAACCATTGATTCAGAATATGATATTGGTTCTTCACTCTTAACATATGAATGGCGAGATGCAGGAAGGGACATGACCAGCCGATGCGGTCCAATGTGGCCTACTTGTCAATTAACACTGCTGAGAGAGTCGCTGAGATTTCCTTCTTGCGCATCTCAAAGTCTATTGTTAAATTAAATGTGTGTTTAAAGCTTTTCCTCAAACGACTTTAAGCACTCTAATACTTTCGTCTAAATGGTAAGTACGGTCTTAATGCAGAGAATGTCTCACTATAAAGCAATCACGGGATTTCGCTGTCATATAAATTATAAATAAATTTAATCTAGCCGGGAAAAATTATTAAAAGGAAGAGTTTTTCCATCGATATGTGGATGAAGGTGATAATGTCAGTTTCATTTTCTCAGAATCGAAAGTACTTTTCGTAAGTAAGAACTGAGAACAAAAAAAAACTTGCATTTCCCTATCTCAAATTTAGATCAAAGAAACCACTGGGATTTAACTGTTCATTTATATTATCTATTTTAATTTCATGTTACCCCACCAGAAATACTGTTTCTTTCCAAGACATTTATTTGCACGATTCTTTTTCATTAGAAGAACTCTTTTTCATTAAACTTAGTTTTCGTTCATATATCATAGTAAATGTGATTTTTATGGTGCTTGACCGAATTTCCTTCTTCACGTGTTATTGATTCACGCAGCGAGAAGTCACGTTCGGTAGTAGTAATGAAATATACTATTAAATTTGTTCTCAACTTAATAGATAACCGCATAAAATAGTTTGTTCGTTGCTTCATTTGTTTATCGTACAAAGTTTACTAAAACGAATGCATTCAACTATATCTCGCAATATTTTTATTTTAAAAAATCAGATTGTAATATAAATATCGAGAATAATTAAAAACAAACTAATACAGTCTAATTTGTCTTAAATTGGTTTTAAATGAATATCGTAGGTCTGGTTTTACTAAAAACTAGTTTTAGGTCAAAATAATTTACGATTTAAGGTCTGATTAATGATTTTCTTACTACAACATCGTTTTTCTAAAGTTATTATGGCATTTTACGTTTCTACTAGGTTGAGTGTCACAGCTATCTCCATTCCTACTACTCTCACATTTATTTATATTCACTCGTTTCGGAGAAACACCATCAATCTGAACTCTCTATGAACTCCTTAGATGTAACAATGACAGGGATGACAGATAACTGTGCTACCCGAAATATTAATATTAATATTTTTTAGTAACCGAAGACAGTTATTTAATCAAGAAACACTATGACAGCATGGCATTTTGCATGAATTCTTTGTACCAATTATACCCTGATTCTTCTACAAAATATCCAATGTTAGTTAGTTATTGGTTTTTTACAATTTCTCCCGTAGTTGCACCGTCGCCTATCGGAGAGAGATGTTTTCTCTCGCAATACTTCATGCCTTTTCCTTGTGTTTAGATTTGTATTCAATCTAGGGAAGAAAGTTTTATTAAAAAGTCTGGTATAATTTAAGAGTCGATCTCAGGTCTTATCGTCGTGAGTTTTTACTTTATTAATATTAAAGGACAAATAAATTACTTCTAATTTTAAAAAAATTCTTAAATTACTTGTATAAAATAATTTGTAGGGAACAAACCAGAAAAATTATTGTAATTTAAAATTAAACCTCAAACAAAATAATCAAATATTAATTTAATAAATCCGTTTTACACAGTTATATCAAATACCTTTGTGTGCATATTGATGGGAATGCGATCATCTTCAGGGGTTATATTGAAATAGCCTGAACATAAGTTTTTATATATGAATGTTATTAGATATAACTTAGTAAACCTGTTTCATTTAGTTGTTAATTGACTGAATATCCTTGTCATTGTTATTTGTGTTTCACTTTTAATCATGTTAGTTTCATACAGTGAATCGTAGAGTTTAACTTCTATCATAAAAAGATGAGACATTTTTGATGGTCATTTATAAATTATATTCTTTAAAAAATTAAAATTATTTTTTTCAATGGCACATCATTTTAAAATGAAACGATAGTGCTACATACGTTTTATAGTTTTATTCTGTATGTCTGGCTGTGTGTGTGTATTTGTAGGTTGAAGTAAAAATATATATCACTGCATTTTTATGAAATTAAATGTGTGTGTAAGGAATGAATATGTATAATATAATATGCATGTGAAAATACAAGTACACGAATTATTGAATGTACGATTCAAAGCTTGGCAGACAGTACCAACATCATCAGAAATATTAAAGAATGTTATACAAACATAAGTTAGATAGATTCAACAAACAGCGTTGCCAAATCTATCACAACATTGTCTAAATTATTAATAAATTGACGAATTTGACAAAGTCGTAGTATATTTGCCAACACTGTTTCTTTAATTTATCTAACACATGTATGTAGGCCTATATATGATACACTTTATCATTCCTGTGTGTGTAGGTACTATTTCCTCAAGAAAACCTTTATTTTGTATATACAATACATTATTCTTGTATTTGTATTTTTTCGTACTTTTTCGCTAATATATATATATATATATATATATATATATATATATATATATATATATAAAGTTTATTTACTATATCAATTAATTATAATAATGTATAATAAAATAATATGTAATAATAATAATCCACATTTAATACACACACACGCACGCACACACACACTCACACATATTTATATATATAAATTAAAAACAATTCTTGTAGTTGGAATATTTTTATAAATTTATTTTAGGTTTATAATAAGTAAAACTTGTATTAAATCTATTATGTTTACAGAGCAATAGTACTATCCATTTTTTTCTATATATGTAAGTATTGTCTTTATATAAGTATTTGAAGGTTGCTTTAAAAGATATTTCAGTTTTATTTAATTTTTTAAACACCTATTAAAAATGTTTATAATATTTCTTAAGGAACAATCAAGCCGTAAATGCAGAAAAAAATTAATATTGCATTTTCAATAGTTTTATTTCAAACAAATCATAATAATAAATCCATTTTTAAAAAATAAATAAACGTAAACAAAAAGAAAATAAAACGTTTCTTACCCTGATTTGCAAATCCAGGAAGTCAGTGGAAAAGTTCGAAAATGTAAATAGCACTTCACAACACAAGAATACAAACAAACAAATCGTATAAAACACAAGCGGGAGCAAATTACCTATATATAACTTGTATATACAAAAAACTAACTCAAGTTGTGTACTATGTGCGGCAATATAGTGGCTACGTAAGGCTGGATCAGCTGGTTTTATGACTCTTTGAAATCTCCTTCAATGCCATCTGAAAAAGAAGACGAGTGAAGAGTAGGGGAAAGGCTGACGGCGTCACAGATTTGCTTAAACACATAAATACAGTCACTCGCAAAAGTATAAATCTGATTTTTAAATTATATTTGTGATTTTTTTTTAGTTATTTGTCTCCAAGGCTGAAGCTTCAAGGTGGTTCACCTGGTGTAGGAGGTTTCGAAGACCTTCGAATACAATGGTCCTCGATGGGTACATTTTAATCATGGTTCATAATTTGATTTATCAATATGTTTTTTAACGATGTATTCTTTACATTTAACTATTGCAAAATTACTGAATCTGAATGATTCAAACATACTAATTAGAAAAGTAAGTACCAAATTCTAGAAAAGAAACTACAGATTTCAAAAAGGGGCCATTATACAAATCTTTCAAATTTAGGATGGTTATATTTGATAAGTTAATTGCGTGTAAATTATTATAAAACTATATAGGACAGTTTTTGTCTTTAAGGTTACTATATCATTCTAAAACTTACGAGAAAAAAATTGGTCCTAATGTAAATAGATTATGAGCCTTGACCCTTCCACCATTATAAATAAAAAATAAAAGTCAAATTGTTTTATAAGCAATGACTTTGTCTTCAGACGCGCTGCTCAATTGTTCTAATTCTCCCTCTTTTGTTTTGTTTTATGTTTGTTTTGTAATTTTACATTGTCCTGCTATTGCGATTTTAACTATGTTTAATTTACTAATTCACAAATTAAAATGTAGCTTTCAAATTAATATTGTAGTGATAATTAGGAAAATGTTTAGAATTTAATACTTGTCGTTATTGTGGTGTCTGTACGTCCTAAGTTAACATTTTCCTAAATAATAATGTTACAACAAATAGTACGTTTCATTTTTACATGTACTAAATTCGTATTTTAGTATTCCGAACGAATATACTAACACTCGATTCAAGTATTTTACTATGTTTTGTGTAAGACTTTGACATTTGTTGGTGGTAAATTGTATTGTACTATTTAAAGTAGTTTATAGTTGTTAGGTTATTGTATTTGTATCAACTTTAGTTACTATCGCTATGTACAGGCCTGAATTTGTTAAACTACCGGGAAGTCGCAGTTACTCACAAACCAGTCGTTTTATTTCTAAAAAATGTTATAATTTCTATTATCAAGAATCTAGACTAAAGAGATACAAAAAAATATGAAAATCACGTCACTACCAAAAAAACAAAATAATAATAAACACTAACCTGAACTACATTTCTGTACATAATGTATTTAGTAACTAAGTGTATGTATTGATTATAAACTCAGCTTATAAAATACAATAAAAGTATTTATTTGTTTTCAAGTTATTCTGTTATGTTTGTGGTGTGTTGTTTGTATATTTGTATATGCTTTTAGTTAGTTCTCATTATGCTCGAGTTATCTATATAAAAATGTACTTCATACTTGACTTTCTTATTGTTGCTTGATTTTATTTTGAGTTTTTAGAAGTGTGTTTGTACTTCTCATTTCTGTGGCTTGGCTTGAAGTACTCGATAAGTTTGTTGAATAATATAGCTTTAAATGTCAAATTATACAAAAGGTTTATGAGGGAAGCTCTAACCCAAAATTTTACTTTTCAAATTGGCTTAATATGTATTGCGTAAGTTTTAATTGACGAAACTATTGTTTATTTAGTCAATGAATACATTCATTGGCCATTTAATAGAGCTAGAACATTAGAAAATATCCTTATTGCAGAAAATTAATTATTGCAGTTTTTATACTGTAATCTTGAGGTTATTTTTTAATACTCCCTTATGGATACACTTGGCAAATACCCAATCCTTACTGATGTGTTTAGATCAGTGTATGAGAGACAAGGCAGCTGCTAGGAGTGCCATGTTATTGTGAATCTGCGATGTTTTTGTACTCCTAGACATTCGAGCCGGCCAACTTTCTTTAATCATACACCGAGATGCTTGGCGGGCGGATGTACGTTGAACTTAAGCAAAACATAAATAAAAATAGAAACCAAAGTGCTTTTAATAATGTGAAACAACTGATTCTGTGATTGGTAATTGTTGACCAAAGTAGACAATGTATTTGTTTTAAGCAAAGCATCTCTTACAAAACAACAATCTAATACTACAGCGTCTAATTCACAAATATGCAATTATGTGTATTGTTTTGTTATCGCTAATAGTACGCGCTGCACAAAGTGTCATCAAAACACATTCACAAAGCATTTTAAATAAAAGTAAGCGGTGTCACAGTTCATTTACAATTATATAATAAACCCCAATCACTAAACATTCAGTTTCCTTTTTGTCATATTAATAATATCGGTTTATTAATCAAAATACCAGAATTTTATACTAAACTTGGTACTATTACGACTGTCTGAACGTTCTAAAACTATTTCATGTAGGCCCTAAGTTTATTTTAAAAAGAAAACCTGTGAAATAAGTTTTATATTCTATGACAATATTATTATCATTGTATTCGATGACGATAATCGAAATATACTTAAGGCTTTATTAAATAAAACTCTTTAAATGAGATATAATGTGATTATTGGGTCTTTGGATATTATGTTGTGGTCTCGGTTTATTGATTGTTGTTTAATTAATTTATTTTTTATGTGTTTTGTAGTTATAAGGCGATTATCCAGTATCACTTGTGTCGCAATGTAAAATATAGAAAGTAACATACCATATGAGTATTAAAAACACCTGTTATTCGGAATCATATGTTATTACATACCTAAATGAAATGTACTATTTTTATGAAGGTATAGGATATTTAAAATTCTTCATATAATCATCTTTGTTGCCGTTACGAATATTAGTATATATTTGAGTGCCTTCTGTCTTTCCTAAGATTAAATGTTTAATGTAAGGAAAGGCAAAAGAAAGCAATCAAATGTATGTATAAGAAAATTAATTTAAAAACTTCTTATCCATTTTTCGAAAAAACCTGTAATTAAAAAGAAAACTCCTGTTTGTACTTGCCACAATATTTGGTTTTATCTGAAATCTTTCTCTCTTTCATTCTAGAAGCAATCTTTCTCACTTTCTCAGAAATCTCTAGGACAATTCTTATGGAAATCCGACGTCCCACGTTACGTAATATTGTCATAAGAAGGAAGTTAAAATGATTAAATAAAACTACAATAAATACAGTAATTGAATGTAGTATAAGTGACAACTGGTGAAGAATGTGTTTAAGCTACTTCAAGTAAGCCTTGAAGTTATTCCAACAAATACCAATGTAACAACCATCGTAAATGCAATAACCTTTACTAAATCAACAGTGGTTGAGAATAAATAAACACAATAGTTGTTGAAAAAATAAAACCTGAGTGAAGAATTAACAACATATGAATAAGAAACTATCTGTAGTTTACAAAGACATCTGTGACGTAGTAGCAGTAACTTGTACGCCACAACACGACAAGCATAATTATTATAGGCAGCGAAGTGGATGTAGAAAATCTGAGTGAAAAAATCAAGGCATGTTTTCTGTAGAACAGCCATTGTAGAGATCACAATGATACATTAATTCCGATGATCTTCCGATTGTTGATGATAGCGTTTATCACCAAATTATGTATTAGGGTAAAAATCATTTACTTCCGTTATAAAAAGAACAAAAGTGTTTGATTTGATGCTAGTAACAAACCAACAAATAAAGCCAAAACTAAAAGAAGAAGGTAAAATCTTTCCAAGATTTTCACGAAAGAGGTAAGCCAAAAAAAGGCGTGTCAGAAAACAGGTGAGTAAAATACAAGCGAATGGAGGTATTTTGAAAAATAATTAAAGACGATATGAGCAGACGTAGGCAGATATGCTAGTTAACGAAGTCGATATGAGCAGACGTAGGCAGATATGCTAGTTACCGAAGACGATATGAGCAGACGTAGGCAGATATGCTAGTTACCGAAGACGATATGAGCAGACGTAGGCAGATATGCTAGTTAACGAAGACGATATGAGCAGACGTAGGCAGATATGCTAGTTAACGAAGACGATATGAGCAGACGTAGGCAGATATGCTAGTTACCGAAGACGATATGAGCAGACGTAGGCAGATATGCTAGTTAACGAAGACGATATGAGCAGACGTAGGCAGATATGCTAGTTAACGAAGACGATATGAGCAGACGTAGGCAGATATGCTAGTTAACGAAGTCGATATGAGCAGACGTAGGCAGATATGCTAGTTAACGAAGTCGATATGAGCAGACGTAGGCAGGTATGCTAGTTACCGAAGACGATATGAGCAGACGTAGGCAGATATGCTAGTTACCGAAGACGATATGAGCAGACGTAGGCAGATATGCTAGTTAACGAAGACGATATGAGCAGACGTAGGCAGATATGCTAGTTAACGAAGTCGATATGAGCAGACGTAGGCAGGTATGCTAGTTACCGAAGACGATATGAGCAGACGTAGGCAGATATGGTAGTTACCGAAGACGATATGAGCAGACGTAGGCAGATATGCTAGTTAACGAAGACGATATGAGCAGACGTAGGCAGATATGCTAGTTAACGAAGACGATATGAGCAGACGTAGGCAGATATGCTAGTTAACGAAGTCGATATGAGCAGACGTAGGCAGATATGCTAGTTAACGAAGACGATATGAGCAGACGTAGGCAGGTATGCTAGTTAACGAAGACGATATGAGCAGACGTAGGCAGATATGCTAGTTAACGAAGTTGATATGAGCAGACGTAGGCAGATATGCTAGTTAACGAAGACGATATGAGCAGACGTAGGCAGGTATGCTAGTTAACGAAGACGATATGAGCAGACGTAGGCAGATATGCTAGTTAACGAAGTCGATATGAGCAGACGTAGGCAGATATGCTAGTTAACGAAGACGATATGAGCAGACGTAGGCAGATATGCTAGTTAACGAAGTCGATATGAGCAGACGTAGGCAGATATGCTAGTTAACGAAGACGATATGAGCAGACGTAGGCAGATATGCTAGTTAACGAAGACGATATGAGCAGACGTAGGCAGATATGCTAGTTAACGAAGACGATATGAGCAGACGTAGGCAGATATGCTAGTTAACGAAGTCGATATGAGCAGACGTAGGCAGATATGCTAGTTAACGAAGACGATATGAGCAGACGTAGGCAGATATGCTAGTTAACGAAGACGATATGAGCAGACGTAGGCAGATATGCTAGTTAACGAAGACGATATGAGCAGACGTAGGCAGATATGCTAGTTAACGAAGTCGATATGAGCAGACGTAGGCAGATATGCTAGTTAACGAAGTCGATATGAGCAGACGTAGGCAGATATGCTAGTTAACGAAGTCGATATGAGCAGACGTAGGCAGATATGCTAGTTAACGAAGACGATATGAGCAGACGTAGGCAGATATGCTAGTTAACGAAGACGATATGAGCAGACGTAGGCAGATATGCTAGTTAACGAAGACGATATGAGCAGACGTAGGCAGATATGCTAGTTAACGAAGACGATATGAGCAGACGTAGGCAGATATGCTAGTTAACGAAGTCGATATGAGCAGACGTAGGCAGATATGCTAGTTAACGAAGTCGATATGAGCAGACGTAGGCAGATATGCTAGTTAACGAAGTCGATATGAGCAGACGTAGGCAGATATGCTAGTTAACGAAGACGATATGAGCAGACGTAGGCAGATATGCTAGTTAACGAAGACGATATGAGCAGACGTAGGCAGATATGCTAGTTAACGAAGACGATATGAGCAGACGTAGGCAGATATGCTAGTTAACGAAGACGATATGAGCAGACGTAGGCAGATATGCTAGTTAACGAAGACGATATGAGCAGACGTAGGCAGATATGCTAGTTAACGAAGTCGATATGAGCAGACGTAGGCAGATATGCTAGTTAACGAAGACGATATGAGCAGACGTAGGCAGATATGCTAGTTAACGAAGACGATATGAGCAGACGTAGGCAGATATGCTAGTTAACGAAGACGATATGAGCAGACGTAGGCAGATATGCTAGTTAACGAAGTCGATATGAGCAGACGTAGGCAGATATGCTAGTTAACGAAGACGATATGAGCAGACGTAGGCAGATATGCTAGTTAACGAAGACGATATGAGCAGACGTAGGCAGATATGCTAGTTAACGAAGTCGATATGAGCAGACGTAGGCAGATATGCTAGTTAACGAAGACGATATGAGCAGACGTAGGCAGATATGCTAGTTAACGAAGTCGATATGAGCAGACGTAGGCAGATATGCTAGTTAACGAAGTCGATATGAGCAGACGTAGGCAGATATGCTAGTTAACGAAGACGATATGAGCAGACGTAGGCAGATATGCTAGTTAACGAAGTCAGATGAAATTCGTAAATGTTGAGCTTGTAAGTAATATTAATTGAACTGTAAATATATCAAGATTTTAGAACTACTATTAAAAATTCCCTAATCTTAAGCTTATTAAGGAGGGAAATGAGCAAAAGTCTACTTTAATAATATTATTAAGAAGTTAAGAAAATATAATGAAAACTATTCAGTAGGGCCAATTTTAAAAACAATGCAGTGTACAAATTCTAATATTTAATTTTGAACCATTTCCCCCAGACAAAAATAGATTACTTCTAATTAACACCAGTATAGCTTCTGCTATTTATATTTTCTAAGAATAATCACCAAAAGCAATCTAAAAATATTGACTTTAATTTGTTTTAGTGTAATCTAAAAAAGAAACTAATTCACTTATATGAATAGTAACAGATGATTACAGAGGCAGCGAAATTTATTAAAATAGGTTCGCCAGCGGAAGGGACTAACTGTTTGTTCAGTTTAACGACAATCACTTAACCAAACTGTCGACCAACACGGAAACATTCATCCAAGGACAAACGCTATGAATACATGCCATCAAATTACCAATAGACTACATTCCTGAATTGATTTTTCATTAAACAACATTAATTCTTGTTAACTCTACATTTACGTAGATTATGTGGTAATAAATATAGAAGTAATTATTGATAATATTACAGAACTAGTGCAATTTGAGATACAAATCAGTTTCAATTTGCTTAGACTTTTTTCGCTAGTGCTGTAACAGCCAAAGCTAAGGGAAATTTAAAATCTCACTAGCTCATGTATAAATCCTATTCTAGACTCAGATATTTCACAAGAAACTCGTTTGAAAATCTATCCGTTAAGGCTAGAACGTATTCTGGCGGTCTCGGCCTTGGCTGGTAGTTTTCTTGGTTTACAGTGTTGTCAAGATTTGTATTGCTTTTATCACCGGACTGTTTACATTTTTACCCTTCAACTTTGTTTGAAGAGTAAGGAAATTCCTGTGAGGAATGTGAACAACTGCACAAAATTGATGTGATAATGCACAGCTATCAAAATACATTTTACAATTTTTATAAAAAAGAGTGTTTAAATAAAACTAAAACACTTTTATGTCCTTAATTTACTTCCCAAAATAATATTATATTATAATTAAATTATGAATGGAATCATCCTTAGTTTGACAGTAAAAATTAAACCAAAATTTATTAGTTTTTGGAAAAATATAAGTTTTTGCAATGTTATATTTCCGTGTTTCCCATTAAAATTTCTTTTAAATCTGATTGGACGATTGTCTTGTCTTTATAATTATGTGCGAATTTATATTTTATGTGATACTCTAAACTTCAGTACAAATTTTGAGATATTTATTGTGCTTTTACATTTAAAAATAATGAATTGTAGTTTTATGTGTGTATATAATTTATTAGTCTTTGCATATAATTAGTAGAAAAGTTTTAACGAACTGAAATTCTAATATTTACATAAAAGCTTCTTAAAATTATCTTTATTTGCTTGCAGTCAGTTATTAAATTAAGGTAAAATCCTACATACATATATACACAAGGGAGGGATTGTTCTTGAAGTTAACATAAAATCATCAAAATACAGTGAAACCTAATTGGTTAAGTGGAAGAAATGTTTGTGTCGCATGTTATTCTCGTGGCATTTAGTGAAATTTAACTTGTTTAATATAAACAATGGAATTTGTATTTAATCTGTAAAATTACTATAAATTTTCTGCCGTTTTCACCTAAATATTTCTTGGTAATTGAATCCTGATAACTGCTCCACTTTCTATGGATGTAGACCAGGAGGGTGGTTGTTATGAGGTTCCAGGGCCTTCATTTAAGAGCCACTCCCGGATTCAAAATGCATGAGAAAGGAAGCCACTATACAGGGATATAAATATGAAGCACTCAACTTAACCAACAGATCTCTACTAAGTAGCTGGAGAGATGGTTTGGTAATTTAAAGACAAATATGAGTATTTAATATCTAGTGGTTCATCTGGGTAGGAGGTTCCTCTGACGTAGACACCTGGAAGAAAATACAATGTAGAGAAGCAACAGACATGAGGATAATCCGATGTAAGTATCACAAACATTGTCCCTTATAAATATATATAACAAAAGGTTCCCAATATCCCTTTCAAATATAAGAATCCCAAGGTCAGCACCTACAGTTAGTATCTTGAAACGCTAAAACCAATGCAAGTGCACTAAGTTCCGCACCCGATGTAAGTATCACAAACATTGTCCCTTATAAATATATCACAAAAGGTTCGTAATATCCCTTTCAAATATAAGAATCCCAAGGTCAGCACCTACAGTTAGTATCTTGAAACGCTAAAACCAATGCAAGTGCACTAAGTTCCGCACCCGATGTAAGTATCACAAACATTGTCCCTTATAAATATATCACAAAAGGTTCGTAATATCCCTTTCAAATATAAGAATCCCAAGGTCGGCA
The DNA here is from genome assembly GCA_036971475.1 of Prosapia bicincta. Taxonomy (NCBI): domain Eukaryota; kingdom Metazoa; phylum Arthropoda; class Insecta; order Hemiptera; family Cercopidae; genus Prosapia; species Prosapia bicincta. The sequence goes on from JBAIZL010000010.1 coordinate 65,138,617, forward strand.
CTTACAGTTAGTATCTTGAAGCGCTAAAACCAATGTAAGTACACTAAGTTCCGCACCCAATGTTAGTATCACAAAGTTTTTTTTCTAATGTATCTCAAAGTTCCCAATACCCCTTTTAAATATTAGGACCCCTAGGTCAGCACCTAATGTTATTATCTTAAAGCTCCGCACCCAGTGTAAGTGCAGATAGTTCCACACCCATTTTTATAAATATATAACAAAGTTTCCTTTTGTAAATTTCACAAACCCCATACCACATTAAAGCGTCACAAAGTTCCTAGTCCAATCTGCCAAAGTTCCCAATAACGCTCTAGATACAAAACACTACTTCTATTAAAGTTAAATTTATAGTTAGACTTCAAATTATTAAACTTTATAGTCTATAGCTAATGCATATTAAGGTAAGAAATATATCCGCAAGTTTAGTTATTGTATTTAATTATGCCCAACATTTTGATAAGAATTTTGTGTAAAATAGTCAGAAGATAGAGTCAGAAATAAAGTCAGAAGATAGAGTCAGAAATAAAGTCAGAAGATAGAGTCAGAAATAAAGTCAGAAGATAGAGTCAGAAATAAAGTCAGAAGATAGAGTCAGAAATAAAGTCAGAAGATAGAGTCAGAAATAAAGTCAGAAGATAGAGTCAGAAATAAAGTCAGAAGATAGAGTCAGAAATAAAGTCAGAAGATAGAGTCAGAAATAAAGTCAGAAGATAGAGTCAGAAATAAAGTCAGAAGATAGAGTCAGAAGATAGAGTCAGAAGATAGAGTCAGAAATAAAGTCAGAAGATAGAGTCAGAAATAAAGTCAGAAGATAGAGTCAGAAATAAAGTCAGAAGATAGAGTCAGAAGATAGAGTCAGAAGATAGAGTCAGAAATAAAGTCAGAAGATAGAGTCAGAAATAAAGTCAGAAGATAGAGTCAGAAGATAGAGTCAGAAATAAAGTCAGAAGATAGAGTCAGAAGATAGAGTCAGAAGATAGAGTCAGAAATAAAGTCAGAAGATAGAGTCAGAAGATAGAGTCAGAAGATAGAGTCAGAAATAAAGTCAGAAGATAGAGTCAGAAGATAGAGTCAGAAATAAAAACAGAAGATAGAGTCAGAAATAAAGTCAGAAGATAGAGTCAGAAGATAGAGTCAGAAGATAGAGTCAGAAGATAGAGTCAGAAATAAAGTCAGAAGATAGAGTCAGAAATAAAGTCAGAAGATAGAGTCAGAAATAAAGTCAGAAGATAGAGTCAGAAGATAGAGTCAGAAGATAGAGTCAGAAATAAAGTCAGAAGATAGAGTCAGAAGATAGAGTCAGAAGATAGAGTCAGAAATAAAGTCAGAAGATAGAGTCAGAAATAAAGTCAGAAGATAGAGTCAGAAGATAGAGTCAGAAGATAGAGTCAGAAATAAAGTCAGAAGATAGAGTCAGAAATAAAGTCAGAAGATAGAGTCAGAAGATAGAGTCAGAAGATAGAGTCAGAAATAAAGTCAGAAGATAGAGTCAGAAATAAAGTCAGAAGATAGAGTCAGAAATAAAGTCAGAAGATAGAGTCAGAAATAAAGTCAGAAGATAGAGTCAGAAGATAGAGTCAGAAATAAAGTCAGAAGATAGAGTCAGAAATAAAGTCAGAAGATAGAGTCAGAAGATAGAGTCAGAAATAAAGTCAGAAGATAGAGTCAGAAATAAAGTCAGAAGATAGAGTCAGAAGATAGAGTCAGAAGATAGAGTCAGAAATAAAGTCAGAAGATAGAGTCAGAAGATAGAGTCAGAAGATAGAGTCAGAAATAAAGTAAGAAGATAGAGTCAGAAATAAAGTCAGAAGATAGAGTCAGAAATAAAGTCAGAAGATAGAGTCAGAAATAAAGTCAGAAGATAGAGTCAGAAGATAGAGTCAGAAGATAGAGTCAGAAATAAAGTCAGAAGATAGAGTCAGAAGATAGAGTCAGAAGATAGAGTCAGAAATAAAGTCAGAAGATAGAGTCAGAAATAAAGTCAGAAGATAGAGTCAGAAGATAGAGTCAGAAATAAAGTCAGAAGATAGAGTCAGAAATAAAGTCAGAAGATAGAGTCAGAAGATAGAGTCAGAAATAAAGTCAGAAGATAGAGTCAGAAGATAGAGTCAGAAATAAAGTCAGAAGATAGAGTCAGAAATAAAGTCAGAAGATAGAGTCAGAAATAAAGTCAGAAGATAGAGTCAGAAGATAGAGTCAGAAGATAGAGTCAGAAGATAGAGTCAGAAGATAGAGTCAGAAATAAAGTCAGAAGATAGAGTCAGAAATAAAGTCGAAAGATAGAGTCAGAAATAAAGTCAGAAGATAGAGTCAGAAGATAGAGTCAGAAGATAGAGTCAGAAGATAGAGTCAGAAATAAAGTCAGAAGATAGAGTCAGAAGATAGAGTCAGAAGATAGAGTCAGAAATAAAGTCAGAAGATAGAGTCAGAAATAAAGTCAGAAGATAGAGTCAGAAGATAGAGTCAGAAATAAAGTCAGAAGATAGAGTCAGAAATAAAGTCAGAAGATAGAGTCAGAAGATAGAGTCAGAAGATAGAGTCAGAAATAAAGTCAGAAGATAGAGTCAGAAGATAGAGTCAGAAGATAGAGTCAGAAATAAAGTCAGAAGATAGAGTCAGAAATAAAGTCAGAAGAAAGAGTCAGAAATAAAGTCAGAAGATAGAGTCAGAAGATAGAGTCAGAAGATAGAGTCAGAAATAAAGTCAGAAGATAGAGTCAGAAATAAAGTCAGAAATAAAGTCAGAAGATAGAGTCAGAAGATAGAGTCAGAAATAAAGTCAGAAGAAAGAGTCAGAAATAAAGTCAGAAGAAAGAGTCAGAAATAAAGTCAGAAGATAGAGTCAGAAGATAGAGTCAGAAGATAGAGTCAGAAATAAAGTCAGAAGATAGAGTCAGAAATAAAGTCAGAAGATAGAGTCAGAAGATAGAGTCAGAAGATAGAGTCAGAAATAAAGTCAGAAGATAGAGTCAGAAATAAAGTCAGAAGATAGAGTCAGAAGATAGAGTCAGAAATAAAGTCAGAAGATAGAGTCAGAAGATAGAGTCAGAAGATAGAGTCAGAAACAAAGTCAGAAGATAGAGTCAGAAATAAAGTCAGAAGATAGAGTCAGAAATAAAGTCAGAAGATAGAGTCAGAAGATAGAGTCAGAAATAAAGTCAGAAGATAGAGTCAGTAGATAGAGTCAGAAATAAAGTCAGAAGATAGAGTCAGAAGATAGAGTCAGAAGATAGAGTCAGAAATAAAGTCAGAAGATAGAGTCAGAAATAAAGTCAGAAGATAGAGTCAGAAATAAAGTCAGAAGATAGAGTCAGAAGATAGAGTCAGAAGATAGAGTCAGAAGATAGAGTCAGTAGATAGAGTCAGAAATAAAGTCAGAAGATAGAGTCAGAAGATAGAGTCAGAAGATAGAGTCAGAAATAAAGTCAGAAGATAGAGTCAGAAATAAAGTCAGAAGATAGAGTCAGAAATAAAGTCAGAAGATAGAGTCAGAAGATAGAGTCAGAAATAAAGTCAGAAGATAGAGTCAGAAATAAAGTCAGAAGATAGAGTCAGAAATAAAGTCAGAAATAAAGTCAGAAGATAGAGTCAGAAGATAGAGTCAGAAATAAAGTCAGAAGATAGAGTCAGAAATAAAGTCAGAAGATAGAGTCAGAAATAAAGTCAGAAGATAGAGTCAGAAATAAAGTCAGAAGATAGAGTCAGAAGATAGAGTCAGAAATAAAGTCAGAAGATAGAGTCAGAAGATAGAGTCAGAAATAAAGTCAGAAGATAGAGTCAGAAATAAAGTCAGAAGATAGAGTCAGAAGATAGAGTCAGAAATAAAGTCAGAAGATAGAGTCAGAAGATAGAGTCAGAAATAAAGTCAGTAGATAGAGTCAGAAATAAAGTCAGAAGATAGAGTCAGAAGATAGAGTCAGAAGATAGAGTCAGAAATAAAGTCAGAAGATAGAGTCAGAAGATAGAGTCAGAAATAAAGTCAGTAGATAGAGTCAGAAATAAAGTCAGAAGATAGAGTCAGAAGATAGAGTCAGAAGATAGAGTCAGAAATAAAGTCAGAAGATAGAGTCAGAAGATAGAGTCAGAAATAAAGTCAGAAGATAGAGTCAGTAGATAGAGTCAGAAATAAAGTCAGAAGATAGAGTCAGAAGATAGAGTCAGAAATAAAGTCAGAAGATAGAGTCAGTAGATAGAGTCAGAAATAAAGTCAGAAGATAGAGTCAGAAGATAGAGTCAGAAGATAGAGTCAGAAATAAAGTCAGAAGATAGAGTCAGAAATAAAGTCAGAAGATAGAGTCAGAAATAAAGTCAGAAGATAGAGTCAGAAGATAGAGTCAGAAGATAGAGTCAGAAGATAGAGTCAGTAGATAGAGTCAGAAATAAAGTCAGAAGATAGAGTCAGAAGATAGAGTCAGAAGATAGAGTCAGAAATAAAGTCAGAAGATAGAGTCAGAAATAAAGTCAGAAGATAGAGTCAGAAATAAAGTCAGAAGATAGAGTCAGAAGATAGAGTCAGAAGATAGAGTCAGAAGATAGAGTCAGTAGATAGAGTCAGAAATAAAGTCAGAAGATAGAGTCAGAAGATAGAGTCAGAAGATAGAGTCAGAAATAAAGTCAGAAGATAGAGTCAGAAATAAAGTCAGAAGATAGAGTCAGAAATAAAGTCAGAAGATAGAGTCAGAAATAAAGTCAGAAGATAGAGTCAGAAATAAAGTCAGAAGATAGAGTCAGAAGATAGAGTCAGAAATAAAGTCAGTAGATAGAGTCAGAAATAAAGTCAGAAGATAGAGTCAGAAGATAGAGTCAGAAGATAGAGTCAGAAATAAAGTCAGAAGATAGAGTCAGAAGATAGAGTCAGAAATAAAGTCAGTAGATAGAGTCAGAAATAAAGTCAGAAGATAGAGTCAGAAGATAGAGTCAGAAGATAGAGTCAGAAATAAAGTCAGAAGATAGAGTCAGAAGATAGAGTCAGAAATAAAGTCAGAAGATAGAGTCAGTAGATAGAGTCAGAAATAAAGTCAGAAGATAGAGTCAGAAGATAGAGTCAGAAATAAAGTCAGAAGATAGAGTCAGTAGATAGAGTCAGAAATAAAGTCAGAAGATAGAGTCAGAAGATAGAGTCAGAAGATAGAGTCAGAAATAAAGTCAGAAGATAGAGTCAGAAATAAAGTCAGTAGATAGAGTCAGAAATAAAGTCAGAAGATAGAGTCAGAAGATAGAGTCAGAAATAAAGTCAGAAGATAGAGTCAGAAGATAGAGTCAGAAATAAAGTCAGAAGATAGAGTCAGAAATAAAGTCAGAAGATAGAGTCAGAAATAAAGTCAGAAGATAGAGTCAGAAGATAGAGTCAGAAGATAGAGTCAGAAATAAAGTCAGAAGATAGAGTCAGAAATAAAGTCAGAAGATAGAGTCAGAAATAAAGTCAGAAGATAGAGTCAGAAATAAAGTCAGAAGATAGAGTCAGAAATAAAGTCAGAAGACGTTAGAAATGTGTGTGTAAATAATGAACATTCACATATTAATGTTTTATTGTAAAACCCTCCGAAATAAATATTTTCTTAAAATTACATCTAGTGGACGTATTTTTAAATAAACTCCGTGAAGATTGACTAACATGCTCCTTCTAGTATTGTGCGTAACCATCACTTTTGTCATATCCAAAGTCAGGTAGAAAAAATAGAATACGGCGATGATGACGGTGCAAAAGATAAGGCATTCTTAGAAGTGTATGCATATTGCATATAAGGAAATGAATCCTTTTTATTTGCTTTATATTAGATTTTCCAAGCTTTACAAACAGTTAAGCCTTATTCGGGAAATCCTTAGGCAACGGAAAATACTTAGTTTTCATTATTTACTCATTTCAATAAACTTAACTGTTTACTCTTGCATCTGCACTACAACTACTTTTTCATGTAAATGTACGTATTCTCTCCAGCCACCTTTAGTCTTTATTTATTGTTTACAGCTGTTTTGCTCAAGAACTCAATTATTTTTATCTATAAATACAATGACGTTTAAAAATTGTAACTATTTTAATTAGATGAGTTAATTATGTTCGAAGAATATGACAATTTTCGTTAAATGAAGTTAATTGTGTTTCACACAAAGTTAATCGTATTCAATAACTATAACAATTTTTTTCGTATAGAATTAATTGTGTTCAGCAACTATTACAATGTTTCACACAATTTTATTCGTATTCAATAACTATAACAATTTTTTCGTATAGAATTAATTGTGTTCAGTAACTAATACGATTTTTTCACATCAAATTAATCGTATTAAATAGCTATTACAATTTTATCATATTTGTTGTACATTTAAAGCGTACTGTAGATAAATTTAAGTTGTAAATTCAAGACTTAATTTCTTCCGAAAATCATAATGAACCTTTCTAGGATTATAATATGCAAAATAATATAATTTTATAAAGTAAAATAATTTATACCGGGCGCTGCAGAAAGTCGTTAGGAACACGAAGACAATTATAAAAACTCTCGCCCACGAGTTAATTTAAATTTTGAAATAACAGATCCTCCTTCCTACCCTCTACGGTACATCTGAAACGTTATAATTTCAAAGCTGTGGCTTTATTTTTATTTTTTTTGATGTAGTAACTCGCAAAATGCCTCTAAATGTAATTAAACTTGCTGATGACTAACACAAAATTACAAATTTTGACAAAAATTCACTTTAACACATCAATTCAAAGCGCTTTGTGTGGTGTAAGTTATATCGAAATAAGAGATGTGTAAATGTTCAATGCAATATTCTCTGTTCTGTGTGTCAAATAGGGTCTCTGAGTGTTTGTTTTGTCCGTTTAGGTAATTTTGCAATTTATTATCGCCAAAACAAAAGATGTGTGCGAGTTTTATAATTCTATAAGGTTTGTGCGCCGGGTGCAGTGGTGCTAATAGTGCTTCGTTAAAGTTGTTTTTGGAGGGGATTTGTAATTTCTGGGACTTAACAGCAAATTTAATCACATTTGAGGCATTTTGCGAGTTAATAAATAAAGCCAGCATGTTAAATGGAGAGGGGATTTCTATTTTCCTGAATTTGTATTTTTGGAGTGTGAGCAAGAGTTTGATAATTTTTGTCGTATCCCTGATAACGTTTTGCGTCGCTCGGTATAATGTTTTTTGCTAATATCGAACACATGAGAACGAAATATAAATAAATTTATACTTTGTAACGTCGTGTCAAAGTCAAATCGTTGAACAACTAACAATTTTATCAAGTAGAACTATTTATCCGTCTAAAGTTTGGACGGCAATTAAACAGGTTTTATGGTCTTGGATGATCGGTTATAAAGTCCTTAAAAAAGACACAAAAATCGGAAGCGAAAAAAGACAACCTGCTGCATCACGTACAAACCAGGGGCTACGTGCGGCCGCTCAGCAAATCCCTTGGGGGTGGAGGAAGTACGATGGCCTACTCATTATGTGGATCACCTGCGTTTACTCAGGAATTTCTGTACGAAACTGGTTTTCGCTTTGATTTGGGGTCATCAAAATGCTTTTGTTTTATAAAAATTACCTCTTAGCTGTAAATAAACAGCTCAGAAACCAATGCTGTTTAAATATATGTTTTAGGAAAATAATATATGCGCGCGCGTAGCATATATATACATATATATATATATATGTGTGTGTGTGTGTGTGTGTGAGAGAGAGAGAGAGAGAGAAAGAGAGAAAAAGATTATATGTGAGATATAGATTTTATATGTATGAGTGAAAGTGTGTGTGTGTGTGTGTGTGTGTGTGTGTGTGTGTGTGTGTGTATGTGTGAGTGCATGGGAGAGAGTTTGTCTGTATCTGTTTGTTTGGGTACGTTAGGGAGAGTGTGTGTGTGCCCGTTTGTAGGTGCGCGCGGATGCGTATGTGAGTGAGTCAATCACTCCTACCTAGGTAGGTTAGGGATTTATCTCAAAGTTTTTTGCTAAATTCCTACTATAATTTAATTGTTTTTTTGTGTAAATCAATATTAAATAAATTTAATCATGTACTTTTATAAAAATAAACTGTTTTTCTATTTTAACGTCGTTTTATCCTTCACGCTCGATTTTGCTCACGTTATCGAACGCTCGTGTATGAGTGAGCGTGCGTGTTGGACGAAATATTGAGATATCCACAATTTTAAAATTTTCAAACCTAATATAATTGTCCTTGAACCACTTGAAGGCCTAAGTAAACCTATACCGTTACTACTATATTAGTACTTAGTGCTTCCATGAATAACGTACGTAATAACTGGTTCACGTTATTCTGCTTTACAAATTCTACTCTACTCATGACTGTGGATAGACTAATATAATTGTCCTTGAACCACTTGAAGGCCTAAGTAAACCTATACCGTTACTACTATATTAGTACTTAGTGCTTCCATGAATAACGTACGTAATAACTGGTTCACGTTATTCTGCTTTACAAATTCTACTCTACTCATGACTGCGGATGGACTAATATAATTGTCCTTGAACCACTTGAAGGCCTAAGTAAACCTATACCGTTACTACTATATTAGTACTTAGTGCTTCCATGAATAACGTACGTAATAACTGGTTCACGTTATTCTGCTTTACAAATTCTACTCTACTCATGACTGTGGATAGACTAATATAATTGTCCTTGAACCACTTGAAGGCCTAAGTAAACCTATACCGTTACTACTATATTAGTACTTAGTGCTTCCATGAATAACGTACGTAATAACTGGTTCACGTTATTCTGCTTTACAAATTCTACTCTACTCATGACTGCGGATAGACTAATAGAACTTTTAATTGTAAAAAACTTAACAAAACTTTAACGAGCTAAATCGGTGGTTTCGTTGAATAAAGTCCAAATTTAAAAGTCCTTTAGATACGATTATGACAATAAACCTAAAACAAATGACAATGAATAATATTAAACCATCTCTAGTCTTCATATTAGCCTCACTAAGTTTATATTTTATAGAAATAAAACGACTGGTCAATCATTGTCATTTATTAATTTAGTAACCACTAAATTAATAAATGACAATGCGTGTTACAAATATGAACGAACCAACAACTATTACCAGCCACAGTCAAATGGACTTCTTGTCATTTGTAAATAATGAGCTTTCAAAAGTGTAAAAATACAGAACTCTTGTCAACAATGTATGACCAGTGTATTCTTACTTAATTGTTATTCCAGTTCCTAATCTGTTCTTACTCAATCTTTCGTCCAGAATATTCCCAGTTCAGGTTCAAAGGCCTACATTTCAAGGGCCTCGAGGTCAAGCTATTCATGTTTCCTTGGTCCCTGCCTGTGTAATGGAAACACGTGACACTTACAAGAGATAAGCCGATGTATGTGCACTCCATGATATTGAAGTGTTCTCGCTTTTGCTGTTCTCATTCGTATTTTCCTTGCTTGCTTCCATCTCAAGTTTACAACGGTAAACTTATAGGGAGCAACGACTCCCTATATAAGTCTACTTTTTCACTGATTTGATTGTTCAGGTCTTGTTAATGTTACCTAACTCATTCACTGTAGATTCAAGATATTTGTTAGTTCTTAGTTTTTCCAGTGGGGGGTGATGTTGATCGCCCCCTGCTCTAGACTGAACGATCAACACAAGGTTCGCCTAAAGTGCGCTGACTATAAAAAGAGAACCTTACACAAATGCCATCAGCAACGGCAAACGGTCCTTCTCAGGACCTCGACACGAGCCTTCGCATCTTATACTGGAATGCTGGAGGTCTCAACAGTATTAAATTTTTACAATACAAACGAAGCGTTGTTAAGCACGACGTGGATATTTACTTTATAGTAGAAGCCGGAGCAGCGACAGAACACATGGAATGCTACAACACTGCAAACTATGTAAACTACACATTAAGGCGATCTCGACAGGTCGCATCTGGAACCATAGTAGGAATAAAATCAAACCTACGAGCAAAGTATGAGGTGCTGCATGAGATGCAAGAAGCTGACAAATCTGAAATAGTCCTGATTAGAGTGTGGAAAAACTTCGAGCAGTATAGCATTGTGAATTTGTACAACCCACCTGGTAACGTCCTACCCACACTTTTGATAGAGACAACATTGCAACCGAACAGTATCATTGTCGGAGATTTCAACAGCGCCTCCACAAGATGGGGCTACAGTGTAACAAATCGTGCCGGAGAAAAAGTGGAAGATTTAATTGATGATAACTTACTGGATGTTGTAGAGACGCCACCTACCTTCCTTGCTTTTTCTGGTAATAACAGCCGACCAGACCTAGTCCTCGTAGACCCACATATAGCCCAAAAAACTAAGGTAAAGCTACTCGATGATGCTGCGGGCTGCGGCCATAGGTCGATACTCATCCGAACAGCTATGGATAAGAATGGCAAGGTTATGCCTAGGCGGAAGATTATGCTATGCTCCCTAGGTGGAATTTTAAGAAAGCAAACTGGCTTAAATACCGCAACCTAACTGACGAGGCATTACTGAAGGATATAAACTGGAAATCACTGGAAACAGCGGTGGACAGCATGAATAAAGCGATACTTAAATGTGGATCCTTATCAATACCTAGAGGGCAGGTTAAAACATACAAAGCTTTCTGGAACAAGAAACTTACTGCTTTAAGGACAGCCAGAAACAATGCAAGAAGAAAAGCAGAGCAATCGAAACACCTATCAGACTGCATCGATCTGAGGAAATCGCAAGCTCACCTCCATAGAGAGATCAAAGAGGCAAAAAGGAATAGTTTTTGCAACTTACTTACCACCTTGGATTACAGAAAGGACGGTCTAAAAGCTCACAGCTTTATCTCACGTCTAAACAACGACGCCATCCCGAAAGGACAAGAACCCTTCCAACAAGGAAACAAGGAATATACGGGCGCCAAGGATATTGCCAACCTTCTGTGCAAGCATTACTCAAAGATTAGCTGAGTAAACAAACCTAGAAGTGCATACAAAGAACTCTCAAAAGGACCGCTAATATCATGCCTTACTAAGAGAGACCAACGGATCTGCTACGAGAAATTTTCCTTAGCGGAATTGGACAGAGCCTTCTCCCACGCCAAATCGAGGAGTGCTGCTGGGACTGACGAAATCCTCCCGGGACTGCTCCTAAACATAGGTAAAACAGCAAAACAAGTCCTTTTGGACACCATAAACCTATCCTGGACGATCCACGTCCCACATCAGTTAAGGAAGGGAGAAATCATCCCCATACAGAAGAAAGGCAAACTTCCAATGATACAGCGAGCTACCGCCCAATCGCCCTTACGAGCACCTGCAGCAAAATAACTGAGCGACTGGTCACGGGACGTCTAAATGAGTTCTTCGATTTGCATAACACCATCGATGACGCCCAAGCAGGCTTCAGATCTAAGAGAAGCACAATGGACCAAGTGGTATATTTCACGCAATGTGTCAAGGACGGTTTTCAGCGGAAAATGTCCACATTAGCAGTGCTGATAGACCTTAAAGACGCATATGATGTGGTCTGGAGAGAACTGCTAACGCACAAAGTTGTGAAGAGTGGAATTACTGGCCACCTCTTCAAATGGATCAAATCCTTTCTATCACAACGACAATTTCGGGTCCGTTATGACGGAATAACACCCAGGTACCGTTTACAAAAACAGGGCCTACCACAGGGAGCGGTTCTGAGCTGTAATCTTTTCAACCTTATGATAAATGACGTTATAAAGGCAGTCAAGACTATCCCGGGAGTGGAAGCATTGTTGTATGCAGACGACCTAATATTTTGGGTCACTGGGTCCAATATGAAATCGCTGGAAGAAGCAGCCAACCAAGCTATCGCTAAGTTGATGTCGTGGACCGAAGCAGATGCAATGCAAATAAATAAGAGTAAGACGCTGTACCAACTATTCACATTATCCACAAAACGCGTGGAGATAAGGTTGCACTGCGAGGGAAGCGAGGTTTGTGAGAGTGGCATCTCAGAGTATCTAGGAATGACAATAGACAGCAAAATGACATGGCGGGCACATATAGAAGAGTGCGCCAACAGAGCCACAAAAAGAGCTAGGATATTGAAGCGTCTCACGGCAACTTCATGGGGAGCGAGCCAAGATGTTCTGGCCACCACATACAGAACCTACGTGAGGCCTATCCTGGAGTACGGTTCGGAAGTAACCATCACCACGGCAGGCGTAACTTCTCGAAAACTAGATAAAGTTCAGAATTGCGCACTGCGGGTAATAACGGGCGCCCCTAAATCAACCCCAATAGCTGCCATGGAAGCACAACTGCAGATAGAGCCTATCCATGTTAGACGAGACAAACTCAGTCTCTGTTTTTAGGAACGATGTAGAAAAATATACCACAGTAGATGGGGAAACTACAGGGAAGCTACAAGTAGGCTCAAAACACAAACCCCCCCCCTTGTTGTCTATAAAGAACTATATAAAAAACACAATATAGAACCAGGGAATATAGCCCCATCGACAAACCCATACAGAGTTTTCCATCACCTACCTGCGGTTAAGATGACTCTACCCGGAATCACTGAAGCAAAAATAAATTACCATCCAGAGGAGCTGAGGACAGCTGCGATAGCAACCATCAACAGCGACTACCCACCAGACGAATGGTTACATGTTTATACAGACGGCTCATCCTTGCCACATAAGTGGACACACGGGAGCAGGGTTTCATTGTACCTTATTTGAGGGATCTGTCGCTGTTGGAAGTAACCAATGCAACTATGATGGCGAAGTGGCAGCTATCTTAGCGGCTGCCACAGAACTCGAGAAAATAGAACCACCCGCCCAGGCAATCTTTTTAATTGACTCAATGGCAGCAATTCTCGGTGTATCTGGTAATAGAGTGACAGACTGTAACAGAACCATGGACTGTCGCCAAAAGCTAGAGACTTTGCAGGATATGGGATGGCAAATTCACCTGCAGTCGATCCCAAGCCACGTAAACATTCAAGGCAATGAAAAAGCAGACCAACTGGCCAAGCAAGGAGCGGCACTACCACAGCCGTGCCAATCCATTACCCTCAGTACAATGAAAGCCCGGATAAACAGCGTATTACAGAGAAGCACTGTATCTGCTAGAACCGAAGCATCCCGAAACAAAAGCTGGGCTACCCTAATAACGGACGGTCCCATTGACGGACGACTGCCACGACACGAGAGTGTGGCTTTCTTCCGCTTGACGACCGGACATGACTATCTGGCTGCGCACCTTCACAAGATACATGCTATGTGGAAGCGGCACCATGACAGCTGAACACCTTCGCACTTGCTCGTCGCTGGACCACAGTCCCACAGATGAGACAGAGGCCACAAGGATCTCTCGATTATACTGGTCAGCGCGCCGCCAAATGGCTGGACAGCCAAGGGTGGGCGTTGGCTAGTAAGTAAGTAAGTAAGTAAGTAGTTTTCCCACTTTAGTTAGTTTTATTAACGCACATACAAATGTGGGCCAAAACAGAGAGAAAAGTAATAAAGGTAATTCCAGCAAGAAAAAAATCCCGCCACTTAACTAAATACAAAGCATTATTACCAGTTCAAGAACCAAAAGCCCTTTCCTTTTGTATATTACCTTTGGCAGCCAGTGTCTTAAGACAGGCGCTGTAAGTCAGGAAGCCACCAAACCCTCTCCTCACCTGACCGACTGACAGATGTTTATATTTCTTCTTTATATTTTAACGATTACACAATTTATCTCTGCCATGCTAGAGAGGGTCAGTATCTTCCCATGAATCTTATGTTACTAAATTCCTTTAATTTTATCTCTATACCCTCGGTGCCTTCTTGTAATCCTTATTGAATAACTCAACCTTTAGCGTAGAATTAAAACAGTAAATAGTTTATAACATGTGTTCAACTCTAGGCGTAGGATAAAATAGGTTATTTTATAATAACTATACACAATCAAGGAAATGTATTCAAAATATCTGTTAGCTGCCCTCGTTAAATAAAAAATATCTATAATTTTCTAGAAAATGTTCTCTATAACAAACAGGGGGAATGTTTGTGAAACCCCATATTAAAGTATCATTTCACCGTTTGACTTGCTACAAATGCATGGGATTTATTTATTTCTTGCGTCTGCTATATAATTATCTGGTAGTGATTACGCTAATAATTTCTCTTTATCTTGTTATTTATGTGCATTCTTGTATTACTATACACAACTTTATTGTAATAATATGTCATCATAATAATAAATATAGCACATAAGTACATGTTTGCCATAACCATTCTGTATGACATTAACATACTAATATAATAGCGATAGAGGAAAACGTGACGATAAGTTCTAAAGCAAACTTTTGTATTGTGTGATCCGCCTCGCGTGGGTTCAAGTTGGCACAGGTGGCTTTGTTTAGATTGGCTTTATAAGCAAACACAATTATTCATAACCACTGAATCACGGTCAAATATCTTAATATTGACACCGTTTCCAGTATTTTACTCTAAAATCGAACGATGATTCCTCATTTTTCACAAATTTGCTGCCATTTCGTGTACACAACAGTTGAACATTGGAATTCACGCAAGTCTTTAACGGGCCACGTAATATTAAGGCTCGTATTACATGCTATTTATAAACCCCCTTCAGTTTTACACTAGACTATTTTTCGCAGCCCCTTTCTATTAGTTTCATTTTCCATGGTTTTAAAGCAAAATATTTTGTGTACAGAACTCTTAGTGTTAGTTGGCTGGCTTCAACCCTGCTTTACTATCAATTCGTTCAAATAATGATTTTTCAAAATCTTGAAACATTTTTTAATCATTCTTCGAGAAGTGAAAACAATGTGTTCAATAGAGTAATAATAAGATATTTGCAATCATGATGTATAACTGCATAATACATTCCTTAATTATGGAATGAAATTTAAAAATTTCATTTGTATAGCTGCCGATAGAAATATAGCTTCAAATAATTCGATTTATACAATAAAATCATTTTAGTCATTAAGAAGTAACATAACCTTATAACCATTATAAACATTATAATTTAAATAATTCTTTATTAGTTCAATTCTCCACACATTGTAAAGACCAATATTAAAAGGATACAACTGATACAATACAAAGCGTCCCTTATTTGATATTATAATTATATCTTTTTAAATTTAAATATTAGGCTAAAACTTTCATATATATTATAACATACCTTCTCTAATCTTCCTTCAGGATATTTAGGAAAACATTTATTAACCCAGCTACTTGCTTTTACAATAACTGACTTAATTTAATCCTGACTTGAAACGTTAGCATTTATAGGTAGTTACATAAGATTAGTTTTAACTAACTCCGGTAGGCCTCAAAACTCTTATAATTATATTTAAATTAACAATTCTAATAAACTGACCATAATTACCTAAAAGCGTGTATGGGTTACTGCACCTGGTTTCATAAAGTTAATATTTGAACGACTTATTACTGTTTAAGGAATCATGAAAAGTTTTAAAGTTCCACTTTACTTCTTACTACTTTATTCCTTCCCTCCTTTGATACGTTTACTTTAACCACTCTACTTTTTTCTTTACTTTAATTTAGAACTTGTTAAAAATTTTTAACTTGTTGGTTTCTCGAGTCCTGGAACTTGAATCTCCTTCGGGTCTTGAAAATCAACTGCTTTCGTGTTTCCTTTTGGATCGTTACCGTTGGCGTTTCATCCCCTCTTCAAATTTGATTGGCTTCCTTATAGTGCTCAGAATTGTTCCAGCCTATCAGAATGTCATTCTTCATAGCGTCCTCTTTGGCTTGGGTGGGAACTTCTCGAACTTTCTCACGTGCATTTTCTGCATTTTTTGAGATCCTTGGCCATAAATCTGCATGGTCCCTCGATGTACAAGTAAAGCACCTCTCCAGTGATCGAGTCACGTCTTGGTTTACCTACCATGAAACATTTCGACGTATGTTAATATCTATGGCTTACAGGTGCGTGCAGTAACCGTTGTTGGCCGGAAGACTTACAATAGACTACCCTTTGTTAGACAGCGACAGTGTGCTCACAAGACCTCACAAGTTCAAATATTTTAACTAAATGAATTTCGTTATTATATATATATATATGTTGAATAGTTACTATCTGGAGTACATCCGTTCATTCTGCAGTCCATAAATTCGCAGTTCCGACGTTTCGCTAGAATCTCATCCAGCATTGACGAGGTGAACCCAACAACAGTTGACTCGCTCTTCTACTGTTGTTGGGTTCACTTCGTCAATGCTGGATGAGATTCTAGCGAAACGTCGGAACTGCGAATTTATGGACTGCAGAATGAACGGATGTACTCCAGATAGTAACTATTCATCATATTTTTCCATCCGTGAAGGAATACGTATCAGCATATATATATATATATATATATATATATATATATATATATATATATATATATATGCATATATATAAAATATTTGTAATTTTTTTTTAAATTATACATAGGCTCTATCTAGTACATGGATCTCATAAATAAATTCAGCTTATGCCATTATCAAGTAAGTATGGTTATTCAATATTACTTGATGATAACAGGTAATTGCAATACACGTGATTTATGGTAGACGACTTTGGATTTACAAGTCCTTTTACGCTTGAATACGCCGACTCGTATATTCTAGAACCTTTTAGAAGTAGCGGATAGAAATTACTAGAAGCGGCAAGATCATATAAAGGGTTGGTTAAGCATGAAGAGAAGCCATGTTTACAATGTAGAGTAAATAGGCTATTAGCGACTTAATTAAAACAGTGTTTGTAAATAATAGTATTCATAAAAGTATGTAAATAAATACATTGAACCCGTATCATTATATTTACGGTAATACAATAGGAGATAATATATTTTTTGTTTAATTTTTCAAACTTGCTTCTAGTTTACAATACAAAAACTAACATATCATGCCCATGATAACCGCTGATGTATGATATAATACTTTATTTAATAATATATACGATATTTATGAATAAGTATAGGTTGTAGAAAATTTCATTCGAAAATGTTTTAAATACAACTTAGAAACAACTTTCAAGTTAAGATGGAAAAAACTCTTATTATTAACATAAATTGTTTATTTTCGAAAATTTTCAAGACAATTTGCTTGGACATCCAAGTGAATACCGTCTAAAAGCCCATCGGTTTACTATCGTACATTTTTATGGGCCTCACCAAAAAAAATTTTACTTTTAAATATTTATTTCAAACTAAGTTCTATAGAAAAATATTTGTGCTTAGTATAATCTGTGAGGGTAGAATCTAGTTTCTCTAGCATAAGTACATTACAAAATAAGAATCAACGTAAACAAAAGATATGGCAATAATGTAAGAAAGAATTTTAGGTTATTAACGAAATTTAAATTAGTCTTAAAAACCATTTATTTTAATTTATACATAAATTTTTATTATTCATAGATTTTCATTCGCATGTAATAAAAGTCACTGCAACAAAACAAATTTACATAAATTATCTTCTGGACCATGAATGTCTAATCCAGCCTTTATGATAACGACTATTAGCTCGACGTCTATCAAAAATAGCCTTTCCCTTGCGGTCCTAGATACCTTAACTTCATAAATCATAAATTGATAAAACATTATTATGATACGCATATAAAAAATATATAATATGTCGCTGTTGCCAAAATAATAATTACGTAACTTCAACAGAAAAAATGTGCATTCCAAATTCCACCTTACGTGGAACAATTTCCAAAGCCTTGAATACTTTATTTACAATACCTTACGTTATAACCTGCAGGCGAATCAGGCAGGCAGGAAAGTTTGGATAAAAGTAAAACTATACACCGCCCAGAAAGTAAAATATTGCTTTTTATAAGGTATCGTAAGTGTTTTAGGGGATTGGCAGCCCTAGGACAGTCGATTAAATTATATATATTCCACTAATTATAAATTAGTAATTATAATTTATTTTAGGTATTTGTTAGTGTAATTTTCTATGTAACTAAGATTACAGACCAGAAACCAATCGCTTTGTCTAATAGGGCGATACATTTCCAGTAGGCCTAAGTAATGTGCTTACTGCACAGTTGCAGTTTTATAAGCAACAAGCAAATTAACCTTCAAAGCCTGCATAAACAAGTTTTTTGATATTACAGATAGAATTTTTTTAATAGCATTTACCATTACTTTCATTTATTAGCATTGATATGTATTATTTGTAAATAGAAAATTAAAACATACGTAGCTATATTTCAATCTGTTATATAGTAAAGGTACAAAACAAGATTTATATAATGGACGAATGTTATAGAAATAAAATTGCAAGGAAAACTAGATGGAGATGATAATCAATGAAGAGCTGCGGTAAAAGCTTCTCACTTTGAAATATAAAATTAACTGGACGTGATTAAGGTGGGTGGGTAGAATAAACTTGCTTTAGTTAAGTTAAACAAAACTTTTCTGCATAGAAAGGAAGCATACTAGATGTAAACGATTAAATATATATTGACGGAGCTTAATTTGTCACTCTGATACCAGCCTAGTTGTCACAGAAGTCGGTTCTGAACTATGCTTTGAGCTATGCTTTTAACGTTTAGGAATTCCACAATGCTTAAACTTTATAATGTCCGGGGATAACATTCATTAAAAAGTACATTTAAAAATTCACAGCCCTATAAAGATTCATTGTAGAGTTTCGGACAATTTAAAGGAATTTCTGGTTTGTTTCTAAAGTTTTTTGAAAGTTGTAGTTGTTTCTGGAGGTTTTCTAAAAAGAAATACAAAAGTTCCAGGAAAATAGAAAAAATACTACAGGGGTTGTAAAAATAATCAGACTTCTTCCTACCTTACGTTCTAATATTTAACTAGCCCATGTGGTGAGTTCAAAGAAAAACAAGACAAGTACAAAATATTCACGTAATCATTATACAATATAAATAAAAATAGCAATGAATCTATTTATAATTTTCACTATTAAAATTTGAATGATCAATATATAAACCTAAAGCTACAATATATATAAATATTTATTAATTTGGTATATTTGCGAGCGTCTTAAAAATGAACTGCGTGATCCTTTTCAGTTACGACACTTAAATGTTTGAAATCTGTAAAATTTTACTTTTAATTCACCTTTTAACACTAATGTCATAGCACTAAGGTGCTCCAACATCAAGTAAAATCCTTTTATATGTCCCGTTCGGTATGAGACCAAGTACAAAGTTCGTCGCCGACTTAAACAGTTTTTGGGAAAAACTTATGATAAATTATCTATTCGTTACTAGAACATTTTTTTTTGCTTTTTAGTAAGTAAAAGCTATATAATCATGTTCTTTTTTTAAATCGATTTTTTTTTTACTGTGTATTGTCAAACAACTTGGTCAAATATTTGAGTGTCTGGGTTGTTTATATTTCAGAAATTACATTTAATGTATAAGAAATACAATATTTCGTACAAAATATACAATATTTTAAGCATTTTTTAATTTGTATAACGTTTTGCTTAAAGGTTTAGTATTACTTTAAATATTAGAATTGTTAGTTTGATGCTAGTAATGTCCATTGATTATGCTTTGCAAAATAATGGCCAAATTATCTACTTGTTTTGAAAATGTGTTATTTTAGTTGCTAAATGTTTAACTGCCGTTTTGTAACTGTAAAACAATCATTTCTATATTGCTATTTATAGTTTATTGTTATACTTACAACAATACCTTTTATCGAAACTTTCGCAACCGCATTCAAACAACGATTTTGTTAATCCTAATAAAATATGTTTCTATTAAGTGTGTCAATCTTTGCCTAAAGATTTCATTACTTTAATAAGCACTGTGATTTTGTTTTAGAAATATTACAAGTATTTGATATTATGTTCCTGAATTTTGATTTGGCTGGGAACTGTAATCAGTTGGAAACAGAAGATGAACTACAATGATACCACTCATTAAAGTCTCCATTTTGAGAACCGTATTTCCAGGACTAAAGTACCATCATCTTTTTTCAATTTTCTTTGTTAAAAACATATTTTTTATGTGATCAAAATTACGAAACATAGACGTAAATATAAAAAACTGTTGTTATTTTGCCTTCATCATCATTCAGCAAAATATATAGGCCTACACGTGCCCAAAACGTATTATACATTATGCTAACGTATCTATTTGTCATTCAATTTCATCGAGTAAGCGTGTAGCAAACATAAAAACTACTATATTGTTGCTAGGCTGTTTCAATCCCTTCGAAACCATCGAATGTTTTTATCCTCTTGAAACCATCTATATTTAGGCCTATATATATATATATATATATATATATATATATATATATATATATATATATATATATATATATATTCAATTTTGTACTAAACGTATAGACATTTTCGAACCGCATAAGAGACGGACAGTTTTGACCCATTACAACACAGGTGTAACGAATTGATTACCTGAGTTTGTGGAAATGTTTTGCTTTAGATCGCAATAAATGTTTTATCTAATCTAGTTCAATCTGGTATGATTACAAAACACTTGACACGATATTACAGTCCATAAATGTAATACTTCTACGATTTTTCCTCCTTTGGGTTTTATAATCTTTTAATCTACCCATTATTCATTTTCATTGCACTTTTTATTACTTTTTTTTGTTTTCTTGAATATAAATAAATGTTGCCTTCTTTAATGATATATGTTGGTAAACAACTCGTAAGTATTTAAAAGAAAACATTATAAATTTACTGTATGAATAAAAGCCCAACAATAATAAGCCTATATAAGCTGGTTATTTTCCGTTTCCGATATCTATATAGGGAACCTTCTGCCTTTCCTAGCGTGCTCGCCCTTTATGCTGTTGAAGAGCTTCAGTAAACACAGATAGAAGTAACAGCTGAAGACACCAGTACGCATTACAATGCAAATAACAGGAAATTATCGAATATGTTTGAGCAAAACTGGTTGAACAATTATTGTACTCGACAAAACAATTTTCAACTATTCTGGTAAATAATATTAAAAGGAAAGCGAACAAATGAATATTACAATATTTTAATTTTTAAAAGGTTTTCGGATGATAATGTTAAAATTGTCAAAGTAGACAACAGCTAAAATTATTAACTTTCGTTGTTTACTTTTTAAACTGTGTGTTATAAGAATTATGAAAATATGGGTCTAGAAAATCATCAAAACTGTACTTATGTGAAAAAAATTAAAATTTAAATATTTGATTTTTCAATTGTAACCTGTTTTCAGTTTGATAAAAAATAATTATTACCAAAACATATAATCAATTTTACCACCTGTAGAAATTTCCAGTTGCAGAAATACATTTATTATAATTTGGCAACAAAGGGTTATTTATTCCATAAATCCAATAGGAAGAAGGCTACTTGCAAAGATTTTGTAATGTATGCCTTGTTACTTGAAGGAGCTCTGAAAGATGTTTCTGTGTTTCTAATTCTGAAATACTTTTTAAAATTTTATTTGAAAATAAAATTTATTTTTATAAAATTTGATATTTTTATGTTCGTTTAAATTAAATCTAATGCTTTATAAATAAATAAAAAAATATTAACAATGACAATAATACATGGAATAAATATATTTTAAAAACCCAAAACATTAATTAATATTGAACAAATAGGGAAACCAAACCAAGTAAACGTTTATGAACTGTTATCGAACGATGACTTGTGATAAACGCTTTGTTGTTATAAAATAAGAACCATTTACTTTAAATGTCAAACTACGTCTGTGAGCCGTTTGAATGAACACAAACGAGCCTAATTGAAAAGGGAGAAGTACAAGAAATTAAAAGTGGAAACTTAGTGAAGTATATTCAGTCTGAAATTAATATTGGCTTAAACAGGAAAAAAGCTTCACACCGAAATCTAGATATGCGATTTATACTTTGACCAGGATAAATAAAGGGTTGAACAATATCACTTTTGTGCAGCGTAACATACGTGAAGTAACTTGAGTTTCCTTACCCTCGTTAAAATTCATCTTGCCTAAAAATAATCTTTTCACACAGGTTCCAATTAAATAATTTATCAAATAAAGAATAGGTTAAACAGATGTTATTAGGGATGGTCGATATTTCTGTCCCGGTGAATTTGTCACTGATATTCGTTTGTCGCCGGTGGTACCAGTGACAAAATGTCGAAAATGCCAGTTCCAGTGACAATGGATCGATCGGAGGCAAAACGTCGCCGTCATTGGCTGGATAGTTATTGATATTTTACCGCTGCTGTCATTGGTTTATTTGCCACGGTCACTGGATTTACTCTCAACGATCGGCTCGATCATCGTGCAGTGTCGTTGACTGAAGGGGGAGAGGGTTATCTCTGTTGTGATTGGCCAAAATAACACCGTCACTGAATTTATAGTTACTGATATTTTACCGAGGCTGTCATTGGTTGATTTAACGCTATAGTTTGTTCTTAATTCCGTATGATTTATTTTTAAGTCAAATGAGCTTTCCGAAAAAGAAAAAAGCCAGGTGGTAACTCATATAATTATTCTAATTTATCCAAACTAGTGAAATAACATTTTTGTGGACTTGCCGCATCCGTACCTTGCAAGCGACTATTCCCTAAGGGAGATTACATTTTAAATGACAGAAGATCTCGGTTAAGTCTTGATACAATGTGGAAAATCCTTTTTGTTAATACAAAGATACAATATCATAAATAAACTGTATTTTGTAATTAAACCCTATGTTGTAAATAAACTGTTATTTTGTAGTTTTATATAAGATTATATAATTTATTACCCCAGTGTCTGTGTTGCAGTAACTTCCTAATAGTAACGTCACCGGCACTGTCTTTCTTCACCAGTGTAGTATGCCTGCCTGTTATTGACACATACAGAGCTGATTCAGTATCTCTTGTTACCGGTACTAAAGTCACTGAACTAAGCCTGGCGCTGTCACTAGAATCACCGATCCGTTAAAGTTACTGGATCAACAATCCCTAGATGTTATGTAATTCTAGTGAGGCATTTTACACGTGATATCTTGATTGCATGTATAGGAGTCTACTGCCAATCTGGTTTCCCTGTACAAGTGTTATTGTTGACAGTAGCTATAATTAAGGCAGACCTTGGTTTTATTGGTCAACTTTCTCAGAAATGTGTGAGTAAAAAAGTGCTCTTGAAAGTAACTTGTCACTCAGCCATTTCACTGGTTCGATAGGAAGTAGTTTCGATCGTAAAAAACCTAAAAATGTATTTCAGTCGTATATTATTTTGTAAAATATTGTTAAATTTACTTTGTTAAATTATTTCTTTAAATATTGAGCAAAGGTGTATAATTGTGTTATGTGTTTCAACAAAATTGATTAATTTTTAAACGTAAAATAAAATTTATCAAATTTATAAACAATGTTAAATATTTTGTGTTAAAATTTCCATGATCATAAATATTGAATATTATTAATAAAATAATTTGTCTTTATTTAGTAATTATCTTTATTTATACCAAGTTATTTGAGATGTTAGATTTTATTTTTCTTAATTTATAAGAAACTCTTTCGTCTACATTTTAAAATAAGCTGCTTGACTTTCTACTCTAAAAGTGATTCAGACAATTCGTTTCATTTCAAGGTATCTATAAAACACTCACTAATCTGTCTACATCATCTATAAAACTTCGTCTTAGAAGCAGCCTAATTCGTCTCAGTATCCTAAGCAGCCTGCTTCATCACATCATCCTAAGCAGGCTACCTCGTACCGTCAGTAGAGAAGGCTACAGGGTAGATGGCTAGCTTGGGAGGGAGCCAATAGAAAAGCCGGATTTGTTACCCCCCCTTTCCAAGATGGCGGCGCCCATATAGCGTGAACAAGATGGCGTCTCGCTATAGTGTCCTAACCTAAGAAAAAGTGTTGTATGCTTAGAGTGTATTTTGGTTAGATGTGGGGGTGGGTTCGCCCCGGGGGTTGTTTTTTATAATATATGAAATTGCCAAAAAATGATCGGTTAGATGAAAAGACCAACGTTTCAACTAAACAACAGTGAAACACTGTCTTACGCTAAGTTTAACCGACCAACTTGCACACATATCAATCGACCAACAATTACGTTGATTTTAGATAACCAACAGTCTTTGCGGAAATTGACCAATCACATTGCAGGGGCTCGGTAGTGCTGTCAAACCCAAGTTACTTAGACGGCCTGTAACCTACCCCTAAGTGTGTTGTGTGTTAGGGGTGTGCTTTGTAGGTCACGGGGGATAGATGTCATAGAGTCCTAACCTAACTCACACTCAAATGTTGTATGTGTTTGGAGTGTATGCTGGATATATGTGGGGTGGGTCAGGGGGATGAGGGTAGTTTATAATAATAATATATGAAAGCATCAAAAATGATAGGTTAGATCAAATGACCAACGTTTCAACTAAACAACAGTGAAACACTGTCTTACGCTAAGTTAACCCAAACAATTTACACTAATTTCAATCCACCAACAATTACGTTATTTTCAAATAGTCAATAGTCTGTGCGGGGAATCGACCTATCACATTGCAGGGGCTCGATAGGCTTATACAACACAACGCAAACGGTCGCAGTAAGGTGTGTAGACTTATTACTATGTTAAGCCAACATGCATTATAGCCCTATATAGTGTGTTAAACAAATATGCATGTAAACCTACATAGATTTATATACTATGTTAAGCCAATATGTATGACAGCCCACATACTGTGGATAACAAATATGCATGTAAGCCTACATACATACTATACTAAGCCGACATACATGAATCCCTAAATGCGCCTACTATAAGGCCTACTATGTCGGTAAACCACCGGCCAAAGCCTTTATGATCAGAGCCTATAGAAACGTATTGCTTACACTTTTCATTTTGAGCATACATTTTTGTCGGTCAGCTCCATGACGGGCACAGATTTTCACTTTTCCTATTTTACTTTACTCGTGTACAAGAACCTCAGGCATCATTACATCACACCATGGCAATAAGCTAAAGTACTGAAATTTTCCCGGATTAATTAATTTAATCTGAAACATAGAAACGCAATTCATCACCATTATTTTTGCAATGGAGAGTAAATTAATTAATTATCTCTTACGAGCTAGAAGTCATAAAATGTATAAACTGAATTTTATAACGTTTATTAAGAGTGTGATTGCCGTTGATATCTAATTGTGTAAGTATAAAATTATGAAATTAGGTGATTAAGTTTAGCAAGGATTCATAAAATACTCATTAAAAGGTAAAGTTAATGCTGTTAATAGAGCACGCGATGAAACATGTGCGCCAAGACTTTCTAATTTGTTGCTAAGTTTTAGAAATTTGTAATTAGTGGGCTAGATTAAATCACACAAAAAGATTTTTCATGAGTTTTTCAGAAAGTACTTACCAAAAAAGTTAAAAAAATAAATTTAAGTTCAACCATCCGCATTTTACTTAATTTCATTTTCATTGTAACGATCTTTATAAACTCGCAACGCCTTTTGATTGATTATGAAAAATGTTTAAAATTACATATTTAGTTCTTATTATTTCAAAATACATTATAGTCTTACAGGAAATAAAACATTAACCTAAGATATAAATCAAACATAGTTGCTTAATTCAGCATTATAAGAACAATTGTAATTATAATTTTAGAAAGTTGTATAAAAGGCGTTTAAGAAATTTGTTTTTGGCTTCAAGAATACAATACGTTGTCCTTTCAATAAAACCTCTTGTCGCCTCATGTTTAACTTAATCAAAGATTGGAAGCTCATCAGTTGGTCATACATCTGTGGTGAGGTGTTACAATAGAAGAGCCCACTGCAAGAATGTTGGTTGTCAAAAAAAATCATATTTTTCTGGAAAGAGTTTTTAAAGTTTAAAGACTACCAAACAACTTGTTTAAAAGATTCTCTGTTGTTACATACATTAATATATTATTGTACATATATTCTTCAACTTAACGTTAGAGAATGGGCGTTTTCTCACTACAGGAACCATTGTGAAAGAATAAAAATTTCCTTGTCCATGTCATGATGTACAAAAACGATAGATATTAGAAAACTACAAAAATGATGGCTGTCAAATAACTGCACCAGAGCTAAATTATTCAAACTCAAGCCTAACAGACTTCTTCAGATAGAAGTCTAACTATTATCGACTGTATTCCATGAGTCTCCACAAATGCTTTTTAACGCTAACGGAAATTCCAATTAGCGCGGGTTTTAATTCAACGCATTAATGATAGCTGCTATTATGGAATTTAACACCATTTCCCTCTTTTTCAGATCTACGTGTTTTGATTGGACACGCTGTTACAAGTCCAAACAAATATAAATTTTGTTCATCATAAGTTTTCAGTTCATTCAAATTTTTAATGATAAATTTTCTTTCTTCACTTATATTTTGAAAACATTTAATGTACTGCACTTACAATCGGACCCAATTTCATGTGGAAAAAATTAACGGGTTTCCTAACATCAGCCACTCGGCCACGTTTAGGTGTTTGCTTAACATTCCGGATCCTCGTTTCTCATAAAACAACAATGATTATCTCCAAGACAACTTGGCACAGCCGAAATGAATAGCTACTGTTCTCACGAACTACTCGGCCGACGACAGTGAGACTGAATCACTGGAAGGTTACAACCACTCTTGTGGTCTGACATCTACCGCTATGCAGAGCTCTACATTTTTATCTACCTCTATAACTGTCTGACTGCTATCGTTGTCGTGTTGCCAAAAAGAATTGACAGACTTCATCCTGAACGAGGTGTTCAATATTGGACACCTGCCAATGAGTTATATACTTCAAATAAAGTTATAAACCATGAATTTTTAACAACCTCATAATATTTATCAACCGCGCAACTAAACTTACAATATTATCGGCGTTTTTGTGACAGCTGTTCCCATAGACTTATTGAAAAACTGTACTTTTACTAAAGATTTTAACTTATGTTCATTGATACCAAAATAGAATAAAGGACAAAATACAGTTTTGAGTAATAGGAGGTTTTCATTCTAATTTGTCTAACGTTTCCTTAAAATTTCCATAATGAAAGTAGACTACAATACATTTTGAGGTCACTGACACGGACAACTTGACCCACCGCATGTTTTCCCAATGTCATTAAACTTTCATCGTCCATTATGAACATCAAACTTAAGGACAAAGCTGTTAGAGATATTTACATCAATTTGTCGTAGAAGATTCAGTGGCTTTTAGAGTGCAAACTCTTTGTTACATATCCTAAATAAACCCCTTAGAAGAACACATGGAATACATCCGTACGTTTGCTAGCGCTAAAACTACTTGTTTTAAGTAAAACTAGTGGTAACAATTTTGTATTTTAAAGTGAAATGTATATGAATCTTTTCTCTTGAAATGAATTGTTCATCATATATTTTCGAATAACATTTGCTTGGATGTTATTAAATGATTTTACTAAATAATAATTACGGTATCCCACTATGTTTTATACGGGAGTAAAATCTCATCCATCACTAGACAATCTTCATA
Organism: Prosapia bicincta; assembly: GCA_036971475.1. Classification (NCBI taxonomy): domain Eukaryota; kingdom Metazoa; phylum Arthropoda; class Insecta; order Hemiptera; family Cercopidae; genus Prosapia; species Prosapia bicincta. The sequence continues at coordinate 65,166,027 of JBAIZL010000010.1, forward strand.
TTTTATTTTTAGTAGGATTTCATAGGCAAACATTTATTTAATAAGAATCTTGCCCATATTAAATTAGTCTAATTATTGACCCATTTTATCAGAAACTATAAAGATATTATGCTAGGATTACTGTATGTTGAGGACATTGACAGGAGATATGTGCTTTGTACCACTTAAATAAATAATTTATTATGAATCTTGCCCATATTAAATTAGTCTAATTATTGACCCATTTTATCAGAAACTATAAAGATATTATGCTAGGATTACTGTATGTTGAGGACATTGACAGGAGATATGTGCTTTGTACCACTTAAATAAATAATTTATTATGAATCTTGCCCATATTAAATTAGTCTAATTATTGACCCATTTTATCAGAAACTATAAAGATATTATGCTAGGATTACTGTATGTTGAGGACATTGACAGGAGATATGTGCTTTGTACCACTTAAATAAATAATTTATTATGAATCTTGCCCATATTAAATTAGTCTAATTATTGACCCATTTTATCAGAAACTATAAAGATATTATGCTAGGATTACTGTATGTTGAGGACATTGACAGGAGATATGTGCTTTGTACCACTTAAATAAATAATTTATTATGAATCTTGCCCATATTAAATTAGTCTAATTATTGACCCATTTTATCAGAAACTATAAAGATATTATGCTAGGATTATTGTATGTTGAGGACATTAATAGGAGGTATTGTTTTTGTACCAATTAAAATAATTTTATAAGTGCATTTTTTTTAACACGTTATGAAAAAAGCCACAAATTTTATTTATTTTAAATGTGACGTTTTTCAAAATAATTATTTTTATAGATCTCTGAGTTAAAGAGGGCTTTATGACCTAAATATACACAGCAAAATATCATTCTAATATTTGGTGTTTTCCTGAGAAAACGGGTCAAATATAGAAATATTATTCGGGAAACAGATATTTAAAAAAAAAAAATACAAACTAAATAAAACATACATAATAATGTTCTGAAGCCTATAAAGAGTGATATGGGTCTCAAGTTTCAAGGAGTTTTTTTTTTTGGTCAAACAATTTTTTGTCTGCATCACTAAGCTCCAATGGCATAATCTTTGGAAAAACTGGTACTAAATAGCGTCATACAGCGATTCAACACTTTTTCTATGTCAGCACTTACCGCGAAGGGCAGGACTTGCTAGGTCACTAAAGATGGGTTTTATGTAGTCTGCTATAACTTCAAGTACGTGGGTATGTTAGTATGATCATACGTTTCTTATGAGAGATTACCTAATTTTAATTATACCAAGTTTCAGATTTTAAGAGTTTTTTTCATATCGTTTGTAGATAATTGAATAAGATATATTATTCGTCGATGAAGTTTTATCAAAAAATGATTTTGTTTGAAAGGATTAAGACAATGGAGGCAGAGATCAAAAAAAATTCTGAAATTAGTCCACAGGATTAACAGTTTCTGATTTATTTTCTTCAATACACGCTTACAGCAAGCAGGACAATGTACGAGTAGATTTTATTCTTCTTTTGTCCTGTAACAAAATAAATCTGGATAAGCTAATTGAAAAATAAAAATAAAAATCAAAGTATATACTCATACATAAGGTAGTGTGTGTATGTGTGTAGTGAGTGTGTATGTGTGTGTGTGTGTGTGTGTGTGTGTGTGTGTGTGTGTGTGTGTGTGTGTGTGTGTGTGTGTGTGTGTGTGTGTGTGTGTGTGTGTGTGTGTGTGTGTAATAAATTAATAATGTTATTTTTACATTATTAATTCACACACACACACACACATTATATATATATATATATATATATATATATATATATATATATATATATATATATATATATATATATATATATATATATATATACAGTAGGACAACAATGATAGGTGGTTGGTCTGAAATGGAACTCTATAGTTGACGTGTGAAATAATGGTTATTTGCTATTAAATAAATTACCAACCAGTTGGTGGCCTATGTCCAACATGGGGGCTGGGTTGACCACCCCCTGCCCACGTTTGGCACCCCACTGCCCAGAAGATAAGAAATATAATTTACAGTCATAGCCTGGTCTAATTTAGGACCTGTCCCTGTTGGGAGCTTACCAACGAATGTACCTCAGATGAGCGACCTTATTCAGGTATACTTGGTGAGTAATAATGTTGCCTTATCCAGTATATCCTTTACTTTGTTCTCCCTAACTCTATCTACAGTTCAATCTGACCTTTCTTTTTTAAAAGGGGGCGTAACAGGGAAATATTTATTTATGGCCCCTCGGTAAATGGTAAGATTACTTCAGGTACACTTGGTGAGTAATAATGTTGCCTTATCCAGTATATCCTTTACTTTGTTCTCCCTAACTCTATCTACAGTTCAATCTGACCTTTCTTTTTTAAAAGGGGGCGTAACAGGGAAATATTTATTTATGGCCCCTCGGTAAATGGTAAGATTACTTCAGGTACACTTGGTGAGTAATAATGTTGCCTTATCCAGTATATCCTTTACTTTGTTCTCCCTAACTCTATCTACAGTTCAATCTGACCTTTCTTTTTTAAAAGGGGGCGTAACAGGGAAATATTTATTTATTAACCCTCGGTAAATGGTAAGATTACTTCAGGTCCAGACCCATTCCAAATGTTATTATGTCTTCCCGATATCGGGCCCCAGAGGCTTTCATGTCCCTACCTTAACCCTAGACGATAAAAAACAAACTGACTTAACTCCTTTAAAAGGAAACGAAATTAAAATTGAAACGTTTCACTCTGCTTAAAACGGAAACGTCTAAAGGATGTCCTGGAAACGTGTAAGTTTCCTTCACAGTTAAGTAGTTTTACGTTAAGCTTCATTGGATAAGTTTGAAGAATAATTTCCAAACTCATGGCTAACTGTAACCACGAGTAAATATGAAGAAAGAAATAATTGTTAAAGCTTTGAAAATGTTCAAAAGATTTGTGGGACTATTTTGCGTCATCTTTCCGTCAAGTCGCGTGATCATATGAGTAAATAAACACTAAGCTAATAACAAATTAACGAAGGTAGAGTAAGTTCAAGGTTAACATACTACGCTCTGCTTTGTAATTAATTCAAGAGTCGTGACATTTGAGTAATCGTGATTCCACTGACGACAGTTGCGCATCCCGCGATAAACACGCATATATGACGTTTAATACGCATGTATGACGTATGAAGTTTAATAACTCGAATATGGCGATTTAACACGCGTATATGGTCTTGGAAAAAGTACTTAGTTTCTAACCAAACCTTCAAATTCCTCAGTTTAGATTTACTTTGAGATTTTCGGGGAGAAAATAAGATGAAAATTTACTGCTATTTTCAAAATAATGATTCTGTCCATGTGAGAAATTAGCCTTTTCTCCGCGAAGCTAGTGTAGGCGCAACGAAAACATTATTTAGATGCTGAGTCATCGTCTTAGTGCAGTTCTGTATAGTTGGCTGTCGACCGTCAATATTCGTTTCGATTAGTCAATCAGTATGACTTTGATGTGCGTCGTTCCATTGTTTTGTTTGTCAGTTCACTTCTAAGAGAAAATGAATTGTCTTATCTTTATCGGATAAACTAATTATAGATCAATCAGATAAAGGAGTTAGGGTGTTACTCTTTTACAGATGAAAAATTGGCTGACACAAACGGTGTGGACAGTCGACGATATCAAACATTAAAAGGAGCAAACCTACCCTTTTAAACTTTGTGGCAATGCATGAAAATGAAAGTACTTTAAAAAATTAAATGAAGGCCGCAATTAGCAAGAATTAGAAGATGTAGTGTTGGAGTGGTTGTTGCAAAAACGTTTTATAGGAAATCCCATTTCAGGTCCGATCCTTTGTGAAAAAGCTAAGATCTTAGCTGGAAAGCTTAGAAGAAAATATAAAACTATAAAACAAAATTGTTTCTCCTCATTTCCAACACACATACAGTAATTAATACATATATATTTTATTTATGTTATAACTTTAAATAAGCATCAGATTTAGTGTTGAAAAGCTTCGGAACAATTCGTTCATCTTCGAGAATCTGACGCTGGTGACCCACAACTGAATGATTTTCCTCAAGCCCTAAAGCTGTCGGATGCGTTAATAAATGTTTACTTTTATTACTTGTTTACTCTTATTATTAACTTTAATATTTACTTTATTAACTATTTACATTTAAAATGCAAGTCTAATATGTTTTAGATATAAAGGATGAAAATTTATTTACGTGGTTTGTAGTGTGTTTGAGATCGAGGGTGAAAATGGATGTAATACTCCATCCCTAACTATAGAAGATATATTTATTGCGGTTTATCCAAGTGTTGGGTGTAACACAGAACGTGTCCCTTCAGCAAATCGCTCTAAAGCTGAAGGGGAAAAGACATTTGAAATCATGTTTAATTGATTACAAAAGATATTAAATAGAGGAATAAAATAAAATAGTCTCACACATAAGGCACGAAAAAAAAATTAATAACCTAACTAATAAAGAAATGAAAGTAAATTTCCTAGGATATTGCTTCATGATAGCAGAATAAGAAACCCAATCTTAGTTATAGGTTAAGGTAACTGCAGGAGGAATATGGGGTGAACAACTCCAGAGGTAAGGGATGTTACCAAACCTAATAACAACAAACTAATGACGATGGAAATGGACTATTTACGACGAAGCTGCGGTAATTCGAGACTTAAAAGGGTCAGAAATGAACAAATTTGTAACAAAATGGAAATGGATGAAAGTATAAGAAAAGAGATAGAAAGAGGGAAATTGGGATGGTTTATACATGTAGTTAGGATAGCAGAAAACAGGTGGCGCCGAAATATATTAGAGTGGATTCCCCTTGAAAACAGAAATGGAGGATGGCCACGAAGAAGTTGGCGTGATGGCATAGACGAAACAATGACTTCCAGAAACATAGAAGCGGAATTAACATGCGACAGAAGAAATTGGGGGGGGGGCGGAGAGGTGGTGACAGCTGTAATAGATTGACATTTATTACTAGACAATTATAACATTCGGTCTATCACGTACAAACACTTTTTGCAACACGTTTCTATGATTTTTTTGCCAAATAATAATTTTTTACATTAAAATAGCATTTGCATGTAGCCTACACTTGAACTTACACAGTTTAATTTGAGCAGTGGTTCGTAGAAAAACGCTGCATACGTCACTCTGCAACAACTGTCATTAGTGGTGAGGTGTGTTTCGCGCTTTATTGCAGAATTAATAAGTTCTGATTAGCGATGTCAATCGCGTAATAAGGACTAATGATTTGATAAATAATGCAAATGATCAACAATCATGCGCTAGAGGCCGTGATCCTGTAATCTTACTGTTTAATTCCTTTAAAGATTACAAAGGCTGTTTAATGACAGGAGGATATCACGTGTTATGGTGAGAAATTTATTTTCAAACTATTAACTGATTATCTTATTTCTATTGAGAGCAGATTAGTGCAAACTGTACACGAGTTACAAGTTAGTACGAAATAATAAAAGTGTTATTGGCTATTTTAGAAGAATATTCATTTGTACTTTTTACTTAGGTTATAAAGTGTTTTAAAATAATATAATATATAAATTGTTTTTTTTAAAAGATTTTACAAAATAGATTTACAGTGTAAATTGAATATTGGATACTGGGTTAGATAGAATGTTTGAGTGTAGTGTAATGAAATCAGAGGCCAAACATATTAGATACAGCCCCCAGTTGAGTTCTATTTTCAAACAAAAAGACTAATATACACGCACATAACTTATACGAATTTTTAAACATTTAGTTACACTTTTAAGAAATATTTCGGAGACATTTTAAGAGTGCAGCTGTCTGCCAAAACTACAGTTACAAAAAGAGGGACAAGACGGGTCAGAGAAAGTTGAATGTTTCAGTAGATAGAATGCTAATGAAGCCTCTTACAGGCACTGTACTATAGTTACAAGAAGAGCGGCAAGACGGGTCAGAGAAAGTTGAATGTTTCAGTAGATAGAATGCTAATGAAGCCTCTTACAGGCACTGTACTATAGTTACAAGAAGAGCGACAAGACGGGTCAGAGAAAGTTGAATGTTTCAGTAGATAGAATGCTAATGAAGCCTCTTACAGGCACTGTACTATAGTTACAAGAAGAGCGGCAAGACGGGTCAGAGAAAGTTGAATGTTTCAGTAGATAGAATGCTAATGAAGCCTCTTACAGGCACTGTACTATAGTTACAAGAAGAGCGGCAAGACGGGTCAGAGAAAGTTGAATGTTTCAGTAGATAGAATGCTAATGAAGCCTCTTACAGGCACTGTACTATAGTTACAAGAAGAGCGGCAAGACGGGTCAGAGAAAGTTGAATGTTTCAGTAGATAGAATGCTAATGAAGCCTCTTACAGGCACTGTACTATAGTTACAAGAAGAGCGGCAAGACGGGTCAGAGAAAGTTGAATGTTTCAGTAGATAGAATGCTAATGAAGCCTCTTACAGGCACTGTACTATAGTTACAAGAAGAGCGACAAGACGGGTCAGAGAAAGTTGAATGTTTCAGTAGATAGAATGCTAATGAAGCCTCTTACAGGCACTGTACTATAGTTACAAGAAGAGCGGCAAGACGGGTCAGAGAAAGTTGAATGTTTCAGTAGATAGAATGCTAATGAAGCCTCTTACAGGCACTGTACTATAGTTACAAGAAGAGCGGCAAGACGGGTCAGAGAAAGTTGAATGTTTCAGTAGATAGAATGCTAATGAAGCCTCTTACAGGCACTGTACTATAGTTACAAGAAGAGCGACAAGACGGGTCAGGGAAAGTTGAATGTTTCAGTAGATAGAATGCTAATGAAGCCTCTTACAGGCACTGTACTATAGTTACAAAAAGAGCGGCAAGTCGGGTCAGAGAAAGTTGAATGTTTCAGTAGATAGAATGCTAATGAAGCCTCTTACAGGCACTGTACTATAGTTACAAGAAGAGCGACAAGACGGGTCAGGGAAAGTTGAATGTTTCAGTAGATAGAATGCTAATGAAGCCTCTTACAGGCACTGTACTATAGTTACAAAAAGAGCGGCAAGTCGGGTCAGAGAAAGTTGAATGTTTCAGTAGATAGAATGCTAATGAAGCCTCTTACAGGCACTGTACTATAGTTACAAAACGTGTGATGTTTACAGTATGGCCGTCTCAACGGTCACAGGTGGAACTGCAGTTCCGCTCAAGGGAAGCATTTGTTACTTTAAAGAAGTTTATATTTATAAAAGTATAAAAACTTTTGTTTTTCATTTCAATGTCAAAAACACAATATTTTCGGTTAGAATGGAATAATCGAATCAAATCCTAACAAAATAAGATATACTTGTTTTAAGTGTTATATTTAATTTACTTACCGAAATTAATTTTATTGTAACAAAAATTACCCCTTACTTAAAAACGATAAATTTTGTGATAGTCATAAAAAAATTAATATTGATATTATTAACCAAATAACGAATAAATATTGTTTAAAAAATGGTCGTAATATAACGCGTGATGATTTCAATAAATGTTTGTAGTTATTATGAGATTTTAATAACGAAACTACTTCTAATACTGCTGGCTATGAAACACAATTATTATGAGTTTTTAATAACGAAACTACTTCTAATACTGCTGGCTATGAAACACAATTATTATGAGTTTTTAATAACGAAACTACTTCTAATACTGCTGGCTATGAAACACAATTATTATGAGTTTTTAATAACGAAACTACTTCTAATACTGCTGGCTATGAAACACAATTATTATGAGTTTTTAATAACGAAACTACTTCTAATACTGCTGGCTATGAAACACAATTATTATGAGTTTTTAATAACGAAACTACTTCTAATACTGCTGGCTATGAAACACAATTATTATGAGTTTTTAATAACGAAACTACTTCTAATACTGCTGGCTATGAAACACAATATTTCCACTATAAGGACTAACTGAAATATTGTTAATGATACTCAATTCCTATTATTTTCACTTAGTGCTCAAACTCAGTTATTAGTTTGAGTGATATAACGAACAATTTCAATACATTGACTCATAGTAATTGGTGGCATAGAACCTTAAACATTAGTAACTCTTGAATTTTGTAGTCCATTACGTTCGACGAAACTTATTTAATCACTTTACCATTAGTTTATGACAATCCGAACTTTTTTATTTAATTATTTATAATTTTGGCTGAGTATAACCGGCGCTTGCAAAAGGCTGCATAGATATAGCCACCGGCGCTTGCAAAAGGCTGCATAGATATAGCCACCGGCGCTTGAAGAGGCTGCATAGATATAGCCCTTTAACTGTAAATAACAGGATAAAGTCGAATTTGAAAGATAAAATTTGAAACCGTTGTAACAATAAATATTATCATGAAGACGCTTTCATATTGATTTAAAGCCGAATTAAATAATTTACCGAATTTAACCCAACAAAAATTGTAAAAGAAAAATACAAAATAGTAGTTTTGATGATTAGATGTTTTTCAAAGGAATAGCTTATAATTAACGTCTATCCATTATTATTCCTATTAATTTCCTCAGTTTTTTAATATCTATGCTTTTTCCAGTTTAGTTTATGGTCTCAAATTAGGAGTTTCTACATTTTTACTGGAGTGTTTCTAAGAACCTAATTGCTGACAAAGATTTTAGTGATTTTAGGGCCAAATTTAAACTCCAGACTCACTCGTTATGTCTAAGTACTGCGTAGCAGGTAAGTTTGCGCAGGGGGGCGGGGGGTAGAATCCCGAAAATGGTTTTAGTCTTCTGTTATAACACATTGTAAGAATCTGGTTGCGCTTTTTTTATACTCACCGCCAAATCTCTTTCTTGTAATGAATAAAAATTATGTACTGATTCCCTACTAAATGTATGTTTTAATTTTCTAAATTGTTTTTGCTAATTCGGTTAAGTTTTGAACAATACCATTGTTTTCCAAAGACTTCCTTTGGGAGGCTCCCATACTTCTACAGATTTCCAAACTTTTACATACTCAAATAATGAACCTTTCTAAAACTTTTTCTCATTACTTACATCTCATTGATACAAACTAGATTTCCATTACATAAAAAAAAAGATGATAATAAATACACAAAAACCTCTTAACCACAAACTTTCTTTAATTTACCCTAATGCACATTTCAGTTACAAAGTAACCATCCTCAGAGGGATAACATACAAAGACTCATATAAGTCTTTGTATGTTATCCCTCTGAGGATGGTTACTTTGTAACTGAAATGTACATTAGGGTAAATTAAAGAAAGTTTGTGGTTAAGAGGTTTTTGTGTATTTATTATTAAATTCAACCACAGTATATTCCTAATAAATAGTAAAAAAAGATGAGACATATTTAAATAAAACGTACAAGGCAGAAATTAAAACTCTCAAACCTATTAAAAGCATTACAATTCAAGACTAAATTAACAGCCAAGGTAATTGAACACACTGCGGAAACGTACAAAATAAATAAAAACTTGAAAGTCTGGTTAGAAAGAATTAACACGAAATTTAATAAAAGGAATCTAGAAGAAGAGAAAATCTAAGTGGAAAAAGACTTTTTAAAACACTCTAACCGAGAGGCAGAAGGATAAGGTCCAGGGCAGAGTCATTAGCCAGTGGAGATTTGAAACGCGTTTTATTGAAATCGACCACTTGATTGCTCTTATTCCAACTTTTACTCCGTTATTAATGTTACTGAAGTTACATTCCGTGTTTGCCAATGTAATAATTGTGGTAAGGGACATGGTTATATAAGATCGTTTCTAACGCAGCTTGTTTCACCATACATATGATCTTTTACCATAACATTCTTATTACACATTATTATTTTTTAATGGCAAACTAACATTATTTTTCCAATTTAAAAAAATACTTTTACTATAACATTTGGATAGATATATGGATCTTCCATTGGCCATTGTGATTTCCCATGATTAATACATTTATAATTATTTAAGATCACAAAACATAATTCTTACTATTCAACCCATTGAAAAATACTTCAAATGGGTCAAGTTTGAATTCTTTATTCTCATGACCAATAGAGAAAAAAGATGTTAAACTTCAAGTATGTGGAAAACCAAAAGGTTTAAAAAATACATTAAAAACCATTAAAGTCCAACACTTCAAACTCTCTATACTTGAAGTAGAATGTAGGCTACAACTTTCTAATACAAAATTACAAACATTAATTCTATTGGCTGTTTATTTAAAATCATGACGTAAATAACAAATACAAGACGTACAAAAGACTCACATATTAATTATTTATTTACTAATACGCGTTTCAATAACAGTCTTCATCAACGGTAAGTGTTGTTATTTAAAAACTTATAACCTTTACTCGCACACACTGCAACTTACAACTTCAGAGTTTGGGGTTGTAACAACCACTGGTGGTGAAGACTGTCACTGAAACGCGTATTAGTAAGTAAATGATTAATTTGTGAGTTAATTTATACGTCTTTAATTTGTTATTAACATAATATCACAAGCTAAGCTCAAAAATAGTTTGTATAAGCGATGTAAATTTTAAATTAATATTTAATTTTTTATTCTTAACTTTATGTCAATACTTCTCTGAAGTTTAATGTATGTCCATTATTTACTGAAGGTAATTGTCCACGTTGACAGTTCTAGGATCAGTCAGGCATATTTGCTTTTGCTCGTAAAAGTGAATTTGCTTCGAATCCGATGTTTATTAACAAATCACTTATTTATTCAAACATTTACTATGTTAAATAAAATAGAATTTTAAGAAACTATTGGTATATATATATATATATCGATGATTTTTTTATTTTTAATAAATAAACAATTGTAAAAAACATTTTAAAAAATAATAACAGGTTTGTGATATATTAGTAAATACCAACACATTTTTTAAAAAATCGATAAGTACAAAGGAAAACTGACCTCATAACAAGTGGGGACCTCTAACCTTGGACGGTGAACCGAACTGGAAATCCTAAGAGAAGAAAACAGATGAACTGGAGATACGGTGGGTCTTGGGTCGGTATTCTGAGTTGTGTCCCTACAATAAACGAAATGGAGTTGTAACACATGGCTTAGAACTAAGATATATACATATGTGTTTGTGTGTGTGTGTGTGTGTGTGTGTGTGTGTGTGTGTGTGTGTGTGTGTGTGTGTGTGTGTGTGTGTGTGTGTGTGTGTATTCCTTGAATATTTAGATAATATTGTTTTAACATTAGGGACATGTTATTTACATATGATCATTAAAATTACAAAAATTCTTCCTGCTAGTTTCTATATATCACTTGGTTTTAATAAAAAGTACGAGTAATTAGATCAATGTGTTTATACGTTACGTACCGTGGCGTAGTACTTAGTAAGTAGTAATAGCTTAAACAAGGTTAAAACTTGAATTTTATTTAGCTTCCTAATTTTTTAGCAATGCCTTTACGTCCAGCCCTATACAGTTGATGTACGAGTAAGGGAGTTGCGTAGCTTACTTGGTACTCAAGCTCGGGTTGCTACTCTGGTGGTGCACCAAGTACCACTTTCAAAATGAAGTGTTGAGAACTATGGTTTTCCATAGAGCCTTAGTCTATAGAGAGGGCTCCATGTTACGTCCGAAACTGCCATACATGGAGATCTCAAAACGAAGATGGTGAGAGAGAAACAGCAGTGAATCACTATGAGCGGCTCCAGCACACAGAACTCCGGCTGTCTCACAGATTGCCTGAGTCGACTTTGGACCTAAACACCACGTCATCGGCAGTACTAGAGTATTAAATCAGTGTCGTTCACTGGTACAAGTCTGACATTTAACCGCCATCGGAAAGAAAGCTGAAGAATGGACTAGTCTTAATTGCAGTAAAAATAAAACTATAGAGGGGTGACTCACAAGACAAAAACTATTCGCTGTAATCTAAACGAATGAGAAGGTCAAGGAATTAAGAGAGTAAAAGAATTTTTATTGTGATTCTTTTCATAATTTTTATCTTTGTCACAAAATCTGTTTACGATTATGCAGAAACATTGTCTTAAATAAATAATTACTACTGAAACTTATTCCATTTTGCATTAGTAAACAAGCTGATCGCAAACTATCTTGTTTGCAACGCACGACAGTTAATCTGTTTACGATTATGCAGAAACATTGTCTTAAATAAATAATTACTACTGAAACTTATTCCATTTTACATTAGTAAACAGCTGCTCGCAAACTATCTTGTTTGAAACGCACGACAATTAATCTGTTTACGATTATGGAGAAACATTGTCTTAAATAAATAATTACTACTGAAACTTATTCAATTTTGCATTAGTAAACAAGCTGATCGCAAACTATCTTGTTTGCAACGCACGACAGTTAATCTGTTTACGATTATGCAGAAACATTGTCGTAAATAAATAATTACTACTGAAACTTATTCCATTTTGCATTAGTAAACAAGCTGATCGCAAACTATCTTGTTTGCAACGCACGACAGTTAATCTGTTTACGATTATACAGAAACATTGTCTTAAATAAATAATTACTACTGAAACTTATTCAATTTTGCATTAGTAAACAAGCTGCTCGCAAACTATCTTGTTTGAAACGCACGACAATTAATCTGTTTATAACTTTTTATTAAAATAATTACAAATCAGTTTTTATCAAAACTTGATGCAATATAAATCTGTTTTAGTCCCATTAATAACGGTATTAATCTTGCGATCAAACCCATTTGACGCAATTCAATTTTTTTTCAATCGATAGTTACACCGACAATTAACTGGTAAACCTTGGTAAACACGATTGCAAGGTTACACTGTGTTAGCGGCAAAAAATAGCCTGACACTGTCAGTAAATAGATTGCAATTGGTTGTGTTAAAGGAAATTAAAGTCGTTAGTGGGATTTATAGAAACGTGACCGTAAATATATATACAAAGCAAATTGTATAGACATTATTGAAGTAATAAAATGATAGTATCCTTTTGTTTTAAGCCTAACCAAACAACGTTTTACAAGTGTAAGATATGGTGAAATCGCTCAGGAAAGAAGAAAAAAATTAACCAATGGAATATACTCTTCAGGAAAATCCTAATATAAGCAAAACTATAAAAGCTAATTATAAAACAAACTATTTCTATAGCTAGTGATTAATTTAGTTGATTATGACCAATTACAGACAAAAAATTATAAAATAACCATTAATTACTTTTAAAACATTGCCCTACGTTCGGAAGTTGTTACAAGATGGAGGCCATCCTTTTCAACGTGAGTACAGGATCACGTTCGGAAGTTGTTACAAGATGGAGGCCATCCCTTTCAACGTGAGTACAGGATCACGTTCGGAAGTTGTTACAAGATGGAGGCCATCCCTTTCAACGTGAGTACAGGATCACGTTCGGAAGTTGTTACAAGATGGAGGCCATCCCTTTCAACGTGAGTACAGGATCACGTTCGGAAGTTGTTACAAGATGGAGGCCATCCTTTTCAACGTGAGTACAGGATCACGTTCGGAAGTTGTTACAAGATGGAGGCCATCCCTTTCAACGTGAGTACAGGATCACGTTCGGAAGTTGTTACAAGATGGAGGCCATCCCTTTCAACGTGAGTACAGGATCACGTTCGGAAGTTGTTACAAGATGGAGGCCATCCCTTCCAACGTGAGTACAGGATCACGTTCGGAAGTTGTTACAAGATGGAGGCCATCCCTTTCAACGTGAGTACAGGATCCCGTTCGGAAGTTGTTACAAGATGGAGGCCATCCCTTTCAACGTGAGTACAGGATCACGTTCGGAAGTTGTTACAAGATGGAGGCCATCCCTTTCAACGTGAGTACAGGATCACGTTCGGAAGTTGTTACAAGATGGAGGCCATCCCTTTCAACGTGAGTACAGGATCACGTTCGGAAGTTGTTACAAGATGGAGGCCATCCCTTTCAACGTGAGTACAGGATCACGTTCGGAAGTTGTTACAAGATGGAGGCCACTTCACACACATTCAGTTAATTTACTTTTGGAAAATTTATTCAACTCTAACCGGATATCTTTTAGCTATAGGCCTATTATAATATCATGTAGCTATATTTTAATACGGTATAACTTGACCATTTTCTTAAGTGTTTCTAATGTTAGGTTTTTTCAAAATGTTTTCATTCTAGGATGTCGGCGACATTTTTTTGTGAGTCCTTTCTATAGAATGGACGTGGACTATTTAAAGCCAAGGTAGATTTTTGTCGCCATATCTTTTACATGAGGATACATGATAGATATCCACATTTGTCCCACGTCATTGTATGTTTCATGTTTTTGGAAGTTTTTTACTTTTGGAAGATTGGCAAAAGTCTTTCAAAATACTACCTTTGAATAATTTTTCTTTAATTTTAATATTTATTTTGAATATTCATGCGGTGTAAACAAAAACGTCAGAACACATCACAACAATACATTCAAAAGAAATACTTATTAGCTACTCCGTGCGGAATAAAACCTGCTATACGAATATCAAAAAGTATTTCATTTTCAAGTCTTCCCAAATATAATATGACATCATACCTGTAGTGCATTACCACAGATAAGGTGTATTTGAACGAAAAACTCTATCGAAGCTTGAAGCTTTGGGCTATGAATTCCTCGTGCTCCTTTGAGCCATTAGTGAATTAGCTTATCTAATTAGAAGTTTTCCTTGACTATTATTAACAAAATATTTTGAATAAATACATTCTTAATGTCTTTGATTCATTTTTCATTCATATCTGACGTGTTTATGTTTATGAAATTACCGTCGTGAACAAGAGATAGCTTGTTTTAATAAAAAAAGCAAACAAAGGTAGCAAACGTAAAACAAAGAGACTTATGTAGCCCTAAAATGTCGCTTTCAGTACTATAATTACTAAAAACATTAACTATAATATTACACCTAACATTTTCTAAATAGGTTTTAAATACTAGATATATGTAAAATATTTTAATGACTTTGCCTGCCCTAGAGCTCCAATCTAATATATACATAATAACTTCATCTAACCAATATGTATACACACAGGGCAATTTAGGCAACCGTCATCTAACCATATGTGTCTGTTACTTTTCATTAATAGTTATACTTAATAATAAATATATATAACGTGTTTTATAAGATATTACTAGGGATTTAAGCATTCATTTAGTTGTTTCATCATTTTAATTGCAATTGTTTCGCCGTAGCTTATGAATAATTTAATATCGTCACGTATGCTTCCCCGTTTAACTGGCTTTATTTACCATTTGTTTTGCCACTTGCTGTGACGTAGAGTGTATTACCAGATTCGAAGCGAGTTTATTTTTGTTTACTCCGATTCGTTTTGCCACTTGCTGTGACGTAGTGTGTATTACCAGATTCGAAGCGAGTTTATTTTTGTTTACTCCGATTCGTTTTGCCACTTGCTGTGACGTAGTGTGTATTACCAGATTCGAAGCGAGTTTATTTATATTCCATAAAATAAATTTATACAATGGGAGATTAATACATTTTTATAACAGAATTTTATAACCAAAATACTTTTCTTACAAAAGTTTCTTTTTTTTTAAATTGGTGAAATGTTGTCTTTGTTATAATGAATTTAATTTTTTTTAATTTTGTTTGAGTTTTGAATACTAATTGATTTTAATACATGAATATAATTAAAATCTATTCATATATAAAACATTGAAGCTAGAAAAGGTTACAGGCAATTCTATGATAACATCTGCCAGTAAAGTAAGTCATAAATAGCTTGTATCTAGCTATTAGGCATTTCCTGCTATTATGATACGTATTAAAAGCACTATTTTATCCTATTTCCTACCACAAAAGATGTTTACATTGAGACGTAAATCCTCAACACTTACAACCAATTTTGAATTCCATTTTATTATAGAAACATTTCTTTAACATTAACTACTTATCTGAAATAATTATTATGCTATTATATTGAATTTGCTCACTATTATTAGCCTATATTATCATTATTACATCTTTATTATACTTTTATTTTGCTACTTTTGGGAGCAGAGTAGCAACGATTAGCTGTTTTGAAATTAGTGTCTATTACAAAATAGACTCTTTTGCGACGGGCTGTGAGACAGATGCGGAAACGAGAGAAACTGTGCAGGCTTAGCTAAAAACAAGTTGATTGTTTTCCTTGTGATGACAACTTAATACTGTACTAGGCATGTAATTAGCCCAATCGCTGTAAGATCCCACGAGAGATTTCAAACAAATTTCTTTGGTCAAAATATCTTTCAACCGGGTTGTCGGCTTTGTGGTAAAATTTTATTTGTCCCCATTACCACGACTTTCTCCTTACTGATGAAAACAAAATTTCCGAAACTCTGTAAAGGTTGTGTACGCATTTATATCGTTGTGTGCACTCGACTCAAACGTGACACCATCAATATCTCCGTGACAAGAACAAGCCAGATAAAAGCATTCCTGATACATTTATTTGTCAACCTTGAAATTGTTGCCCACTTTGCGTAATACATTTTGGGACAGGTTCAATACCTTTATGACCCCATTTTGTAATCGATTCAGAATGTCCAAGGTTTTCACAGAAAGTTTAGGCCTACTAAAATAAACATTTTTACACGAAAATGTCAGCTACACTATCATAACTAAAGCAAAACTGTAAAAATTAATGACTCATGCGAGAGAGTATCGACAAAATATATTCCGTTAATAAATTGAGTTATAGAAAATAATAATGATTTTCCTTCAAGTATGATGATTCTTACTGACTCTTGGTTTATATTTTCATATTTATAACATAAATGTTTAAAATCTTTATATTGTTTATTTTTATTACTAGCTGTATCAACAACTAACTAGCAAGACTATTGGTACTGGAATCATAAGTAATTGAACACTTAGAATCTTATGCATAACTTAGAACAACAATGAACACAAGAGGGTTTAAGCAAAGAAATTCTGTGAGAGTATAAAAGCCTGTAAAATAAAGTGCAAATATGCCTCGCACAGCGTGAGCCTGCCACTCAAACAGAATTCTGTCCTTTCTAAACAGAATTGAGACTAAGACAATGACCGAATCTCAAATGAACAATGTTAATGCCTTTGAGATGTTGACTGTGACGCATCCTGGAACAACGCATGGTAGAACAATGTATGGATATGGTAAAAAGGGGTATATAGTAATAAGTACCAAATTATAGTAATATAGACAAAAATAAATAATGTAGAAAAAACCAATGACAATGTAAATAGAAGGGTTAAATATTAGGTTAGATTAGGTTAGGTTAAAATAAGGGGAAACCATAAATAGACTACCTAAATATCAATACTTAGAAAAAAAATATTAAGAAATCCAAAGAAATAAAACCGTTTAGGGTCAGAGACATACCAGTCATACAGCACTCCTCCAATCCGACTACGTTCATACAGCCGAACGACTGTATGTCAGGGGAATTGTCAGTGACTTGTCAGGTCACACAATTTTTCCGCACGTGACACATGCCTACTCCCTTCCGCCTCACAGTTACTAGAAGCGTCCGTACTTCCGCTTCACGGTTACTAGAGCGTACGTGCTTCCCCCTCACGGCTACTAGAGCGTCCGTGCTTCCCCCTCACGGTTACTATAGCTTCCGTGCTTCCCCCTCACGGTTACTATAGCGTCCGTGCTTCCGTCACACGGTTACTAGACCGTCCGTGCTTCCATCTCACGGCTACTAGAGCGTCCGTGCTTCCGCCTCACGGTTACTAGAGCGTCCGTGCTTCCGTCTCACGGTTACTAGAGCGTCCGTGCTTCCGTCTCACGGTTACTAGAGCGTCCGTGCTTCCGTCTCACGGCTA
Source organism: Prosapia bicincta (assembly GCA_036971475.1). NCBI lineage: Eukaryota > Metazoa > Arthropoda > Insecta > Hemiptera > Cercopidae > Prosapia > Prosapia bicincta. Next base: position 65,183,796 of record JBAIZL010000010.1, read on the forward strand.
CTAGAGCGTCCGTGCTTCCCCCTCACGGCTACTAGAGCGTCCGTGCTTCCCCCTCAAGGTTACTAGAGCGTCCGTGCTTCCCCCTCAAGGTTACTAGAGCGGCCGTGCTTCCGTCTCACGGCTACTAGAGCGTCCGTGCTTCCCCCTCACGGCTACTAGAGCGTCCGTGCTTCCCCCTCACGGTTACTAGAGCGTCCGTGCTTCCCCCTCACGGCTACTAGAGCGTCCGTGCTTCCGTCTCACGGTTACTAGAGCGTCCGTGCTTCCGTCTCACGGTTACTAGAGCGTCCGTGCTTCCGTCTCACGGCTACTAGAGCGTCCGTGCTTCCGTCTCACGGCTACTAGAGCGTCCGTGCTTCCCCCTCAAGGCTACTAGAGCGTCCGTGCTTCCCCCTCAAGGTTACTAGAGCGTCCGTGTTTCCCCCTCACGGCTACTAGAGCGTCCGTGCTTCCCCCTCAAGGTTACTAGAGCGTCCGTGCTTCCGTCTCACGGTTACTAGAGCGTACGTGCTTTCGTCTCACGGCTACTAGAGCGTCCGTGCTTCCCCCTCACGGCTACTAGAGCTTACGTGCTTCCCCCTCACAGCTACTAGAGCGTACGTGCTTCCGTCTCACGGTTACTAGAGCGTCCGTGCTTCCATCTCACGGTTACTAGAGCGTACGTGCTTCCGTCTCAAGGTTACTAGAGCGTCCGTGCTTCCGTCTCATGGTTACTAGAGCGTCCGTGCTTCCGCCTCACGGTTACTAGAGCGTACGTGCTTCCCCCTCACAGCTACTAGAGCGTACGTGCTTCCGTCTCACGGTTACTAGAGCGGCCGTGCTTCCGTCTCACGGTTACTAGAGCGTCCGTGCTTCCATCTCACGGCTACTAGAGCGTCCGTGCTTCCGCCTCACGGTTACTAGAGCGTCCGTGCTTCCGTCTCACGGTTACTAGAGCGTCCGTGCTTCCGTCTCACGGTTACTAGAGCGTCCGTGCTTCCGTCTCACGGCTACTAGAGCGTCCGTGCTTCCCCCTCACGGCTACTAGAGCGTCCGTGCTTCCCCCTCAAGGTTACTAGAGCGTCCGTGCTTCCCCCTCAAGGTTACTAGAGCGGCCGTGCTTCCGTCTCACGGCTACTAGAGCGTCCGTGCTTCCCCCTCACGGCTACTAGAGCGTCCGTGCTTCCCCCTCACGGTTACTAGAGCGTCCGTGCTTCCCCCTCACGGCTACTAGAGCGTCCGTGCTTCCGTCTCACGGTTACTAGAGCGTCCGTGCTTCCGTCTCACGGTTACTAGAGCGTCCGTGCTTCCGTCTCACGGCTACTAGAGCGTCCGTGCTTCCGTCTCACGGCTACTAGAGCGTCCGTGCTTCCCCCTCAAGGCTACTAGAGCGTCCGTGCTTCCCCCTCAAGGTTACTAGAGCGTCCGTGTTTCCCCCTCACGGCTACTAGAGCGTCCGTGCTTCCCCCTCAAGGTTACTAGAGCGTCCGTGCTTCCGTCTCACGGTTACTAGAGCGTACGTGCTTTCGTCTCACGGCTACTAGAGCGTCCGTGCTTCCCCCTCACGGCTACTAGAGCTTACGTGCTTCCCCCTCACAGCTACTAGAGCGTACGTGCTTCCGTCTCACGGTTACTAGAGCGTCCGTGCTTCCGTCTCACGGTTACTAGAGCGTACGTGCTTCCGTCTCAAGGTTACTAGAGCGTCCGTGCTTCCGTCTCATGGTTACTAGAGCGTCCGTGCTTCCGCCTCACGGTTACTAGAGCGTACGTGCTTCCCCCTCACAGCTACTAGAGCGTACGTGCTTCCGTCTCACGGTTACTAGAGCGGCCGTGCTTCCGTCTCACGGTTACTAGAGCGTCCGTGCTTCCGTCTCACGGTTACTAGAGCGTACGTGCTTCCGTCTCAAGGTTACTAGAGCGTCCGTGCTTCCGTCTCATGGCTACTAGAGCGTCCGTGCTTCCGTCTCACGGCTACTAGAGCGTCCGTGCTTCCGTCTCACGGCTACTAGAGCGTCCGTGCTTCCTCCTCACGGCTACTAGAGCGTCCGTGCTTCCCCCTCACGGTTACTATAGCTTCCGTGCTTCCGCCTCACGGTTACTAGAGCGTCCGTGCTTCCGTCTCAAGGTTACTAGAGCGTCCGTGCTTCCGTCTCATGGTTACTAGAGCGTCCGTGCTTCCGTCTCACGGTTACTAGAGCGTACGTGCTTCCCCCTCACGGTTACTAGAGCGTACGTGCTTCCGTCTCACGGCTACTAGAGCGTCCGTGCTTCCGTCTCATGGTTACTAGAGCGTCCGTGCTTCCGTCTCACGGTTACTAGAGCGTACGTGCTTCCGCCTAACGGTTACTAGAGCGTCCGTGCTTCCGTCTCACGGTTACTAGAGCGTACGTGCTTCCCCCTCACGGTTACTAGAGCGTCCGTGCTTCCGTCTCACGGTTACTAGAGCGTCCGTGCTTCCGCCTCACAGTTACTAGAGCGTCCGTGCTTCCGTCTCACGGTTACTAGAGCGTCCGTGCTTCCGTCTCACGGTTACTAGAGCGTCCGTGCTTCCGTCTCACGGTTACTAGAGCGTCCGTGCTTCCGTCTCACGGTTACTAGAGCGTCCGTGCTTCCGTCTCACGGTTACTAGAGCGTCCGTGCTTCCGTCTCACGGTTACTAGAGCGTCCGTGCTTCCGCCTCACAGTTACTAGAGCGTCCGTGCTTCCGTCTCACGGTTACTAGACCGTCCGTGCTTCCGTCTCACGGTTACTAGAGCGTCCGTGCTTCCGTCTCACGGTTACTAGAGCGTCCGTGCTTCCGCCTCACGGTTACTAGAGCGTCCGTGCTTCCGTCTCACGGTTACTAGAGCGTCCGTGCTTCCGTCTCACGGCTACTAGAGCGTCCGTGCTTCCGTCTCACGGTTACTAGAGCGTCCGTGCTTCCGTCTCATGGTTACTAGAGCGTCCGTGCTTCCGTCTCACGGTTACTAGAGCGTACGTCCTTCCGTCTCAAGGTTACTAGAGCGTCCGTGCTTCCGTCTCATGGTTACTCGATCGTCCGTGCTTCCGCCTCACGGTTACTAGAGCGTACGTGCTTCCCCCTCACAGGTACTAGAGCGTACGTGCTTCCGTCTCACGGTTACTAGAGCGGCCGTGCTTCCGTCTCACGGTTACTAGAGCGTCCGTGCTTCCGTCTCACGGTTACTAGAGCGTCCGTGCTTCCGCCTCACGGTTACTAGAGCGTCCGTGCTTCCGCCTCACGGTTACTAGAGCGTCCGTGCTTCCGTCTCACGGTTACTAGACCGTCCGTGCTTCCGTCTCACGGTTACTAGAGCGTCCGTGCTTCCGTCTCACGGTTACTAGAGCGTCCGTGCTTCCGCCTCACGGTTACTAGAGCGTCCGTGCTTCCGTCTCACGGTTACTAGAGCGTACGTGCTTCCGCCTCACGGTTACTAGAGCGTCCGTGCTTCCGTCTCACGGTTACTAGAGCGTACGTGCTTCCCCCTCACGGTTACTAGAGCGTACGTGCTTCCGTCTCACGGCTACTAGAGCGTCCGTGCTTCCGTCTCATGGTTACTAGAGCGTCCGTGCTTCCGTCTCACGGTTACTAGAGCGTACGTGCTTCCGCCTAACGGTTACTAGAGCGTCCGTGCTTCCGTCTCACGGTTACTAGAGCGTACGTGCTTCCCCCTCACGGTTACTAGAGCGTCCGTGCTTCCGTCTCACGGTTACTAGAGCGTCCGTGCTTCCGCCTCACAGTTACTAGAGCGTCCGTGCTTCCGTCTCACGGTTACTAGAGCGTCCGTGCTTCCGTCTCACGGTTACTAGAGCGTCCGTGCTTCCGTCTCACGGTTACTAGAGCGTCCGTGCTTCCGTCTCACGGTTACTAGAGCGTCCGTGCTTCCGTCTCACGGTTACTAGAGCGTCCGTGCTTCCGTCTCACGGTTACTAGAGCGTCCGTGCTTCCGTCTCACGGTTACTAGAGCGTCCGTGCTTCCGCCTCACGGTTACTAGAGCGTCCGTGCTTCCGTCTCACGGTTACTAGACCGTCCGTGCTTCCGTCTCACGGTTACTAGAGCGTCCGTGCTTCCGTCTCACGGCTACTAGAGCGTCCGTGCTTCCGTCTCACGGTTACTAGAGCGTCCGTGCTTCCGTCTCACGGTTACTAGAGCGTCCGTGCTTCCGTCTCACGGTTACTAGAGCGTACGTGCTTCCGTCTCAAGGTTACTAGAGCGTCCGTGCTTCCGTCTCATGGTTACTCGAGCGTCCGTGCTTCCGCCTCACGGTTACTAGAGCGTACGTGCTTCCCCCTCACAGGTACTAGAGCGTACGTGCTTCCGTCTCACGGTTACTAGAGCGGCCGTGCTTCCGTCTCACGGTTACTAGAGCGTCCGTGCTTCCGTCTCACTGTTACTAGAGCGTACGTGCTTCCGTCTCAAGGTTACTAGAGCGTCCGTTTTTCCGTCTCATGGCTACTAGAGCGTCCGTGCTTCCGTCTCACGGCTACTAGAGCGTCCGTGCTTCCGTCTCACGGCTACTAGAGCGTCCGTGCTTCCTCCTCACGGCTACTAGAGCGTCCGTGCTTCTCCCTCAAGGTTACTATAGCTTCCGTGCTTCCGCCTCACGGTTACTAGAGCGTCCGTGCTTCCGTCTCAAGGTTACTAGAGCGTCCGTGCTTCCGTCTCATGGTTACTAGAGCGTCCGTGCTTCCGTCTCACGGTTACTAGAGCGTCCGTGCTTCCGTCTCACGGTTACTAGAGCGTACGTGCTTCCGCCTCACGGTTACTAGAGCGTCCGTGCTTCCGTCTCACGGTTACTAGAGCGTACGTGCTTCCCCCTCACGGTTACTAGGGCGTACGTGCTTCCGTCTCACGGCTACTAGAGCGTCCGTGCTTCCGTCTCATGGTTACTAGAGCGTCCGTGCTTCCGTCTCACGGTTACTAGAGCGTACGTGCTTCCGCCTCACGGTTATTAGAGCGTCCGTGCTTCCGTCTCACGGTTACTAGAGCGTACGTGCTTCCCCCTCACGGTTACTAGAGCGTCCGTGCTTCCGTCTCACGGTTACTAGACCGTCCGTGCTTCCGTCTCACGGTTACTAGAGCGTCCGTGCTTCCGTCTCACGGTTACTAGAGCGTCCGTGCTTCCGCCTCACGGTTACTAGAGCGTCCGTGCTTCCGTCTCACGGTTACTAGAGCGTCCGTGCTTCCGTCTCACGGCTACTAGAGCGTCCGTGCTTCCGTCTCACGGTTACTAGAGCGTCCGTGCTTCCGTCTCACGGTTACTAGAGCGTCCGTGCTTCCGTCTCACGGTTACTAGAGCGTCCGTGCTTCCGTCTCACGGTTACTAGAGCGTCCGTGCTTCCGCCTCACGGTTACTAGAGCGTCCGTGCTTCCGTCTCACGGTTACTAGAGCGTCCGTGCTTCCGTCTCACGGCTACTAGAGCGTCCGTGCTTCCGTCACACGGTTACTAGACCGTCCGTGTTTCCGTCTCACGGCTACTAGAGCGTCCGTGCTTCCGCCTCACGGTTACTAGAGCGTCCGTGCTTCCGTCTCACGGTTACTAGAGCGTCCGTGCTTCCATCTCACGGTTACTAGAGCGTCCGTGCTTCCGTCTCACGGCTACTAGAGCGTCCGTGCTTCCGCCTCACGGTTACTAGAGCGTCCGTGCGTCCGTCTCACGGTTACTAGAGCGTCCGTGCTTCCGTCTCACGGTTACTAGAGCGTACGTGCTTCCGTCTCACGGCTACTAGAGCGTCCGTGCTTCCGCCTCACGGCTACTAGAGCGTCCGTGCTTCCGCCTCACGGTTACTAGAGCGTCCGTGCTTCCGTCTCACGGTTACTAGAGCGTACGTGCTTCCGTCTCAAGGTTACTAGAGCGTCCGTGCTTCCGTCTCATGGTTACTCGAGCGTCCGTGCTTCCGCCTCACGGTTACTAGAGCGTACGTGCTTCCCCCTCACAGGTACTAGAGCGTACGTGCTTCCGTCTCACGGTTACTAGAGCGGCCGTGCTTCCGTCTCACGGTTACTAGAGCGTCCGTGCTTCCGTCTCACTGTTACTAGAGCGTACGTGCTTCCGTCTCAAGGTTACTAGAGCGTCCGTTTTTCCGTCTCATGGCTACTAGAGCGTCCGTGCTTCCGTCTCACGGCTACTAGAGCGTCCGTGCTTCCGTCTCACGGCTACTAGAGCGTCCGTGCTTCCTCCTCACGGCTACTAGAGCGTCCGTGCTTCTCCCTCAAGGTTACTATAGCTTCCGTGCTTCCGCCTCACGGTTACTAGAGCGTCCGTGCTTCCGTCTCAAGGTTACTAGAGCGTCCGTGCTTCCGTCTCATGGTTACTAGAGCGTCCGTGCTTCCGTCTCACGGTTACTAGAGCGTCCGTGCTTCCGTCTCACGGTTACTAGAGCGTCCGTGCTTCCGTCTCACGGTTACTAGAGCGTCCGTGCTTCCGTCTCACGGTTACTAGAGCGTACGTGCTTCCGCCTCACGGTTACTAGAGCGTCCGTGCTTCCGTCTCACGGTTACTAGAGCGTACGTGCTTCCCCCTCACGGTTACTAGGGCGTACGTGCTTCCGTCTCACGGCTACTAGAGCGTCCGTGCTTCCGTCTCATGGTTACTAGAGCGTCCGTGCTTCCGTCTCACGGTTACTAGAGCGTACGTGCTTCCGCCTCACGGTTATTAGAGCGTCCGTGCTTCCGTCTCACGGTTACTAGAGCGTACGTGCTTCCCCCTCACGGTTACTAGAGCGTCCGTGCTTCCGTCTCACGGTTACTAGAGCGTCCGTGCTTCCGTCTCACGGTTACTAGAGCGTCCGTGCTTCCGTCTCACGGTTACTAGAGCGTCCGTGCTTCCGTCTCACGGTTACTAGAGCGTCCGTGCTTCCGCCTCACGGTTACTAGAGCGTCCGTGCTTCCGTCTCACGGTTACTAGAGCGTCCGTTCTTCCGTCTCACGGTTACTAGAGCGTCCGTGCTTCCGTCTCACGGTTACTAGAGCGTACGTGCTTCCGTCTCACGGTTACTAGAGCGTCCGTGCTTCCGTCTCACGGTTACTAGAGCGTCTGTGCTTCCGTCTCACGGTTACTAGAGCGTCCGTGCTTCCGTCTCACGGTTACTAGAGCGTCCGTGCTTCCGCCTCACGGTTACTAGAGCGTCCGTGCTTCCGCCTCACGGTTACTAGAGCGTCCGTGCTTCCGTCTCACGGTTACTAGACCGTCCGTGCTTCCGTCTCACGGTTACTAGAGCGTCCGTGCTTCCGTCTCACGGTTACTAGAGCGTCCGTGCTTCCGCCTCACGGTTACTAGAGCGTCCGTGCTTCCGTCTCACGGTTACTAGAGCGTCCGTGCTTCCGTCTCACGGCTACTAGAGCGTCCGTGCTTCCGTCTCACGGTTACTAGAGCGTCCGTGCTTCCGTCTCACGGTTACTAGAGCGTCCGTGCTTCCGTCTCACGGTTACTAGAGCGTCCGTGCTTCCGTCTCACGGTTACTAGAGCGTCCGTGCTTCCGCCTCACGGTTACTAGAGCGTCCGTGCTTCCGTCTCACGGTTACTAGAGCGTCCGTGCTTCCGTCTCACGGCTACTAGAGCGTCCGTGCTTCCGTCACACGGTTACTAGACCGTCCGTGTTTCCGTCTCACGGCTACTAGAGCGTCCGTGCTTCCGCCTCACGGTTACTAGAGCGTCCGTGCTTCCGTCTCACGGTTACTAGAGCGTCCGTGCTTCCATCTCACGGTTACTAGAGCGTCCGTGCTTCCGTCTCACGGCTACTAGAGCGTCCGTGCTTCCGCCTCACGGTTACTAGAGCGTCCGTGCGTCCGTCTCACGGTTACTAGAGCGTCCGTGCTTCCGTCTCACGGTTACTAGAGCGTACGTGCTTCCGTCTCACGGCTACTAGAGCGTCCGTGCTTCCGCCTCACGGCTACTAGAGCGTCCGTGCTTCCGCCTCACGGTTACTAGAGCGTCCGTGCTTCCGTCTCACGGTTACTAGAGCGTCCGTGCTTCCGTCTCACGGTTACTAGAGCGTACGTGCTTCCGTCTCACGGCTACTAGAGCGTCCGTGCTTCCGTCTCACGGTTACTAGAGCGTCCGTGCTTCCGTCTCACGGTTACTAGAGCGTCCGTGCTTCCGTCTCACGGTTACTAGAGCGTCCGTGCTTCCGTCTCACGGCTACTAGAGCGTCCGTGCTTCCGTCTCACGGTTACTAGAACGTCCGTGCTTCCGCCTCACGGTTACTAGAGCGTCCGTGCTTCCGTCTCACGGTTACTAGAGCGTCCGTGCTTCCGTCTCACGGTTACTAGAGCGTCCGTGCTTCCGTCTCACGGTTACTAGAGCGTGCGTGCTTCCGTCTCACGGTTACTAGAGCGTCCGTGCTTCCGCCTCACGGTTACTAGAGCGTCTGTAATCCGAGGGAGTCTCTGTCCCATCTACCTCGAATTATTGAGACTCTACTGTATTTCGCCCTCTTAAAAATGGTGCTCATAGAATGTGCTCCTTTGCATTTTATGCATTGATATTACCAACAAACACAGAAAAACATTTTAAACCTAATTCTTACCGCTATTTGTAAAACAGAATATTTTTCCCTTTACGTAAACACTAGATCATGCAACAAAAATTTAGGTTCAGATGGTTTCTGTTTTATTGGTTCACGTTCGGTATAAGAAAAGTGTGAGAGAATCCGTTTGCACAAGTTGAATTCTTTGACAATTGCGTTCGAGACAACCTAGTTGTTAATGTTTCAACAGAGTGATAAATGTAATTTATTTGTAATGAGGGACATTACAATAATGTTTTGACATTTACATGACAGAGCCTGGCATCTCTCCACTGATTAAACGCTAAAATGTATATGTATTTACACAAGAGATCAACAGCTGCCAAGAATTCATCAAGATTGTACTAAGTTATCGGCATCAGGCGCTTTAAGAAATGTTAGAAAATCATGAAGTTTGCATTTTTCCCTCGTACGAAACATTTGGATTTTATAACTATAAAAATGGATGAAAATGTTTTAACGGTAAAATTATTTTTTTTTTTATTTGATCTCGATTCTTAAACAATTTGTTAAACTTACGACAATTTTCCAAGATCTTAAGCGTATTTTTACTTAAATTCTTGAGCTTTAAACTAACAAACTTCTTCCTCTTATTGTTTGTAGCAAGTTATTACGTCAATCTGTTGCTCAATAAATGTAACAAAATACTTTAAAAACTTTCTACAAAGTATTTTTTTTGTTTATTACATTTTTAATAACAGTCTAGATATTAAAAAAATATTCATTTCTGAAATACTTGATGAAAAATAAGCACCTGTTTTAGCTGTCACTAGTTTAATGCGCAGTATGATTCATAACCTTTTATTGGCTACTATTGTTACGAGTAAAAATAAAACCTTTTTCTATTTTGGACGAATTTTGAAATTTCACAATACTCCTTTATACAGGCTTAGATGTTATAAACACAACATAATTTTGTGTATATGTATAGATACATATAACCTTTATAACAGATTGCAAAATAAATTTAAGCCTACCAAAGTTTTCCTTCTTGTGTTTGTGTATCTAGAAAGTTTTCCTCCTTGTGTTTGTGTATCTAGAAAGTTTTCCTCCTTGTGTTTGTGTATCTAGAAAGTTTTCCTCCTTGTGTTTGTGTATCTAGAAAGTTTTCCTCCTTGTGTTTGTGTATCTAGAAAGTTTTCCTCCTTGTGTTTGTGTATCTAGAAAGTTTTCATCCTTGTGTTTGTGTATCTAGAAAGTTTTTCTCCTTGTGTTTGTGTATCTAGAAAGAACTTTAGTTACTTATATATTAAGTTATTTTTAAAAACCAATAGTAAATAGAAATAAAGAAACAAATAGAAATATTTAGTTGTTTGTAATTCCTAATCAAAACAGCTGATATTATTTTTTTTAAATAATACTCACATTTTGTTCATAATTAATAAATTTTGAATACAGTGTCAAAATAATTCTATATAATTTTAACCAAATGTCATTCAAAATGTATTTAATGTTTCTAATATTAATAATGTTTTAATGTTCCTGCCATATATGTGATTAAATAATATATTATAGTTTAACCTATTATCCTAACTTATTATATACCTAAGCTTCTAGTATAAATCTGAGATTCATATTTATCTTAGCGTAAACATGAGTGAACTGAATTTAAATATATATAGGAGTGAAAGTGATAAAATTTCAATTTATTTATCAGGTATTATAATTTCATTAAATATAATACATCAATACATTCCCTTACAAATGTTCTATCTAATATAGTTTTTCCTTTACTTTTCTGTAACTATCCGACAGAATATTTACTTTATGTTACCAACTTTTATATTGTTTTTCTTCTCTTTTTTATGATTAATAATTTAATACTCATTTAATGGGTGTTTTAAAAAGTTATAATGCCTCTTTATAAATTTATCTTACATATGACAATGAGCATACAATTTTCGAGTTTATTTCTGAATTACATTGTTTCTTTGTTATTAAGCAAACAAGTTTCGATAGTAATAAAAATTCCGAAGTTTTTAATATTTTAAAATTAAAGTTTTTAAATTGAAATTACTAAAATTTCATTTCAAACGTGATATACTTTCATGTAAAACGAAATCAGTTAAAGTAAATCAATTTTAATTTACCAAAATTGTAGAGACTTACCACAAGAACTTCCACCGGGCTCCGTGATAACGATGAACGCCACCCCGATCTTGTCCCGACAATCCTATAAGTGTGGTTGATCTGTGTGTCAAAGGTTTTCATATCTGTGTCTTTATACTTACACTTGTATACTCTCTCTCATCTTACTTCATTATTGACGAAGGATTGACAATTTTATAAATATTTTTGCTGGTGATTAGGTTTCTGTTGATTCTAACGGATTGTCGATAGACGTTTTCCGATAAAAATCCCATTTTAATTTATTTTTTAATAGTTATTACTTTATTAATAAATCAATTATTTTTACATCAATGTTTGTCTTTATTTTGAATCGGTACCTAGTTGCCTCACTCTTGTGCTTCCATACAGCTCTTTTCCCACGAGTAAGAAATTTAAGTCCATTCATGGCATCCTTCTATACTAGTTCTTTGTATCTCTATTCTTGTCTAACATTAAAAGCTTTTATTGAATTTAATTAAGTCCCACCGTAATTGAATGTCTGTTTTATATGGCTAGTATTGTGTCTAAGTTGGTAGTTTAAAATAAAAGAAATACCCCATATTTTAACATTTCATTTGACTCTTAAACATTTTTGGTTTCTTAGATATATATCAATTTTATGAACGGCTATTCCCTTTTTACCTAACAGGTAAAAACATTATTTTTCTCAGAAACAACTCCAAGTGTTGGATGTTAAAGCACTAAATCCCATACTAATTATTTTGTGATTCCAAGTAATTGTTTCCGGTGCATTGTTTAACTGAATTTACAAATCTGTCCCCTTTTTTTATTTATTTACGAGTAAATTTGTATTATATTGTTTAAAGTTTCATTTTGTTTCTAAACGGTTTTCTTATTCTTTGTGAAATTGACGATGGAATAAAGATGTGTTGAATGATTTGCGTTTAAATTATGTTATTTACATTCGTAAGTATTTATTTTCTTGTTTTATTTCTTAGTTCATGTTTACCTTTTTTGAACACACGGGGCCAGTTATAGATACAACTATCAAATAAAGCTTCTGTAATATAGTTTACACGATATTTTATTATTAAGATAATCCATTATCTATATATTTCAGACGTTTTCTTCAATTAAAAACCCTAGAGTAATTACAGAAAAGGTCTAGTTCCAGATTTAAAAAAGTGTCTAAATTTGTATGACTCCTTGTTTATTTGCCAATTAAGAAACATTTTCGTGATACATTTCTCCATAAATTAATAAATTTAATTTCCTTTACATACTAGCATACTTGGTTTCACTGGGTTCCCAAACAGGGGGCACGCTACCCTTAGGGGCGTGAAGGGAGCGAGACCAGTTGCGATTTCCTATTTCTAGGAAATAAATACTAATCTAACTAATTAGTTAGATAAATTCTCATTTAGTTGAAATTTAAGTATACAATTTATTAAAATTTTAAGCTAAATTTACACCTCAGATTTGTTTTTTTATATAGGTTATTTTGTTGATCATGATGTTTAGAAAATTTAAATGAAATGTATGCATTTATAAAAGAAATATAAGTAAAGGTTGTGCAAATTTTGTAAACTTGAAATTAAATCAACATGACCACTTGAAAGTGTCGCGAAAGGAGTGTTTGCCGTTCAATGGACAAACCTTCATGTTGGATAAAACAAAACACTTAGAAGTGTATCACAGGCAGCTTTTCGACTATACTTGCATTTTTCAAGTACTTACTTGTGCGAAAAGGTATTTTCCGCACTTGTTGCAATAACAACAAAATAAAGGGACAAACCTGATATTTCTAATACTTTGCGTTTCGCAATACTAAAATACAACCTCATCCTTCTCACTAACAGATTTTCCTCTTATCAGTTAAAATTTACCTTGCGAATTAAAACTTGAAATGTTTTATCATATTTCTTTTGAAAATATGTATAAATAAATCAATTGTTTCACTCTCTCTCTCTCTCTCTCTCTCTCTCTCTATATATATATATATATATATATATATATATATATATATATATATATATATATCTTAATAAGGTTATACCATTTATTTATAGTGTAAAGTGGAGGGGGCGTTGGATGCTTTCATTTCAAGAAGAGGGTGCGTGGTACCGAAACGTTTGAGAGCCCCTACTCTAGACCTTAGTCTGGTCTCGTGCTGTCATTAGTAAAACATAGGAATTTGTTTCACTTTCACTTAAAAATCGTTAATACAAATCGTTAATACAAATCGTTAATACAAATAGTTAATACAAATCGTTAATACAAATCGTTAATAAAAATCGTTATGAAACGAGACCGAGACCAGGAATTTGTAAAATTCCAGACGTTTCTTATAGAGTATATGTTTACTGTCAATATCAATATAAATCCCATTAAACCCCGACTGCCAATTAGATAGAACTAATCCTTCTGAATGGAAGCCTTTGATATTACTGCTGTGTCACAACTTCCTACTAACCTTGGACTATCTACACCTTAGACATTAAATTCTCTTGCAGTATATTCGAAGTTTCATTCTTATCAGTGTTTGTAATGCGATTGGTAAAATCATGCTGTTATTGGTTTATTTTTTGTGTTATAAAGTTGTTTCTGAGTGTGTAAAGTCTTTCAGAGATTTTAATTTTTATTTCAAATTCAGTTTCATTATTTTTACAACATTGCATTTCTTAGAGAAACACCGATCCATAGAAGTTGGGTTTAGGTGTATCAATTTAAACGAAATATTTTTAGAGAGAAATTGTCTTTAAGCGCCTCTAACACTTTTTGAATGTAGTAGGCTATAGCATTTAGATTGCTTCAAAAGAACATCTTTCTTCAGACATCCAAAGATTGTCCCGAAGATGTATCACAGCCAATCAAGGCGCTTATAGTTTTGCTAATAGTGCGTAATTTTTAGCGCTAACAGTGCTTTTTTCTTTAAATAGAGGTTATTTGAAGGTTACGTTAAAAACATTTTCAAAAGGCGATTACTTATATATTTATGTATATTTGGTTTAACTAGGTATTCAATTACGAACTCACAAATTATGTTATTTCTGCATTGTATATTATTAATTAAAAATGTTCAATATTATTTATCAGTTTAAACAATTTTAATTTATATATCAAGAAATATTAAAATACTGAATTTATAATAACGATTATAATTGATAAATGTTTTAAAATCTTTAGGTGAAAACCTATTTAACACTTTTCAAGAACTGATTTCAATTTAATTAGTTAATACAATAAACCTCAATAATTTTTTAACATCTATAAACGTATTACTACGGTTCTCATTTAAAATTCCACTTCTGTCTGCCAGTCTCTTCCTTTCTACATTTGTTTTAATAACCTCAATATACGTACAAACTGACGCATGAAATCTATATAGTAGCTTTGTTCATATTTTAATCTACTCTCCCGTGGTCATAATCAGGATATCTAAATTGTTCTGCCTAAAAAGTAATGAACGTTTAGGCAACTAATTTTTTTCATAACAATCTTATTCCTGGCGATATCTCTAACAGCTCAACCTCTTTGGTGGTTTCTGAATATGTTAAAGATTGTTTAAACAAACATTCCATTCACACAAATAGCATAGACTTTTAATTTCCGGGTAAGAAAAACTTTGGAAGTTGAGTCCCGGACAACTTAGTTAAAAATTATAGATTTTATTTATTCTTTTAGTGTGAATGCAAACAACCGTGTAAGGAAGTGGTAATAAAATGAAAAGTAACTGAAAATATAAAATCTTTAAAAACGTTTTATTGTTAATAATCTTCTTTTACTAATAATTATATCAAGAGCGTCGGTTTTGTGTTTTAGTTTTCTACAAGTTTTTATAGACACACATTCGAATGGTATGTGTATGCCCTAAGGCGAGAGAGACTGTAAGCACCTCTTTGTAAAACACCCCTCCCGTACACAAAGAGTCCTGATGCTTTAGGTAGCGACTCCGAAGAATCTACGGAGATCACCAAAACCTTCGATCTCAGACTGACTCACATTGGACATGATTACGTCGGGATTCACCTTTATTTCCAAGGAATAGTATTTAGAATTAAAAAATATCGTTGAAATTACCTAAATGTAACAGTTTACAAAAATGTAGCTGTGTATACCAAGATCTAGTAGGTGAGTAACCATCGGCGGTGGTCCGATGTATGTGATTGTGTGTGTGAGCGAGACGGTGCGAAGTTCGCTTAGGATCCTCTGAGACGCTCGAACGAGACCAAAGGTTCCAGGTTCTTCATGTGGCAATTCCAAACTCCAGTCCGCACAAGTGTATGGTTCTTATCGTGAACTCAGTTGGTAGTGAGCACCTATAGTCCGTAAATAAAAGGAGCTCTGCCCTGTTTCTTCTAAACTATGAAAATTGGAAAGTCATGGGTCTGTTTTTACTTTATAAAAGTAAATTGAAAGGTTCATTTGTTTAAGAATTTACCCTCGTTTACACAAACATTCTGCGTTAGAAATCTCTCTTTACGTCGGTTGAGTCCAAGTGAATGACCCTGAACACACGATACTATATTTTGCGTTCTTTCCCTAGTTCTATCGATTTTCAAGTACCCTGACGTCTTACTACAACAGGTAGTTAGTTACCTCTGTAAGGTCCCTTAAGACATTATATCTACTTCAGTGTCGCTACCATGAACACGGCACACCATAAACCCATATTGTCTACTAGGGGGGGATGGTCGATCCCGTAACTTTAACGGATCGGTGATTTTAGTGACAGCGCTAGGTTTGGATCAGTGACTTTTACCGGTGACAAGGGATACCGAGACTGCTCTGTATGTGCCAATAACAGGCAGCCATGCCACACTGGTGAAATGATTCTACATTTCACTTTTTGTTTTTTGGAAGTCTCATTTTATTTTAAAATAAACTACGAAATTAAGAACAAACTACCGAGTGCTAAATACTGTCTCTGCACACAACACTGTCACTGTCTTGAAAACTGACACAAATCGACCACCCATACACGACGTAAATGAGTAGAACCAGTGACAGCGACAAACCAACCAAAGACAGCCGTTTCAATCAGTGACAGTGACAAATCAACCAATGGCAGCAGTTTCATTCGCTGACTGCTACGTTTCACCCAATCACAACAGAAGCAAATTCCAATCGATCCATTGTCACTGGAACTGGCCTTTTCCATATTTTGTCACTGGTACCACCAGCAACAAACCAATATTAGTGACAAGACACCATGACAGAAAATATCAACCATCCCTAGTTATACCTATATCTTTACAAACCTTCGTAGATCATAAAAGGGAAGGAAGAGACTGGCTTAAAATTACAACCTGTTATCTATATCCATGGAAACACAATTAGGGAATCAACATGGCATCCTGTAATTAAATAACAGTATCAAGTTAACCAAAACTGTTAAATAATTATTAAAATAATCCGGTTATCAAAAAAACGTTATATTCATTTTCTTCGCGTCTGTTAATTAGTATTAAATTTAAAAGACATAATTATCAGACCAAACGTTATTTAGAATATTTTTGATAAATCTGTTATATATGAATCACTTTATTGATTTGTATTTTCCATTGTTTTAGATGAGTAGGGTTAGTAAGGTAAGCATGAGTAGGCTTGGTTACTATTACTTACAGTATAACATTTTTTGTCTCTAAATTGTAGCCACTCTATAACTTTAGCTGCAAGTGTACTTCTATTTCTTTATTAACTGGGCTTTTTCTGTTGATGCAGGAAGCGTAACATCTGTTGTTTCATTGTAGTGTAAGACTTAGGTCCAAAACTAATTGTTTCTAAAATTAAGAGAATATGAGTCAATTAACATTTATTTCAATTAAACAACGACGTTTAAACTGATTTTTTACACCTTTTTCAAGCATACAAATTATACAAAAAACCGTCTGATTTAGATAGTAGGCCTAAAGTACAGTAGCTATCGAAACATTGCTGTTTAATTGAAATAAATGTGAATTAACTCTTTTGCCTTCATATCAAGACTTGTGAGTGGATACACAAACATAATTTCCTCTAAAATTCTACTAAATTATTTTTAAAATGTGTGTTTGTTTCTCTCTCTCTCTCTCTCTCTCTTTCTCTCTCTCTCTCTGTGTGTGTGTGTGTGTGTGTCCATGCGAGCGTTTTGCTACTAAATTAATAATTACCATTTTAACGACAACGGGACGAAGAGATGTTCCGAAGCGATAGCCCTACGGCCGCTTAACCGGTCATCAGGAGCGAGTTATCGCTTCCAGGAACCAGATCAGTGCATCTGTGTACGTGACCCCGGTCAGCATTCGTAATACATCTTGAAGCTCACGTAACCAATGCCCGTCAGATCCTGTTAAGGTCGTTGCAGCGAGGATCTGGTGCACCGAAGAAGAGTCATTGCACCCTACTCCAGTTTCACTGTATCCATGAATAAGCTGCTTAAGAAATGGGAACTCATTTATGATGAACTGAGCATAAGGATTTTCTTACGTTTACAAAAAAAGTATTACAAATAAATTACCTGCAAGTTCAATTACATCAAAAGCTTCAAAATTAACCCTGGTTTCAGAGATTTTCCCACTTGTGTAACAAATAAATTTACTAAATAAAACAGTATTTATGTACTGCATTGTTCATTTTCTATAGGCGTCCAAAACATAAATAAAAAGGGAATCAAACATAAACAGCCACTTAAAACTCACCATTTTTTATTTTAAATCACTGACCCCTAAAAAAATATTGTTTCTTGTTAATCTAAAAATATCTCTAATAATTTCGAAAACTTAATAATTTGTTAAATAATTTTGCACAAAAAACTATCGAGCAGCATATAAAAATTTAATAGAACCTTATCATAAGCTTCTTTCATTGTTATCTTTTTGAAAAAAGGTTCCGAACTTGATAGTTCTAGTCTCCGCCTAAAAACCTATATTTTACGATGGTGATCTGAGGGCTTCTAAGAAGTTATTTGATAAATATCTTCAGAAAAGCAGATTATCTCGGTCCATGGTTTTTATATTTTATATTTTTAGGCCAAAATTAATGGCACTGAGAACTGTTGTTGAATAGAATACAAATATATTCCTTACATAATTATAACAACCGAATAACTAAATACTACTTTTGATTAATTGACTTGATTACATGATTTCTTACGATTATAAACACTCTGTACTAGCTTAAAGTAAAGAGTAGAAAACTCTGTTTTGTTTTGACTGGATGACCAGACCAAGGATTGTATACAGAAGCTTGTAAACAAACCTTGCACTAATCAAACGATAGATTTAAAGCCACATAAGAGTGTTTACGTGGTTTGACCATGGATCAGATTGCGACTGGAAACAGAGTGACAGGAAGCGAATATGTTTCGATTTAACACTGACCGCCTAAATATAACATTTGACTTCTGAAAGAAAAGGACAGGATTTTCTAGTAATCAATGACTCTTAACGGAATTATCTTAATCAAAATTAAATGCGTTTAAATATTTATGTATAATTTGATATCTACAAAATGTTTCTTGGAATATTATATTAAAAAATTACAATTCATTGTACTACTAAATATTATTAAAATAAATATTTATATTTTCTAGGTTAGCTCAAATTAAAAACAAATTAACAGTTTACACTAAATATATTGTATAAAAAAATCAAGTACTATCAAAATATTCTTTAATTCATTAAATTTCTCTATATAGCTCTTTACATTTAAAAAACTAACAAAAACTAGAACTCAACACCTTACAATCATTAAAAAAAACGAAATTATATTTCCCCCTTCACTATTATGAATCTTTTGTATTTATAACTTAACTTCGTTTGCAAAAATTGCTCTTTAGAGGTAGGACCAAGGTCAAAACCATTCATAAATTTTTTTGCAAAATTTATTAAACAGGTAATTTTATTAAATATGTTAATTCATCAACTTAAAGCAACTGTGGCGTAAATGTTTATATTAATTAAAACAACCTCTCACCACAAATTCAACAAATTTTATTTAATCCTTATGTACATTTCGCCTACAAAGTAATCATCTTCAGAGGTATTTTTACAAATAACTAACTTACAGCTAAACCTATGCGTATTTATAAGCAACGGGAACTCCTTGGCCACGCCCCCTACACTATCCGACCAATCATGTTACGAGTAACAACTAGGTCTGGTCTAACAGAAGGAGTTACCGTTACATTATTTTTGAATGTTACAGTAATTATTAAATTTACACATTTAACAATTAAAACTATAACTATCTCTTAACTAATATATACAATTGGGAATTCGGGATAGGCCCTTTGTCAGAATTTAATAATTTATTAGTTTCATATTTATTAATAAACATACTTTCGGAACTATTTAACATATTTTTTGATTTAACATTTTTAATTAATTTAAGGTTATTTATATCTAAGTTATGATTAGTTTCTAAGATATGTTCAGCTACACTTGATTTCTCTGGCCTTTGAAATTTTATATGACTAATGTGTTCTTTGAATCTAGTGGAAATTTTTCGTTTAGTTTGACCAATATAAATCTCTTCACATGAATTACAAGTTACTTTATAAATCCCTGACTATTCCAATGTTTCTATTTTATCTTTTGGGTTACCTAAGAGTTTTAAGGCTATTTTGGCTCTTATATGCTACTTTAAAATTTACTTCTTTAAAAACTTTTTCTAGGCCTTTTGTTAAATTTTTATCAAAGAGTAAACTAATATATTTATTTTTAACAGTTTCTTTCTCTGGTATTAAGGTAGTGGACTCTTTTCTTAATTTATTCAATCTCTGTTTTCTTAATATATTATTAATAATTTTAGGATCATATCCATTAAATTTGGCTATTTCTTTAATTCTAGCAAGTTCAATTTCAAATCTATTTGTATTTAAAGGTGTTTCAATTAATCTAATAATCATACTATTAAATACTGCAAGTTTATGTGACATACAATGGTTCGAATCTACGGGGATATACCTATTATTATTCGTAATTTTGCGATATATATCAAACTCTATTTCATTATTGTTCCGTATACATAAAATATCAAGAAACGGTAAACTATTATTCTTCTCTAACTCATAAGTAAATTTAATGTTTCTATGGTGTTTGTTAATATCTGATAAAAAATTGTTAATATTACATTCTTTAAGATTAAAAATTGCAAAAATGTTATCTACATACCTAACCCATACCTTTGGAAAATACGAGAGTTTATTTTTTAATTCTTTTTCAAAATTGTTCATAAAAAGTTCACCTATAAAAGGTGATTAGCTATTACCCATAGCTGTGCCATCTTTTTGCTCATAAAATTCATTATTAAATGAAAAATAATTTTGTTTCATACAACACCTAGCTAAATTAACATATTGGTTTACTTTATCATTCTCAATTTTATTTTCAATTAAATATTCTTCCAAAAAAATTAAAGTTTCGTTCAACGGTATACTAGGAAATAAAGAACAAACATCAAATGATACAAAAATCTCATCATTTGTTAATTTTATATTTTGTATTTTCACTATAAATTCTCTCGTATTTTTTACTGAGCATGAATTTGTATTAAATTTTAACTTTCCAAAAGTTATTGTCAACCATTTTGATAGAAGATAAGTTGGTGAATCAATTCCTGAGACAATTGGTCTCACCAAATTACCTTGTTTATGTATTTTCGGAAGACAATACAACTTTGGCAAAACAGGATTTGGGACCTTAAATTTATATATTTCATTTTCCGGAATCACTAAAGTACAATTTTTAATAACAGTTACCGTTTCTTTTACAAATCTATTCAGTGGGTTATTTCTTAATTTTACAAAAATCTCATCTTTTAACAAATTATTTACCCTATCTACATAATCATTTTTACTTAATATTACAATTATATTACTCTTATCTGCTTTTAAATAATAACAATCTTGTGCTCTTAAACTTTTTACAATCTTCAACTCCTGGTTAATCCTAGCTTCGTTCTTCTGTAATCTGAGGTTTTCTTAAATTTTCATTTGGCAAACTTTCCTGACGTAATTCTTATCCGTTTCTTTTAAAGAACTTATACTGCTCTCAATATTTCCTACTACCTCTTCAATGGTGTTCCTACTATTGTTTTGGAATGAATAATTCAATCCTTTACTTAATACTTCTAATTCCATCGGTGTAAATTTTATGTTAGTTTCATTCCTAACTAACTCTACATCTTTTTTTAGGTTAGGTTTCATATTTGTATCAAAATTATTTTTACCCAACCCGTTTAATTTTCTTTTTTTAATTTTTCGGTTTTCTTCATGTATTTATGCTCGTAAAAATACCTCTGAAGATGATTACTTTGTAGTCGAAATGTACATAAGGTTAAAATAAAATTTGTTGAATTTGTGGTGAGAGGTTGTTTTAATTCTTATGTTAACTCATATTTCTATAAAATCGAAATAGAAATAGAAATCGTATATAGAAATGTTTCGTCTCTGCTACAATTGTAACCAGTTAGCCTTCATGAACACCAGTATGCAACTTCTCGCTCTTCAGTGTGTTTGTCTAAAGATCGAATGGCTTTTCTGAATTTCTGTTGAAATTTAAGTTTTTAAGTAACAAATCAAAAGGTATTTAGTAGGTCATGTGTTGTATCATAGACTACATAAGCAATCGTACTTCACAACACTGCAGTTTTACTTCATCAAAATCATTGACAAGACTCTACTTGTATTGATTTTTAGATACAATGTAAAACTTATGGATTATTTTGAATGGTTTTTTAATTTACGTAACCTCTGTTGAACTAACAAAGGTTTTTTTTATTATATATATATATATATATATATATATATATATATATATGCATTATTTTGCCAATTTACAAACATTTTACAGAATAAACATTACAAACGGGGTTTTTGCAAAAAAATGTTTGTGAAATAGGTATTTAATTTAATATTAAAGAACATCATTGACTATGAACTTCTAAAATATTTTGTGGATAAAAAGATAATTTGTTAACAATAATTTACATTGGAGGCAGTTCATCGAAATAATAACTTTAACGGCAGAGTATGAAAACGTTCAGAACTGGAAACTATTAGAACTGTCAAAAGTGGCAAGCAACTTGAGTGAATTTTATCAATCAAAAGACATCTTGAGAGAAAGTGATTTCTACTGGATGCAGATCTAACTGAGGCAGACGAGGTGATCCCGCACATTTGGAAGATGATTCGATCAGTTATACTCGTAAACCTCTACCTTGACTATATATCTATACCCTCCATTACAAATATAGATTTGTTTACTTTCAAACAGTTCTTTTAAATGATCTAAAGCACTGAAAGTAGCTTGCATATGCTATAAGATAAAAGGTGATGCCAAAGCAATCGTATCAATTCATACTACTAATTTAAACAATATCGCGTTAAGATATTAAAGTCAGTTATGCAAGCCCGTTCGTGTGTCTGGCAAACAATTTTACCTTTACATTTAACTCCCACGTGTATGTCACAGTGTTTTGTAATGGTCGGAGCAACTAAATAATAATTTTGTGAAACGTGAAAAAGATTACAAAATATGAATTTTATATTTGTTTTTAACAATATATTATTTAAATACTAACGCCATTGGTTTTATCTGAACCCAGTTGTTATTAACATAGGACGAAAAATCTAAATAAAATAACACAATAAATGGTTAGAACAAAAAAAAACACAATGTGACCATTAACAATGTATGAGCTTAGCTTGTGAGTATGGTAGTGATTTCTCAATAGCACCAGCCTGCTTCTTAGAAGCTTTCTTCACCTTTGGTTTTAATAGAATCTGTAGAATTTAGAATTGCAATAAAATTAGTTAATAGAGAACTTTTATTCGATGTTAAAAGGTTTAATGAATAAAATTGTATTTAGTAACAAATAAAAGACGTACACATAACTCACAAATAATTCATTTATTTGCTGAGACCCGTTTCGATTACAAAGTCATCATCATCAGTGAGTGTTGCTACTACAAACCTTTACTTACAACAGTTTTAGGTTAGAGTTTGTAGTAGTAGCACTCACTGATAATAACTTTGTCATTGACACGTGTCTGAGTGAATATATGATAAATTTGTGAGTTTTGTGTACGTGTTCCATATGTAATTAACATAACCTCACGAGCTAAGCTCAAAGAATAGTTGCTATAAAATTGTATTTATCGAATTTAATTTAAATCAGTTTTAAAACTTGTCAGACGCGCCTAACAATGGTTTCTTTAAAAGTTTGGAATAATATTACATGTCATCATTGTTGTATTTAATTAATAACAGTAAGAATGATTAAAATATACTTAAACTGTTACATTTATTAACTGGTAAAAATATATTTAATAACGTTTAAACTTAATACATATTAAGAATAGAGTTACATAACCTACATTTTAAAACAGCTGTTATACAGCATAACCTATAACATAAAATAATCTGTTATATGATATCATGTTTATTAGCAATAATTAAAGATAAAATGAAGAGTATCCCGTGACGTGACGGATGAGATGTTCTTTTTGAGTGAATCATACAGTCAGCCAAAAGAAGTATTTTCTTCAATAACAAGGAATACCAAGTCACAATGATTAATTTACTTTGTCGTACTCGTTTTAGTAACAAAGTCATCATCTTCAGGGAATAGAGGTAAAAAATGTGTTTAGCTAAAATCAATTTTAATCACAGCTTAGAACCCGTGTATTTATAACCTACTCTCAGAAGACATCGACGTTATGATTGAAAGTCCTATTAGAAAATAAAATATTAATTGTGTTTTGGTGTGTTATTATTTAATAATAAGGCAGTTAAAAATTATTTACAATAGGTTGGTTAATCTATGTATTTC
>JBAIZL010000010.1:65299868-65402368 GCA_036971475.1 Prosapia bicincta
TGGGGAATGTGTGTTTGTTTTTGATGGCGTGTGTGGCTAAGTTTGAGTTATAAATTTCAGGTTTGATGTATGCATTGAGGTGTTCTTGATATCTGTCTTTTAATTTCTTTCTTCTTTGGCCTATGTATATTTTATTACAGCTGGGCATTCGATTATGTATATTCCGTTATTAAGTGTAGGGCATATGTTTTCTGGTTGGTTTATTTTGTTGATTATGTGTCCTGTGTTTTTGTAGGCTATGTTAATATTATTATTTTTTAGTGTTTTAGTTATTCCTTTGATATTGTATCCTGTGTATGTGAATGTAGCCCCTTTTGTTGTTTGTGGTTCGATTTTAGGTTGTTTTAATTTATTTAATATTTTGAATTCTAATTTATCTATAGTTTTTTTTGTATCCATTTTTTTGGGCTATTTGATATATTATTTGTTTTTCTTTGGTTTTTTCTTTATTATTTAGGGGCAATTTTAGCATCCTGTATAAAGGTGAGTTGTAAGCGGTCATTTTATGTTGTGGGGGATGGTTGGAGTGGTTTGGTATTATATTATTGGTTTGTGTGGGTTTCCTATGAATAGAATAATAAATGTTATTTGTATTTCTGGTCAATGTTAGGTCTAGATAGATTATTTTATTGTTTATTTCTTCCTCCATGGTGAATTGTATGTTAGGGTGTAATTTATTGTTTTCATTTAGGACGATGTTATTATTTATTGCTTTATTTTGTGAGATGTATAATCCATCGTCAACATATCGTATCCAATGTCCGTTGGGGTCGTGTGTTTTTATGGTTTGTGTGATTAATTCGTCAAGTTTTTGGAGGTAAATTTCTGATATTATACTTGAAAGTGGTGATCCCATTGTTAAGCTATCTATTTGTTTATGTATCTTATTATTGAATATGAAATAGTTTTGGTTTAGTATGGTCTTTAGGCATTTTGTGATTTGGTTTGTGTATTTGGGGTAGGTTTTAAGGTCAGTTAATTTGTTTTTTATTATTTGGATGGTTTCGTTGATTGGTATAATAGAGTACATGTTTGTGATATCAAATGATATGAATTTGGTGTTTTCGGTTATGTTTATTGTTTTTAGTATTTCCGTTAATTCAATTGAATTTTTATGGTGTATTTATTTTCCAATTTAAGTTCGTGTTTTAGCTTTTTGGCTATTATTTGTGATATTTTATAGGCAGGTGCATTTTTAAAATTTATTAAGGTTCTTATGGGATTTTTGATTTTATGTATTTTGATGAGGACGTTCATTTTGGGGGGGTTTTGGGTTGTCTATTGTATATTGGTAAGGGTTTTTTTGGTTGAATAAATTGTCATTGTTTTTTGGTAATTGTATGATTCGTTTTGGTATTTTTTAGTGGGGTCTTTGTTTAACTCTATGCAATTATTGGATTTTATGAATTCCTCTGTATTTTGGTTGTATTCTGTTTTTGATATGATTACTGTAGCGTTGCTTTTGTCCGCTTTAGTTGCAATTATTTCGTTTTTGAATAGTTTTTGTTTCAATTTGTTAATTTGGTTTATTTGTATTTTATTTTCAATGTGATTTCCTTTTTTGATTTTTTTATTGATGATTTTGTTGATTTCGTGTGATGCTATGTTTTTTATGTTATCTTGATTTTCGTAATTATTGAGATTTATTGCCAGTTCTGTTTCTACTATGAGGTTTTCTATATATATATATATATATATATATATATATATATATATATATATATACACACACACACACACATATATATATATATATATATATATATATATATATATATGCAAAAATTATATACATCCATCAAACAAATAATAAGATATACTTTTATATTTTAGTAATGTTTTTGTTGCATTTTACAAAGGAGTTAAAAATATATGTTAAAGCTAACAATTCAATTTCAATCACTTTCAGTAGAACCAGACACACACAGCTTGAGCTTAATATTCTGCAATAACGTCCAATGCTCACAATATTATTTCATTCAACTGGAAACATTCATTATCTTCTATTAAATGATAATTGTATTTTGCGATAAATAAAACTATCAGTTTAATCCTCATTTGATTATACAAAATGTGAGTTTAATGTTCCAGTAACTTGTTATTGAATCTATTAAATAATTGTACTTAGTATATAGGTTTTATATGATGTAATATTTATTGTATGCAAGTATATATATATATATATATATATATATATATATATATATATATATATATTTATATATATCATAATGAAGTATGTGTTTGAAATACTATACAATAATACAATATACATTAATATAGATTATATATTCTACAAAATATGGAGAAATACATTTTATTATTCCAGAAATTAGCCTGTTGTAGCATATATTTATAATATTAAACTGTACTTACATACAGATATTGATAATTATTACCTTACACATTTAACTTTCTAACAATACGGAGACCATACATTGGTCATTATGCATTCAAACTAACAGTGGTATATGTCTGCCACATAGTAATCCATGATAAGGTAATACCCGTTGACAATAAGCAATATTACCTACTGACATGTATTTACAAGACACATACACACACACACACACACACACACACACACACACACACACACACACACACACATATATATATATATATATATATATATATATATATATATATATTAAAGTTTATTGTACTTAAACAAGAATATTACTTGATATATAAGCGAATCTACTTTCGAGAACTATTTTACATGATCCTAATTTAAATGGTCTATTGAGACTAAGGGTTTCTTGTACTATCCAGATGTGTTGGATTTACATTGCCAGGTTCTATTTACAATTTAACCGCACTGTGGTAAAGTTTTAGTTTTGGAGATAAATTTCAGATATTATACTTGAAAGAGTTGATGGCATTGGTAGGCCCTCTACTTTTTACATAAATTATTAATAAATATTAAAAGGTTTTGGTTTAGTATGGTCTTTAAGCATTTTATTATTTGGTTTGTGTATTTGGGGTTAGGTTTTAGGTTAGTAGATTTGTTCGTATTATTTGGAGGGTTTCGTGTCTTGGTATATTAGAGTACAAGTGTTGATATGAATTTAGTCTTTATGTTTATTGTTTTTAGATAAATTAATTGAGTATTTTATAGTGTTTTTATTTTCCCTCTCTCTCTCTCTCTCCCTTTATATATATATATATATATATATATATAAATATATATATATATATATATATATATATATATTAGATAGTTAGATAATTATTTATCTATCTCTCAGGTTAGATAATTATTTTCTTGAAGCTACTGGTACTGTTTTATCGGCGAAAAGCTTTGAAATGTTTTTAAATTATTGTATATATACTTAGTTTGTCTAGTGTAAATTAGCATATAGTGTATAAAACCATTATAAACGATTTACAAGTTTTTATTACATAGCTAACTAGTGAAGCTTAAAGAGTAGTAAGGCCTCTGCTTTGTTTCGTTCTTTTTTGTCACATTGGTGTCACAATCCATATAAATAGACAACACTATGTAAAAAGGACATAAAGTAAATCAAAATATCCCTACTGGGAACTTATACAAAATTATTAGCGGTAATATGTGGTAAGTTTGGCATATTGACTATTACAGCTTGCATAAAAGTGTCGAGTCGTAAAAACGTGTTAAACAAAACTGAATACAAACTACGATGCGGAAAAGGTACATAAAGGAAGTTATAGGTTAAACCAATGCAAGACTCCAAGTCCAACAACATCACCTAATGCGCCCTTGGTAGCCATATAAATGTATCTCCATTGTGATTCCTGTATCAATAAAAACATTTGATAATTTATCAGAAGTGCTACTCACTGAAGCAGTAAGATTTTCACATTTTGAGAACTCCTATAATCCTCGCTGAACACTGGTTCTCCATTGTAACTCATAAGCATGGTACAATGAAATCTACTTTTACAACTTTCAAAAGTTTCT
Source organism: Prosapia bicincta (assembly GCA_036971475.1). Lineage (NCBI taxonomy): Eukaryota > Metazoa > Arthropoda > Insecta > Hemiptera > Cercopidae > Prosapia > Prosapia bicincta. The sequence goes on from JBAIZL010000010.1 coordinate 65,303,812, forward strand.
TTCAACAATGCCATTCGTTTTATATACAATTCAAAAAGATATAAGTTTTAATGCCACTTGTTTGTGGAAGGCTGAATAACAGTGTCTGTTTATCTTTACAATTTATACAAACTAAATTGAATTCATAATAATAATAAAAACAAGTAATAGAAACTAAAAATATTTTAAAGTCAATTTCTACTCAGGCCAACAAAGAAACAATTCTTATCACTGACTATTCAATAAATAATTACAAATAATATAAATCAATGAATAAAACCTCTGCGTTAAAACAGCTGTTCCACCACATAACCTAAACATTATTACACTAATTTCAGTATCAAATGTTATCTAATTTTAAGTCAAATGGGACGAGTTAACTGTATTTCATACCTTACCTCTATTGTGAAAAGATTCTCTTCCATTCAAAATTAAAATTATTTCATTACTGAATTTAATTAATAAATTAATATTTGATAAAAAACTGTTTTAACATCAAATGTCGTCCCTACAGGCTAAACAAATTGGAACTTGAATGGATGAATTAAAAGTATTTTATAAACGATTGAGAATTTGATCAAGATATATATAAAGAACTAAGTCAAAATACAAATAGAAGAATTATAATTGATTTACTATTCTTGTATTTGTATTTTGACTTAGTTCTTTATTAATACACAAGAATAAATATTGTGATATATATATATATATAAGGAGGGTGTAAACTAAAGAATGTAATTGAATAATAATAACATATATTCTTATATTATATTATATATATATATATATATATATATATATATATATATATATATATATATATATGTATATATGTGTGTGTGATTGTGTATTTAATAACAAAATTAAAATTAAATTAAATGAATTATATAGAATATATAAGCTTATATATTATGTATAACACTCACACTGATACACACACACACACACACACCCACATACATATACATATATATATATATATATATATATATATATATATATATATATATATATATATATTACTTATCGATCTATTTATGTATAAGTTGCATGTTAAAGTAAAGCACGCAAGAATCTTCCTTAGTTGTTTTAGCCACCATGGTCGATGTTTACTCCTTTCCAAAAGTAGTCAGTTATTACCATGTCCCAGTTCTTTACATCTGTCACTGTTTCCATTCATTAAATCGCTTTTGGTTCTAGGAATCTCAGGTCGTCACTATTCTCCATTGCCTTCTTTGCTACGACTCTCCCATCCCCCCTTTTCTTCCGTCTGCTGATAAAGCTACCCTTCTGAATTCCACATTAACTTATCTCCTTCTATCTCTGTATAAGTATATCTAGTCTTGTAACCGTATAACATATAACTGCATAAGAAAATAAATACGTCTTTTAATATACATGACTTTATTTTCTTAAATCTTTCAGCCAGGTTTGTAATGATCATTGACTAGCATTTCATTTAATTTGTGTACGATGATCGAATCAATAAAAAAAATCTCGTAAAACCTATATTATTTCGTATCACCTTTGTATTATAAACCATTGATCCTAATGAAAATATTATACAAGCCATCTGGTATCACCTTTTAAGTAGTTAAATTTAGTAGATGACATATTTTTCGCTACAGCTTATATTTTCCTTGATATTTGACAAAAACGGAAAAAATAGGCATAGAAATCGCCCTTACCCCAACTCTTGCTTTTGGTATGGTGCTTAGAGCAGCTTTCAACATATCTGTACCAATTTTCAGAACTAGACCATTTTTGTAGCCAATTTCCCTTGTTTCCTGGTCTATATCTCGCCCTAACTCTATACAGTTGCATTGGTAATAGTCGTATACAGTCTACTTAAGGTCCTTACGATCACCATGTATCGCGTGTTTTAAAGCTAATGTTTTAGTTTTAATTTCACTACACTAAATGTTAAGGTTAAATATGTCGAAGTAGAGTGTACTCAAAAACAATAAATTAAAGCTTACAGTTTTTTTGTTGTAGATATTGATGTTTTTCTATAATTACACTTTTGGATATTAACGTAGCAAGAAAAATCACTAGTTATTGATATTATTAAGCATACTCGTTTTGTACTAGGTCAGCGCATTAATCTGTGACTCACCGCATTGAACAATGCACTGACCTAGTGCGAAACGCGTCTGCTGAATAATATTAGTAAGTAGTAGTATTTTTTCCAAGTTATTACCAAAAGTGTAATAAGTTAACGTTAAACTCATGGGAACATATGATCTCGAATATTTGATACTATGAATGTTTTTCACGTCTTATTTAAACTTGTGAAAAAATCCCAAGTGCCTTTAAAATAAAATAGATTACAGAATCATTATAATAAATCTTGCTTTAACTCAGCAAAAAGTGCCTATTGGGCTGATTAGTGCCTCACAATGTATTAAGCTTGACTTTAATTTTTTAATTTATGTTGGAAAACATTATTAAAAATTTTATTTTCTTACGTACATTCAAATATAACCATACTTAATGTAATCCACATTAAATTTCCAGTCACTCATCGCCGTGATCAAGTAGCATAAAAATAACCACAGTGACAGAGCTTGTTATAAAATATTTAGGTGGCTTCGTAGAAGGTTTTATAGAATCACGGAGTAATTTCATTCCGCTCTCTCGTCTTAGTTCACTTGTACTGATAACTCCAACGTACGAGATGTTGCATACAAGAACAGACAGACAGATATTTCATTGTATAGTCACATTACGCGGCAACTACGTTACATTGTGCTACAATAGTTGGTGTTTGAGGTTTAACGAGGTAACTTTCAAACAAACTTTCGATAAACATACGTGCACAAAATACATGAAGCTGTTATATCTCACTCCTGCTTTTTATATGTAATGAAATTACATTATATTTAACACATTTTAAAGATAGAATATTTAAATGTTTTATTAAAACCTTCAAAATGTAATAACTAAGGACAATTTATCAGTAAATATTACCAATACCCAATAGTTTGAAAGAATTAACCCAAACAGTATAATTCCAGATTTTACTTTTTATATTATGTATTATTTATATATGTTTTTGTGGTATATTTTTCTCAACATCAAATCGAAGCACAATTCCGTTATAGTAGTTTATATGAAATCGTTAAACTCATTTATAAATGTGTAATTTTGTTTTAGTAAATGTTTAATGAACCTTCTAAGAATACTTGCCACTAATCGGTTTCATACTTTTTACTTAATTTTCACATAATATAAACATAATATTTCCAATTTGAATTTCAAAGTAGTAGATCAATACAGAAATTGAAAATATATTCGCGTAAGGGAATTTATACTAGGAGCAATTTGATAAAAGTCCATGCAATCATGATGTAACAGATGTTTACATCTTTTATAAAAGATGTTTTCATTTTATTTTGTTGCATGAAACTAGTTTATCAGTATTGTATGTAGTTTTTGTGAGATGTTCTAGTTTCAGTTCGGATATTTATCACATCTAACCTCACGGATGTATGTGAAAAACATTAGGGTTTTCTTGTGTTGGATGCATCGAATTGTATCCACAGCCAACAAAAACGATGGCAACTAATTACACCAAGTTCTCCTTATGCATTATTTTCTTGTCAAACCCCGTGCCACATGTGTTCTGTTTGTGTATACTATATTTTATTACAAACTCCTTTTGTAAGGCTTCAATAATATTTATTTCCTCATACGTAGAGAAACATTTAGGATATGGGCTTTATTACAACTAATTATGTTAAACCAAAGCAATAGACCGGGCGAAACCTTTACTGTGTTTACTTATTGTTTCAAATTAACAGCGAATTTTTTAGGACCATCATCGCTTCCAAGCGGTTCATCAACAGACGTAAAGATTGAGTTTATCTAAAACTGTTATAAAATTATTTACGAAAGCATATTAATTCATCTCAGTGTGATGCTATATATACTTACATAAAATAAATACTTGATTCGACACTTTCATAAAATACTGTTGGGACGAAATGGTTTTCTAAATAATTTGTTACATTGATGAATGCATCAGTAGTCTACTCAATAGAAATCCATGTATTTCCGTGTCACCCTTCCATTGCGAAGAACTCTATGTGACGTCACATCAATGCTTCACTGCATTCAGAGCGTGCAGGAGATTAAGGTTAGGTTCTTCAGATTACGTGACATTTGTGACGAGTTAATTTATCAGATGAACTAAAAAGGACTCTAAAGTAAAAGAAAATATCAGTAAATAAATTTACTTATAAACGATAAATTTAAACGATAAATTCTTTGAACTTCATAGGAATGTATTGTAAAATTGTATTCACAATGCATATAATCACGTATTATAAAGAAGGTGTAAAGCCCTGTAGAAGAACATATCTAGGCCTAAGCTATATTCTTCAAATTAAAATATGAAATTACCTATACATTTTGTTAAAGGGTTAAAATGAATATATTTGAGGTAGTGTAAACGTATAAACATTATATAATAAAAATCCGATCGAAGAACAAACCTATATTATATCAAAAATAGGACTACATTTAAAGGTAATGATGATTTAAATACTAACAGGGATATTTAGTTCGTCTTAGTTGGCAATCTTGTTAGTTACCTTTGTACTGTATTCAAACTTTACATAACTGATATTTAGTTTTCAAGATGACGTGGTAACAAGCTTAAGTTTTCGAAAATGCTCGCAATGTAGCTGTGAATTATATATAATTGTTTTATTTCAACGTAAATATATGACAATGTCTTCAATAAAAATGTATTTATTTGAATAGGATTACAAATACAGATTTGCGCAAATTTTGTAAAATTTAAAAACAACTTTAAATATATATTTAATCTCATTAAAAAAATCAATAATTTATATCTTGGTATTTGTTTTTATTAAATTATAAATACTAATTTCTGTAATGGAGACGGAGAGAATTGGAAAAGGCGTTTCTTAAAGCCCTTCACACAAACTTTATCTCTCTCAGAACCTACGTCCAGTCGCATTTCCTTCAGATTATATCTTTGCACTGCTTTTTCTGCCCGTTGGGATTTAGCTCAAGCCATAGCTCAATGTCCTCATCACATTGACATCCTCTGCTAACGTGAACGTTTTGTAGGTATTTTAATGTTAACAAACCAGTGGCACTGATGTCTCTTTCATTTTGACTACATTATAATGAAGGACTTTTCCATTTTTTTAAGCTATTTATTTCAATCCTTATTTTTGGTAGACACAATTGTTTTCTAATTTCCTTGGAAATTTAATAGTTTCAGTCGTAACTGTTTTTTTTTAACTGCTTATGATTACAGTATCAACGTGGGAGAATTCTATGGAGTAGTAGTTGCTATAAATAAATAAATAACTACACAAAACCATATACTTTATTCCTATACGCGTTTTAATGATTTATGTCATCGTCATCATCGGTAAAGCTGCCACAAATTTACAACTGCGACAATCATTCGACTTTAAAAACTTTATTAAAAACATTAAAGCACAAATGTATAAATAAACAATTAGTATTTCTAAATTCATGAATGTATGACTAATCGATTATGTATTTCAGGTCGTGAAGGTAATAGTAGACGAGTAGAAGGCCTAAAATTTTGAATTTATAAATATTCAACTTGAATTTCTAAAGTCAATGAACTACCAGCAAACGTCTGGTTTTCTACAACAAGCATTTAGGATTGTTAAATAAACATGTAGGATTTATAAAGTAATTATAGTATAAACATAAGCATATATATATATATATATATATATATATATATATATATATATATATATATATATATATATGAATGTGTGTTAAAAACCACAGGATTTTCTAAATGCATACCGTAAATTTTTAATCGTTGTCTCTATAAGCAGTTTAGTATATAAAACTAATAGGTAATTATAATTCTAAAACAAAACTTGTGGCCATTGTTGCCCAAATAGGTTAACGCTGTATTTGTTAAGTAAAACTAGTGTTACAGCTAAATACAGAATGGTACAGATTCTACCAGTGCAAAACAGCTTGATACTCAAGTACTTTGAAACCTAGTCTTGCTCTTCTAGAGTTGTTCATTAAACTTGTAAGGAAGTAGTTTTCTTCGATGACTTGTATCGAAATAATTGAACAGGTTTAATTGTAGTACTGATATTTGTCAGGTTATTATACTTGTGCTCAGTCACGTGACTACATTAATTACTATAAGCAATTAGGGTAATGGGAAGTTCTATTCCAACACGGAGGCGTCTCTCGCTGTGTGTAAAATATCGAGCTGCAGGTTTCATTTCAGTGTGCATAAGCTTTAGTTCATACGACAATCACAAATGCTCTGATTTTAATGAGTCTTGATTCTACACAAATACTCTCTTTGTAGAGGACTGCGTGGCTGTGTTTCCGATAAAAATTGCTTCCTGAAGATGCACAAAGAAAAGCCTAGTCGAATATTCTAAGAACACCTAAATAATTTATTTTGTCACTATTTCGTTGCTAATGACATTCAATGAGTTTTACTTGATTTATTATAATAATAATTTACTTGCTAAATATTCATTACATAAGAAAAATTTTAAATAAACGTATTTTAAACGCTTTCTTGTATTTTGCGACTTATACACTTATTGTTGAATGTTTATATTTATTTCCCTCTCATATTATTACGATATAATTAACGTATGTAACAGGTTTTGTTTATTAAAATTGTTGCAAACGCTTTCACTGCTTAAAATATTAACATTTCTGATGAACCTATTAATTGTTTTAAAACAATTTTATAGGCGTCGTAAGCACATTATGTTTATTTTATTCAAATTAGTTACGTAAATCTAATAAATGTACAATACCACATTAAATATATAACTAATTGGTAATCATTCTAAATTAGTTGCTATGATATAAATGGAACATGATGTGGTATAAAGGTTTAATTAATTCCCCGCTTGTAATGGAAAATCCCTAATGGGCATTTTATATTAAAACCTGGGACACGCCAGTTAACAGAGCATTACAATTGGAGACACAAAATTACTATATTTTTAATCTTCCTTTAAGAATATTTCTGCTGCACGAAATTGGTTTCTTTTGTTGTCGAATAAAAACGGATGACTACGTTTCAAAATAACTGCATCAATAAATAAATTTAAAAACCCTGTTTCGAATCAATTGTATACTAATTGCTTGGTAATAAGATTTTACTCTCTTTGCTTTAAAAACGTTTTATTTTTATTCCAACGAATTATAATTTCAGTTTTAGATTCTCACAGTTACATTGAAGGCTATAAGACTCCGAAATGAATATTATGTAGTTCCAATTATATTTCTTTTTTTTAAAGTATATGAATAAAAAGACTCCGTTATTGGTTTCTTGAGAACAGAACAACTATTTAACGTACGTAACTATATGAATACGTCCGTTGTATCGAATTAAAGGAAATCATAAAAGAGGACAAAATAATATAAAGAATATACCTAATAGGATGTATAGCTTCCACACATCTCCCAAAAGGGGTAAATGTTTTTATGAACAACAAATGGTGACCCTATCAAGCAAAGGGGTTAGTAATTAAAACCTTTATTGAAATAGGATTGGTTACTCTGCCAAGTAATAAGCGTAATGATTTTGTTATATTATATCTGGCTTGTCAGGTGCTTTGAAGCAAGACTAGTAGTATTTTTGTCTATTATATGTAAGCGTTGATTTCATAATTTTAATTAAATATAACTTCCTTAATCCTAAAAACTGTATTTATGTCCTGATGTACATCTCGATTGAAAAGCAACCATTCTAAGAGGAAGTTACTACAAGGCTAACATATAGTCTTAGAAGGTTGTATCTATTTATATTTAAAAATTACACCATAGTTGGTTGTGTCAAGTTGTTTTTTATTTCATATCTAATTTGTAAAAAGAAGGCTGTGATATTACCATCTAAAAAATAACAAGGTTATACGTTTGTTAAACAAGTAATATAAATTTTAGAATAAGTAAATTCAGAATAAATTTAAACAATTTAATAAAGATAGTAAACTTTATCATTATATTTTATTTGTTTCGTTAATTTTTTTCCCTAAATCTTTATTTATGATATTTTGTGGTAACCATGGCAACAGTTTAAGGTTGTACAAAGGTAGTTTTTGAGACAACCAGATGGGGAAAACAAAATCCTATACGTCTTTCAGAAATTCATTTCTTGGAATTGGAAAGTTGGCAGAGTGCCAACGAACGTTTGAATTTGAACATGAAGATCCATAGTTCAAATCCGAATGGACACGAATATTTTTATAATTTAATTATTTAATAAATATTTGAATAAACTTTATTAACACCAATTGCCATCAACTATAGGTTACAAAAAATGTATTTGAACTTGACTGGATGAATAAAAATGTATTTTAATAACGATTGAAAATTTGTACAAGACATATACCAGAAGAGTGTGAGCTTTTAGAAAAACATTGAAAACACCGTAAATAATATATGTGTTATTGCCATATTTCATGAGAGCAACATGATTACAAAATCATGTGCCTATTTATAGCTATATAATTGTACCTTATTATCGATATTAAATTTACAAATGTAATTTAAATGCACAACTGTATAAACATTATTCCAATGTATTTGAAATGTATTGCGCGTTATTAAAGTTTACACCTCTGAAGATGACAACATGATCATTGAAATCTTCATAGCTCTAAATAAAAAAAAAAGAATGGTAATATGGTTTGTTATTTATTTATTACAATTAAATCACAATTTAGATAAAATGTGAAACTAGACATTTATATTTCGAAACACACACACATAGGGTTTTATCTATCTTATGATCCAACATAAATACAATAAAATATAAACAATATTCGAGCTGCCTTGTGAGTTAAAGCTATAAATATTACATTAAAATTAAATGGAAAAATATATTAGCTCATGTTTCTTTTCTTCAATTAAAGGTTTATGTTTCTAATAGAACAACTGATGATGATGACATTTTGTCCATTGAAACGCATTTGGAAATGAAGTGTTATGATTGGATATATTTCTTGTGTTAAACATTAAAATACCAATTTAAACCAGATAATAGATACTTGGTTCCAAGTAAAACTCTTTTTATGCCCATATAATAGGCCTAAGTTTATCATTATACGTATTGTTAGTGCAAAGAAGAAAAAATTATTATTTACTATGAGTTCGTAAAAAGTTCTGACTGAAGAAAGCCCTCCGAAACGAGTAGTGTTGCAATGCTGGTAACGGCAGGTAACTATAATACTCTAAATAAGAATATAAAATCTAGCGGAAAAATAGAAATCTATCAGAAGGAAATATTAAATATTTCAGTCAATAAGTGGAAAATAAAGATCTATAAAAAGAAGAAAACGTTTTCTGGGTTACGTAAAGAGAAGTAAAATTGATTAATGTAGGGGCAAACCCCTTAATTATATTCCAGTTAATTAATAAACTCTTGGTTTAATGACCCGAGGGACTAAATTTAAATAAAGTGGAAAGAAGGCAACAGCAAAGTTTGTAATTCATCTCAAAACAAATAAAATCAATAATTCTAGTCTTTACTCATCTTACTGAATAACGTTATAAAGTCATGTAAGTGGTAGACCGGGTTTTGTTCGGTTGTTTTCCCAAAAAGGTTATTTCTAGGAAAATAATTAGTTTTTGTCCATTATTCACTTCAAGGATTTTTTTTTTAATAAACCCACTCACTAAAACAGAATTAAATTCAGCAATACGTCATGTGTTAAAAGTTGTAATTTTTGTTGCAAAATTTTATTATTTTGAACTTCATGATTATTTAACTTTCATTTTATTGAAAATATTTTACATTTCTTCACTTTTAATTGATACAAAAAACTGTAATACTTTTGCTGTTATAGACTTGAACAAAATTAGATATATATTTTTTCTTTTTGAAAGTGAGAATAAGTTTAAGTTTTATATTGATAAATACATAAATAATTTGTGTCTTTATATCTAATAAATTTACTAATATATTGTTATGAACGTATTAGATTAAAATAATAACAATTATTATCAGATTTGGTCATTTCGTACTTCGCATAAACATGAAGTTTCGGTTGTTCTTACAGTTTTTACAATCATAATGTTAAATTTTATTCGGTCCTTGATATATAAATACTGTGATGAAAACATAGGGCAAAATGTGAATAGTACGATGCAGAATGTCTTATAAAATATTGTTAACGACTAGATGAATTCACTCTCAGTATTACAAATTAAAATAAAGATATATGACAACCCTTAGCTATTGCCACCCCTACTTTCAACTGCTCGTTTTTTCTGTTGAGTAGTGTTTAAAAATAGTAGAAAGTATCCACACGAAAATTGCCGATGTTCTCGCTTTAGGCCGTAAATTTAATAACTTGATAAAGACTGGATGAATTCACTCTCAGTATTACGAATTAAAGTAAAGATATATTACAATCTTACCTTTAAAGTTATCACCGCCCATAATTTCTACTGCTCGTTTTTCTGTTAAAGGAGAGTAGTTTTTAAAGAATAGCAGAAAGTATCGACACGAAAATTAATTGCTGATGCTCTCGCTTTAGGCCATAAATGTAATAATTTCTTGATAAAGATAACCAATTGGTTGTAGAAAAACTCACCTACTCAATAATAATTCTCTGTTAAAACACCCGACGTACTGACTTTAACAAATATCATACAAGCGACGAAATGAACAGTTGTTGGTTTATTTTCAAAATGTTTTACATTTGTTTTATTTACTTTATCCGGACGTCTATTTACTGTTAATAGTTTTTAAAACTTTAAATTGAATTGATGCTCGAGCGATCCCCAGAGGCAATAGAACTACTCAGACAAAGTTTGAAAAGTTTTGTAAACTAATGAATAGAAGTACAGTACTCGTACATTACGATTCTAAAGTAGCTAAGGGCATGCCTAAGTGGGTAGTTCTCCTTTTATTATCATTTCCTTTTGTCGCTATTCCTTTGTTTGCTATTTGAACGCATTGTTTACACTATTGTAAAATGTTTATTTTCCACCCCTTGAGATGAACCCTCAAAGTATTATTTATCTAGTGATAGTGGAATAGGTTTGTAAGGGGGATGCGTTTCTGAATAAAATATGGAAAAATAAAAAAAAAAGAATTAAAATTCTATTCTCTCCATCTTCATATTGTTCAATATACTCGGTGCCTTAAGTATCGGCTTTTTCTACAGTGTTCCTTTAATTCACCTTCCATTTTTTAAACTTTTTTTTATAAAACATAATAATATATTTAAATAGACGTGGCATATTGTTATCGATTTGATATTGTTTATTTTCTTCTATAGTTTATATTTTCACAAATTTTGATTGTTGGGTAATATTTGGCTCGAATTACTCTTTCTTTGGTGATATTTTCAGTTCTTCTTGCCATGATGCCTGAGTCTAAAATTTTTCTCATCGGTGTTGCATCTACGATTTCGATAATTTACATTTTTTCATTTGTTTTTCACTTTCAAATAATATCATGTTTTTCAATTAGCTACAGTTTAAAAATATATTAATGAAACTGGTATTTAAAAAATATTCATGTATCTTCTGCCAATTATTATTGGTATAAAAGCTAGATGATCGTAAAAGAAAAAGATAAAACTAACCTATAAATAAAGTAACATGTTCCTTTTAACATAAATTTAATCATTTATAGGGTGCTAGAGCATTTATTGTATTACATATTTTTTTAATTTTACTTATTAGTTCGTACTCTTTTTATAAATAACTTGTTCAAATTTTCAATCGTTAATTAAATACGTTTTATTCATCCACTCAAGTTCAATTATATTTTATTTTTTAAACTGTATTGAATGTTTCATTTTGGTAATAGAGTTTTTCAAATTAAATTTATTAAATTAAGTTTAGTTTTATATAGAAGAATAGCTCTTCGCAAAAGAGACAAGATATGCAACACAGTTATTCGTTTAATTTAGCTAAAATATGTGATTACATATGATTTCATAAAACAGCTGATTTTATGTTATAGGTTATGTTGTATTTCAGCTGTTTTAACGCCTAAAATAGGCCACTTTATTTATATTAATAGTAACTATTTAATTAAAAGTAACTAAAATACAATTTTTCTTCGTTGACAAAAGTAATGACATACTTGAAAATATTTTGTTTATATTACTTGTTTTATTGATGAAATATGAATGACTAATTATCCCCTTTCAGTTACGTATCACTCTGCCTTTTATACCTAAAAAACATGTAAGTAAGAGTGTGCTGAATATTGACACTTTAAAGTAGGTTGTAGAAAAGAGATTAACTATGTTTTTATACATACTCACTCAATTCTTTTGAGGAAAGCAAATAATCTCTTTTAAACATTCCTACTTTTAAATATCCTCAATGGAGATGTTACCTTGAGTGCGATTAATTATGTATTTAAAGTCTTACATTGCTGTCAATGTGTTTTCCCCACTGTTATTTATGTGAAAACATTTCCTGCGTTCATCAAGTTACGCAGGATGCTTGCAAAACCGCGCAGTTAACCCCACTTACGAACCTCGGAGCAATGAATAGCTCTTAATTAGTCTTTGGTTAGAGGATGTATAAATTACGTTTTGTTGATATGAATATCTCATTCCGGGAACCGTAATGGTTCTACCCAATAGACCGTGTTATTAAAAATTCTAACCAAGTCATTTGTCTTTGAATGAAAACGTAATTGTAACGGATTCATAAATTTCGGAAATGAGTCATGCCTAGACATATATAAATAATTTCATATAAGTAGGTTTATATAAGTTGTTTATATAAGTACGTTTATATACTTAGGTTTATATAAGTAGCTTATATAGGTACGTTTATATACGTAGGTTTATATAAGCAGATATATATAAGTAGGCTCATATAAGTCAGTTTATATAGGTAGGTTTATATAAGTAATTTATATAGCTACGTTTATATACGTAGATTTATATAAGCAGATATATATAAGTAGGCTCATATAAGTCAGTTTATATAGGTAGGTTTATATAAGTAGTTTATACACGTACGTTTATATTACGTATAGTAGGTTTATATAAGGAGGTTCATAAGAGCATGTTTATATAGGTAGGTTTATATAAGTAGTTTATATAGGTATGTTTATATACGTAGGTTTATATAAGTAGGTTTATATAAGCAAGTTTATATAAGTAGTTTATAAAAGTACGTTTATATATGTAGGTTTATATAAGTAGATTCATATAAGTAAGTTTATATAGGTAGGTTTATATAAGTAGTTTATATAGATACGTTTATATACGTAGGTCTATATAAGTAGGTTTATATAGGCAAATTTATGTAGGTAGATTTATATAAGAAGTTTATATAGGTACGTTTATAGACGTAGGTTTATATAAGTAGATTCATATAAGTAAGTTTATATAGGTAGGTTTATATAAGTAGTTTATATAGGTACGTTTAAATTCGAAGGTTTATTTAGGAAGGTTTATATAAGTAGGTTTATGTAAATAGTTTATATAGGTACGTGTTTATATATGAAGGTTGATATAGGTAGGTTTATATAAGTAGTTTATTAGGTGGCTTTACATAAGTAGGTCTATAGATGTAGTTTATATAGGTATGTGTATATATATATATATATATATATATATATATATATATATATATATATATATATATATATATATATAGGTTGATAAAGGTAGGTTTTTACAAGTAGGTTTAAAAAGGAACCTTAATTAGTTAGGTATACATATATATTTATATATATATATATATATATATATATATATATATCTTTATACACGTAGGTGTATAGAAGAAGCTTATATAGTTAGGTATATATATATATATATGTAGGTTTATAGAGGAAGTTTATATAGTAAGGTTTATATAAGTAGCTTTATAAAGGGGGGTTTATATAAGATAGCTTTATAGAGGTGTTTTATATCAGTGGGTTTACATAAGTATGTTTATAGAAAAAGTTTATATAGGTAAGTTTACATAAATACGTTTATATAAGTAGGATTAGTTAGGAGGGTTTATATGGGAAGGTTTTTAAAAATAGGTTTATATAAGTACCTTCATTTGTAAGTATGTATGTTTATGTATGTTGGTTTGTATAGGTAGGTTTATACAAGTAATATACCTTATACCAATATAAGTTTTTACATACAAATTTGAAACATTACAATATAAACTAAAATACACAGTCACTCTTGAAACCGACTTTTATACGCGGCATGTATTGACAAAGCCCTCTACATCTGCTGCACAGTCAGGTATGTGACGTTTCCCCCTTTTTAATTGTGGAAAGGGACAAATTAATTAAGAGCTGAACCATAATATATTTACGTCTCTAAGCAAACAGGTTTTTTTATTAATTTAAGCGATCTCTGTCTTCTACCCTTCAGTCTTTACATTCGATTCACAACAAGCGTTCGAATAATTAAGTTATAATTTTAACTACTAATGCCTTTTCTATATTACATTTATATAGGTTTTATGAATGTTTATTTCAGACCACATATTTCCCCAATTTACATGAACCATATAATGCATGAGAAAATAATTAAAGTACTAAATAGTAATTCAATTACATTATATAGGTTACAGTCATTAAATGCTATCTAAATTTTTTCAGTACATTTATTTAAATTGATTATTCTAAATAATTGATATATGTTTTTATTTATGTCCATATTCTTTAAAGATAGGCGAATATCTTTTAGAATAAAGAGAAACAAATCTATCTTGTCCGTATGTTTAAACACAATCAGTCTTACATGTTATATACCACATGGATATATTTATTAATTATTGTACTCAATCAACACAGTGAAAACTTTTCAGGGATACACGTAAATTATAAACCCTTTAACAAAGCCATAAGCGAAGCCGATTTAAAATTACTTTTCAAGGAAATTTTGACTTTTCAAAAGTTATTTGGAAATGAAATATATTCTTGTGAAATGGAATTTGTTCCAGAGAATTTATTTGGGCTGATACTATCTATAGAACATGTTTATGTAATAAGTCAAAGATTGTATTTTGTAAACGGATTAAATATTAAAATATTCAGAGTCAGAGGCAGTCTAAGTTTACGTCACTCAAGTCAGAATATTATTGGAACATCTGTGACGTCACATAGCTATTGTGTTTTATTAAATGCTATGTAAGCTTTACTTGTGATAATCTGAAGCTCAAAGCCGAGAAATTAGGAACTTGTGAAACCACAAATTGCTAAAGTTGGGTTCTGTATCAAGGCGACGCTACGTTTAGATTACAGTTATCTTGTTGCTAATTACACAGTGTGTACACAGGTTTGCACTCTATATGAATCTTATATAATATAAAATTAATTAATACATTTAATTGTATGTTGTTAAATAACATACTATATTGTCAGCCCTTATATAAATGTCTATCCTTATTAAATACAAACTTGAGAATGGTTTTCGTAATTAGGAAAGTTTTGAGAAGCAATATAGCCGGCGTACTCTGTTGTACACTACCTGCATTATGCCTAAGTATAGTTGTGCATTTAACTAGTTTCCTGTTTCTTTTCTCGGCCTTCATCAGCTCAATCGTTGCTAACGCTATTCCTTTCTTGTTTTAGGCCAACTTTTTAGTTTTATTAAATTTATTTTAGTGGCTGAACAATGAATTGTCCAAAATATAACATATAGTAGTATGCAAAGGCGAGATTTGCAGCCTTGACTTAGAAAACAGCGAAGTCAAGGGGTGCAAATATCAGGAGACGGTCTTTAATATGTAAGGCGATAGTGAGGATGAAATCAGGGAAAGAATAGACACAAGCAGAACAATAACACGAACCTTAAACTATCTTCTCTGGCAAAAGTCAATCATGAGAGAAACAAAGAAACATATTTATAAAAGTGTTGTTCAGAACGCTAAACTCTACGGTCCAGAGGTATGGGATGTTACTAGAGTTAATAATAACAAACTAGTGACGATGGAAATGAACTACTTACGGCCAAGCTGCTGTAAATCGAGTCTTGGAAGGGTCAGAAAGGAACAAGTTTGTAACGAAATGGAAATCGATAAAATAAGTTAGGAGATAGAAGAAAGCAACTACCATGCTTTGGACATGTGAAGAGGACGGCAGAAGTAACCTAGAAGAGGCATTAATGCAGAATAAATTATATATAAACGACAGACTGAATTCGAATATATATATAATTATAATTCTTGTATTTGTATTTAGACTTATGTTCTTTATTAATACACAGGAATACATATTACGATATATATATATATATATATATATATATATATATATATATATATATATATATATATATATTGGTGTGTAACAATGGAAAATACGAGAGAAATAGATATATGAGAATAATATATTTAATAGTATGATTCATTGCATAATTAATAAATTTAATCAATTATTACTCTATTTGTATGGTCTTTTTTTGTCATGTATTTATATATATATATATATATATATATATATATATATATATATATATATATATATATATACATTATATTATTATATTATACATTATTATAATACATTAAATGTATATATAATACGATTTATTACAGCTTTCAAAGCCAATCTGTCCATAATAATGTATTTATTCTGACGTAATGCCTCTTCACAATATATATGGTATGGTAAATAAGTACAATAAAAAATTCTATTTATAACACAATATAGAAACAATTTTTATAAACAAAATAAACACTTTTTAATACACTGTATATCATATCTTACATATAAACTATCGACTTATATATCGTTCGGGTTGTCTGTTGGCATTGTAGCGTCAGAGCGATTGTTCAGAACGTCTTCCCATCTTTCGTTTCGGGTGTGTGTAAGATAGGACGGCGGTAAAAATAGAGTTCTATAAGGATAACATAAGAACTGTAGGAATCCCAAATTTTCACAAGGTTGAGTCCGGTACCAATCAATTTCTCATGTCCTGAAAACCAAAACCCTTGGGCGAAGACAAATGTTTGTCTGGATCCGTGTCTGGTTCAATTAAGAACACATAGGAAACCTAGGATTCTATGGGTCGTTATCCCGACTTTTCCCAAGAATAAAACCAATACATTTCCCATTCCCGAAACCCCCTAAATCAACAATCCTTAAATTTCTGAAATTGAAAAATCCTTGGGATATTCTGGGCGCCACTAGGTCGGGATCCCAAATTTTCCAAAGGTTGAGTCCGGTGCTTATCAAATTCCCGTGGTCAAAACCCCTCCCACAAAATTCAAAAATCGTTGAACTATAAACAGATTTTGTAAGGGGAGGGAGCTCATGGAGACACTGGTAGGGAGTCCCACCAATGTTTTCCAAGGTTGGGCACGGACATATCTATTCCCTGTGTCCATAAATCTCCCAAAAAATCAAAAATTCTTTGACGAACATAATGTTTGATCTGGCCTGTTCGTAGCTACAAAAGGATAACATTGGAGCTCTAGAATCCAATCAACTAGGCCGGAATCCCGAATTGTTTCAGAGTTGAGGTCGATGATAATTGATTTTCCGTAAAACACAAATAAAAAAACGTAATCATTAGGCGAAAGATAAATTTGGCTCCTTGCTATTTTTTATAATTAAGATACATACATACATACATACATACATATATATATATATATATATATATACATACATATATATATATATATATATATATATATATATATATATATATATATATATATATTTGTAGATTATGCAACACTGTTTTCTTGTATACACTTATCACTTTCACTTATGTACTTGAACAAGAATCTTACTTGGTATTTATGCGAGCTAACTTTCAATGGCTGGCTGTGCCGTCGTCCTCAGGCATACTGCTGATATATATATATATATATATATATATATATATATATATATATATATATATCGCAATATGTATCCTTGTGCATTAATAAAGAGCTAAGTCAAAATACAAATACAAGAATTATAATTGAATTTAATTATTTTGAATTGTAAATTTAATTATAATTCTTGTATTTGTATTTTGACTTGATTCTTTATATATATATATATATATATATTCCTAATACTATTTCGTTAATGGTGTATTTACATAATTTGTTTTCTATAACTGCAACCTTGAAGATTTGAAAAGTACACCGATAGCAACTGTTTATGTGTGAATAATTATCAAACTGTCGCGTCGTTTAACTAAAATCAAAACAACATAATAATTTCAACGTAACGAAATTGTCGGTTTCGTTATACTTTGACCAAAGCTACTGCCTTACAAAGGACAACGTTCTCTTTCATTTTTCACTGTAAACACCATTGCTGGCAGATGTTTGACTTTAGAGATAGAATAAAATATATGCCAGAGATATCTGAAGGCAAATATTGAGTAAAGAGACTTCTTTGTAGCTAACAATCCTCCGAGATATGTTTGTTTTTAAATAGGTATTTTCTATTTATTTGATCAGTAATATTTTATCAGTCAATAAAATTCTTTAGCAATTTAATATATTTAAATGTATTAAAAGTATTTATTTTTAAGGCATTGAAGTTTTAAAATGAATAATATTCTTGTAACTTATCACAACAAAATTAAATATGTGATTTGAATATTTTTACTAGATGGGCATTACTGATAATTATAGATTGATTGAGGGGGTTATTAAAAATGATTTATATGTTAATAACCGGAATAGCCGTACCAACTATTCTTTGAGTATGTTAATTACAAATAAATGACGTCATAAACTCAGAAATTATTATTCTATTCCCTCAGGCGTGTTTCAATGACAAAGTCATCTTCATCATAGAGTAATATAACTACAAACTCCAACTAAACTAATACTTAGTTTTAAGTTGCAGTTTGTAGGGTCAATACTCACTATGAAAGATGACTTTGTCATTGAAACCGCGTCTGAGTGAATAATTTAATAATTTGTAAGTTTGTATACGTCTTTGGTTTGTTATTAGAATAGCAGCATCAGATACACAATTTCCGCATGTGTTGTCATCACGGCTAAAACAGAGTGAAGGTAAATATTCAAAGAGCTCAACAAGGCGTAGTCGACCAATTGCGATGTGGGAATACATGATGGATAAAGTAAGCTTCCAAAATCAGGAGCCAACCAATGTTTCACAACGTAAAGTCAAATATTATGTCTGTAACATTTTTAAACTCTCCAGATATTTATATTTATGAAATTCTGTCTAACTTAACGAATTAAAATACAATCCCGGGGAAAATAGAGCCTAATCAATGTTTAATTTAATCAGATGTTTTATAATTCCATATAATGCACGGCCTTTTTGGATCTACTTTTAGGTAGATTTGTCTGTCTTTCCAAATGTAAAAATATATTTCTTGTTAACGCGTTTTGGAATAACTCCATTCTCAAAACTATAAATAGTGCTCTTGAAGTATTTAAACTATTGTACTTTAATTGTAACATTTTTTAAAAAGAAAACTAAATTTTTGCTATTTATAAGAGTGTTAAAGAAGTTTGAAATTAGCAATATTATAGAAAATATAAATATGTCACACGTTCTTCTAATATTCAATCCTAGAAACTTAATATATCGTACTTCAATGAAGTAAATGAATTATGTTAATAGAGTTTACATTTCCGATGGATACAAAAAAAATACAGTTGATTTCTTAGTTTCAGAAGTAATTATTTTCAGACGTCGACGTATTTGGAATTTCCAATCTTCTAGAAAACACATTTATATCATAGTAACGAATTAATTTAGTGTTCGACCTTACTGTTAATATAATTTCAACTAATAATATATATATATATATATATATATATATATATATATATATACGTGTGTGTGTGTGTGTGTGTGTGTGTGTGTGTTTGTGTGTGAGTGTGTGTGTGTGTGTATTTATTTATTTAACTTTGGAACACGGTTTTCTTGTATATACATATTACTTACACTATAATGTACTTAAACAAGAATCTTACATGGTATATATGTGTGTGTGTGTGTGTATTTATTTATTAACTTTGGAACACGGTTTTCTTGTATATACATATTACCTACACTATAATGTACTTAAACAAGAATCTTACATGGTATATATGTGTGTGTGTGTGTGTATTTATTTATTAACTTTGGAACACGGTTTTCTTGTATATACATATTACCTACACTATAATGTACTTAAACAAGTATCTTACATATCAGAATCTGTTGCATATTTGAGTCAAATTTCAAAAACCTTAATTACGTATCTTCATTTTCGAGCATCAACTGAGACTTAAGAGTTTCTTGTAGTTAGTTGCCAGGTGTGTGGGACTTCCGTTGTCACGTGGTATCTCGGTACTTTTGTATTTTCGGACTCACTGCACTGTAGGAAAGTTTTAATTTGACTTGGGGTGAATTTTGTTTATTGTGTTGATTTATGTATGCTTTTTAGATTTTATTTAAATTTGTTTGTTTATTATATTATTAGGGATTTTATAAATTTGTAGCTGTTCAGAAAATGTCATTTTGAGGCCTTTTTGTACATTTTTGTTTTAGATGTATGTTTTTTAATCCGGGGAATATATGTTTGTTTTTGATGGTGTACGTGGCAGCGTTTGAGTTGCTAATGTTAGGTTTGATGTATGGCTTGAGGTGCTCTTGATATCTATCTTTTATTTTTTTTTTTTTTGCCCTATGTACATTTTGTTACATTTCGGGCATTCGAATTTATATATTTCGGTATTAAGTACACTTTTTTCCGGTTAATTTATTTTATTGATTATACTTCCTGTATTTTTTAAAGTTATGTTAATATTATTATTTCTCAGTATTTTAGTTATTCCTTTTATGTTGTATCCTGTCTATGTGAATGTGCCGTGTTATGATGTTGTTTGTGGTTCGTGTTTAGGATGTTTTATTTATTAAGTATTTTAAATTCAAATTCCTCATTATTGTAATTTGTAGTTTTTTTTATTGTATCAATTTTTTAGGCTATTTGATATATTATTTGATTGACTTTTTCTTCAATTTTTAGTGCCAGTTTTAGCATTTTGTGTAAGAGTTTAATGTAAACAGCCGTTTTATAATGTGAGGGGGGGGTTAGAGTAGTTTGGTTTTGTATTAATGGTTTCTGTAGGTTTCCAAAAAGTTGAGTATTCAATGTTGTTTGCTTTAAATTTATCATTTGCTATTAATATATAGTTTAGTGTATTTGATTATAAATATTGTTTTCAATCTGTTAATTAATTAAATGTTTTGGGTAAATTAATTTAGTTTTATATATTTTGTTTATTTTTTAGTTTAAGTTCATGTTTCAGATTATTAGCAATAACTAGTGATATTTTTTAAACCGTTGAGGACCAATCAAAGAGCTAAAGTCCTACACAATTGACAATGTGTAAAGTAAAACCAAGGGGAAAATAATCAAATCATGTTGAATTTCGTTCAAGACATATCGCATTAAATAAAAGTCTTATAGGGCCACTAGTCTCTAAATTCGTGTAAAGGTGATGAAAAGCAAACATTGCGTTTACAAAGGCAAATCTCCAAAGCCATTCTGCATCTGGGCAGATATTTCCTTAAATTGAAACTTTTCATTAATTTTATTAAAATTTATAAGACTTTATGGTGTTTCCGATGATTTCAGAGTTCTTTTATAGATAAAATATTTCCTTTATATTTAACATTCTTATAACTCACATTTTAAACAAAAACTATAAAAAAAAAATCATTAATTCTACTTCAATCTATGAAATCCAATTTTATAACGACTGCAAAATTCAGTTGGCCTTTCAAAGGGAATATTTTTAACGACCAGATACAACTCTTTATCAAATTGAATGGTTGCACTGATATTACTCACAACGAGCTGCACAACGATCATATTGCACAATCTTATTTGTGTAAATAACTGAATATATCTGAGTTTAATTCGATTGAAGGCTACCAGAAATTTGCCTGTGTTTGCATACATATTTCTGCTAAAATTTCATACTAGTTATTACGTCATTGATTCGCATTAATATGTATATTCAATTCCAGCGCTGTCTGCCAATGTAGCGTCTTTGAATTAATGATTGGAGGTTAATTAGAGGTAATACGCTCCATTCATTTTTTTTTACAGGGGTGATATAGGAAAACCATCACATAAATGTTTAGTTAGATAATTCAAACTTTTGAGTCTTTGATTAAAGATAACGAATGAAACTAGTAATTTATATTATTGTTATTAGGAATAACTGTTATAAACATAGGAAATAGAATATATATATATATATATATATATATATATATATATATATATATATTTAAGATTAAATAATATACACAATTACGGTAATAATTTATTGAATAATACATTCAAAGCTCTTCGTTGGTTGAATTACCATTATTCTCAGGAATTACGATACTAAGAATGACAAAAGAACTGTCTAACATAATGAAGTTACTAGATAAAGCCTTAAACATATTATAAATCAGTATAAAATCCAGTAAATTAACAAACTAATTAATAAATTCAAAACATAAAACAAAATACAATATAAAAGCAAGGAAAAACATAACCTAAACACACCACTTATACACAAACTAACCTTGTATGGCAAATATATGTAGAATATGAAATACGTTTTCCTGTTAGAATTATTTTTCAGATTAAATAATATACACAATTACAGGAATAATTTATTGAACAATACATTCAAAGCTTTTCGTTGGTTGACATTACCAACATCCTCAGGAATTACAATACTAAGAATGACAAAAGAACTGTCTAGCAAATATGAAGTTACTAGATAAAACTAGATTAAAGTTTGGCTGATAACAATCTCACTTACAAATTATATAAACTCAGCAGTTGTTGTAGCACTAATAATATTAAAACTACCCTTAGGCATCGATACTACCCTAAAACGCAAATATCCGACATTCTATATCTACGATTAAAACAATATTCTGTATTTTAAATATTAACGTACAAGAATCGTATTTTAAATAAGTAAAATACATAACCTTTCCAACTCTACCTAAGTATTTAACTCAATGACAATGATTCAATACGATTAATGTATCTAAACCCTAAAGCGAAATCCTGGTAAAACAGCACATTCCTTGTTTTAATAAAAGAATAATAACAATGCTCGTATTTACATATCGTATAGAAATATGTCCCGCCTTATATATGTCTCCGAAAATAACATCATTTATCCCTATGAATAAGAATACACGCATTTCTTCAGTACGGATGCAATAAATAACTAATTTCAACAAGTTTATCTTATTATTCTAAACAAATTCGTTATCATTAGGTGTCCAGGTTTTGTATACACACACACACACATATATATATATATATATATATATATATATAATAGGGATGGGCCGATTCCGATTCTCGATTCCAGGAATCGTCGATTCTAGGTGGTATCGAGGAATCGTCGATACTCGATTCTTCTTCATAAAAGTGTCGATTCCGATTCCTATTTTGTTAACTATTAAGATATGTGTGTGGAGTAATTTATTGGAAAATTAATTAATTACCAACTATATCTTATTTATGTATTGGTTGATTTGAATTAATTAAATGACTAAAGTAAACGGAAATATAACGAAAATATTATTATTTATGAAGCAACAGCAATCAAGATCGTAACCATTTCCGGTCGTTTGACATCGCTCGTCTCTCTCTCACTAGAGCGGGTTCGATACTCTCTCTCTCTCTCTCCCCCACGTGTCTTACTGCCACTGATTTATAGATGTCAGAACAAAACACAAAAACCGTGGCCATGATGGTTGAGCGAATAGACGGATAACAGAAACACCGTATTACTCCTCCGAAACTTAACCTCAATATATTATATTATAGACGGATATCACTCTTACAGTAATGTAATATATTTCGGAGCGAAAAGAAAATAAACACGATTGTAATAGCAAATGAAACTATTTATTACATGATAAACAGATCCGCACAGTAGCTACAAATGTAGCAAAATAATGTAGGATACACTAATATAAACTTACAGGTGAAATAAATCGTATAGTTTAACAAACAAAGCGAACGCGTCACTGTACCTACCTTAATACTTTAGCTGCCGGCCATAATATCGCGTTTTCATAGAGAATTGCCAAATATTTTAAGCTCATTTTTAAATCATGTGTTCATATACTTTGTTCCCCTATCTCATCTAATTATGAATATACGTTTCTCATCATAATATTTATAAAAATACGTGTCGAACCAACTGGCCCAACATAGTTTTTTCCTACCGTAAATGAAACGTAAATAAACTCCGTCGGACCAATTTACCCGACATTGTTTTTGATTTAATTAAATTTTATTATCTGTGCAACACTGTTTTGATATTTTTTGTGTTTTGTGTTAACAAGAAACAACAAAACCTTAATTTCATGTCCCAGCTACCCAAATAATAAACTGACTGGAGATAAAAGTGTTTTTGCGCCTATCACTAAGACACGTAAACGTGTCACATGTGATTGATTTGTGAGTTTATAAATATTTCGAATTTAGAACTAAAGTGTAATATATTCTCTCTCTGATAAGTAATGCTACAGGTCCAGTAAATACTATCCAAGATTCATATTAAGTAAAAGTTTTAACACCAAATAAATTACTTGTTAAGGAATTTACGTTATAATTTACTTCCTAGTAAGGATGAGTTTATCTAAGTGTATCAATGTTTGTACTTAACTTTCATAAAGTCCGTTTTTAAGGATCATTTTACAACTAAATATTTAGTCAATATTTCCGACTTACTTTTAAGATTTTGTGAAATTTTGAAAACAGTAGTGAAAATCATTACAATACGTTATAACAAATATGTGTGTCGGCCCGTAACTACGGACAAAAAGCTCTTAGAATAACATCATGTTTTTAATCCCGTCGGCATTTATCTATCAAACAAAAACCATCGTAAATACATCTGTAAGTAGTGTGAAGCTTGTTGTTAAATACTGTGCCTTAATTTTTCCAAAAGTAGCAACACCAGCTGAGTAGTACTAATAAACATAAAGCGTTAAGAGGCCCGACGGTATTCGGTTCAGGGTACTGGCCGTCGCGTCAATTCGATGACGGTTAACAGAAACTAACGGTGGAAAACCACATAATATATCAAATATGAAAAAGCACTTAAACAACATTCATTTTGCCCAAATTTATCAACAAAAAAGATCTATACTTGAAGAAACTTTATCCTCAGACACAGGACCTACAAGTGATAGTCGGTTAAAAATCAACTGGGATTGAGTAATAAATACAAAATAGGCCTGAATCAGTTGCACTTGTTCCAGACACCTGCAGAAAAAAAGGTCCCACCAGATGTGGAGAAGTTATGTCCCACTAATCCAGAATGTTGGGGAAGAAGGTACCTCAGGGGATTTGACAGTAGAAGAAGAAGTAAACTGGGGGAACCATTAGCCAGTCCAGATTGTGATGTTGGGAAGTATTTGGCACTACAAAGTGCCAAATACCCTCATTTAAATGCAATGGCAATAAAATACCTGTCTGCCCACTCGCGACAGTGTTTTCTGAAAAACCTTTCTCAACTTCAGGAGCTATATGTGACTAGCGATGAAACTAGCTTGACCCACAACGTGTTCAAATGCTTGTGTTTTTGAACAGAAATGTACATTACCTGCCAGACTTTTAAATATTAAAAACTATCCTATTTGTATTAATTTTTTACTTTTTATGTTGTTCGTTTGTTTTTAATTTTTGTTTTGTTTGGGAGACAATGTAAATAGGCTTAGGAATTTTTTCAAACATCATAAAATAAGTAAAGTTCACATTTTTAACTTTAGAATAAGTCATTACTTTAATCTGATATGTTTTTATGTTTAACAAAATTCCTATTGATAAATCGAGGTTGAAGGTTTTGTGTAGCCTATTACATTAAAACAGAACTTTTAAAAGGTTTTGACATATGACCAAGATGTTAACTAAATTAATTATTAGAGAACTAGAATGTAAACTAATATAACTTGAAAGAATCGAGAATCGACTAAAGAATCGAGAATCGAACGGAAAATTTTAGAATCGGAATCGGAATCGGAATCGAAAATTTTAGGAATCGGCCCATCCCTAATATATATATATATATATATATATATATATATATATATATATATATATATATATATATATATATACATATATATATATATATATATATATATATATATATATGTGTGTGTGTGTGTGTGTGTGTGTGTGTGTGTGTGTGTGTGTATGTGTGTGTGTGTGTGTGTGTGTGTGTGTGTGTGTGTGTGTGTGTGTGTGTGTGTGTGTGTGTGTGTGTGTGTGCAACCGTCACTATTCTGGAAGATTCCTAATTCAGAACCAACCAGAAGCTTATGGAACTATTACACCTGAAGACTTAATTATTTTTATAATTTTGTTTTTTTTAAATTTACCTATAACCAACCTACCTCCAACCACTAGACAATAACCTGATACAAATTGTGTGACATAAGACAGAGGGGAGATAAATTGTCATTAGAAATAATTTTTACTGCCTGAGACATAAAATGGATTAAAGCAATTTTAACATGTTGAGCAAGTTTTATATAGATAGGACAGTGTGTGTTTCTTATAGGATAATGTTATGTATTTCCGGATGTAAGTATAGACATGTTTTGCTATAGTTTATTAGAATATTTTTATAGTGACACAATTAGGGTGTTGTCAGTGTCAATATACTACATGATTGCCATTTTTGAATGAAGACAGGTGAGAAATATATTTTCATTCTTCATATATTTCACAATTACTGTGTATTTAAAACCTTATTTTATTTACCGTATTCTATTTAACCACACAAAACTACTAATTCGTCTATTGTCCATGCAGAATGTATTATTAAGGGATCATAGATCAATAGTCCATCTAGTTCAGTTACAGTTTATTTATATACAACACTCTGTAGTACGACTGGGATGGATGAAAATAGTTACAAACTATTTGTAACAACTGAAACACTTTGTAAGTTCTAAATATAATTAAAGTCCGATTGTTTAGATTCACTATTGTATTGATATTAGGAATAGATTACAGTAAAACACGTCGTGTAATGTATACAAACATAACAAACTGTGGTTTAATTTTAAATATTTATAAGTTAATTTTATAAATACAATTAAAATTAGAAATGATTGTTCAATAATGGTTAAAGGAATTATTTTTTATCAGTTTATTCATCTTATAAATACATGGAAACTGGCTTGTGTGTAACTTTATCGTTATGTGTAAAATATCTTAGACTCATTTTACTTTATATACACTCTGGAGCAGGGGTTTGATTCCCCTAAATATTCTCCATTTGTGTGTGTGTGTGTGTATATATATATATATATATATATATATATATAAACTAAAGCTAAAAATGAATGTTCTTTACGACAAGTGTTCATATTCTATTCTCGAAATAGGTGTATAAACAAATTACTTTGACGATTCGAGATCAAGCAGCGATAAGGGTTCTTACATACATACAGTACATACTACCATATATTGCATAGATAGTGGCAATTTTACCCTTCTCTAACTCAGAGTGTGGATATATACTTATATTTTATTAAATTATATGGCTTAATTTGTACCAGAAAAAAATGCCCGTATTAATAGCAGAATAAACATGTATTACATACATAAACGTGCGTACTAAATCAACCAGGCGCGACGTAGTTGGTTCCTGTATATATATTTTCCTCTATAATACAAACAGTACCCTAACGATATGGCAGCTAAAAACTTGGCAACATTGTGGTATCCAGGTTTATATAAGTTTTACTATATAATTTATATATTATAATGAGTCATTGTAGAAGAAACAAGTATTTTTGAAAAATTAAAAAGAATATATTTGCTATTTACAATATAGGTTATATAGAATCAAGAACAATTTGCCAAATGTACAAAAATGTATGAATTTTAAAAATGTTGTTTTAATAGTTAATGCATTACAGGATGCATCACTACATATTTAACCCTTAAAAATATTTTCAGAATGGTCAATAAATAACTGAAAAACTGGTTACAAGCTAAATATTAGGTGTAATGTAATTTCACGTTGATTTGTATAAATTTTAAAATAGTTTTTTGGGATAGTTAATGCATAATTAAAAGTTTCCTCACAAAATGCATCTATACATACTTTAACTTACAAAAATATTTTCAGAAAGGTCAATACATAAGTTAGAAACATTTTACAAGCTAGATATGCAGTGTAATGTAATTGGATTTAGTTATTAACGAATTTATAAAATGTTTTGGAATAGTTATTGCATAACCAAAGGGATTTTTACAGGATTCGTTTCTATATATTTTAATTTACAAAAATATTTTCAGAATGGTCAATACATAAACTTAAAACCTTTTACGAGCAAAATATGCAGTGGTAATGTTATTGGAACTGAAAATACTTTAAAAATGTGTTTGGAATAAGTCATGCATAACAAAACTATTTTTTACAGGACTCAATTTTATATATTTTATATGCATACAATTATTTTTGGAATAAATAGTGCAAACCTGAAAAGTATTTTTACAAGCCAGATACCAAATACCATTACTACATAGGTTTGAATTTCAAAATGTTTTTGGATTGGGTAATACCTATCTCACACATATTATACGTGTTAAATATCCATTGGGAATGTCTTTGCTACTTTGGTTAGAAAATACCAATAATATGTTTTTGGATTTGGTAATGCCTAACACAAATATATTATAGGCGTTAAATATCCATTGAGAATGTGTTTGCTACTCAGGTTTGGATTATATGAAAAATTGTTTTTGGATTGGGTAATACATAACACAAAAATATTATACATGGTAAATTTCTATTGGGAATGTCAACTGTTTAGGTTTGAAAATCATCAGAAAATGTTTTTGGATTGGGTAATGCATGATAAAACTATGTTTCGTGATTCTTCTCAATATTAATAGTCCAGTTAATGGAAGTAAAATTAAGTATTTCCTATAAATTCCGTTCTTATGCATCACTTTTCATGAAATATTAGGGTTAAGCTCCACTTGCCCTTCACTTAAAAATCTACCCTACGTCAATGTGCGCATATGATTCTTAGGGGGTGAAAACTACCCCTTATTTCACATTTTTAATAAAATTGTAATTAATTCTTTTAATATTGAAATAAAATGTTGATTGATGATAGTTTCATGCTCTAGGTCATGATTTGTCATTTACCACAGTGTTTCAACCCTTATAAACCACCCCTATTGTTATAAATTAAAATAAAATCATTTACTGATATTTTCATAAAATTCAGAACACATTTAAATTTACATAGGATTCATACCTTTTCATCATTTGCAAAGTATTGAATTTTCAATTTGCTTTTCAACCCTTGTAAACTACCCTTATAAGATTCTTACGCATAGATAGACGTTTGAAATTATGTACGTTTGAAATAAAACTATTTTAGTGTATTATACAAAAATTATTTTGATATATTTATATTGGAGTAAACTGATGCTGTGTAAAACTTTATAGCAAGATTAAATTAAAACTCAAAATCATCTGAAGGATTGTCATCGTTCTTGATCTCCTCTTCTTGATCTGTTATTGTATCACCATTTAGGCAGTATTCTCCAGAATATCCAAAAGTTGAGTTGCAAAATGACCCTACTCTTCGGCAACTACAAGATATTTGCAGCAGTTCTTGTGGCGCAGCCGTTATTTGCATTTTGATGGGTTGCAACGATTAATCCGTCCCAAATCAGTTGGTTCAATGTTTTCGTTCTTAAGCCACACATGAATCCCGCAGTATCACCTTTTAATATGCACATTCAAAGCATCCCCTATGGGAACAATAAATGATAATTTTACAGCAATAGTTTAAGCGATAGCTAAAAGTATGAGCATGAAGAATTTATATCGCATCCGCTGCAGATATGTTTCAAATTCTTAAATATTTTCCCATGTACTTAACTGTTTATCTTCAGCAGTTCCGTATAACGTTGTTGCTCAGTTCCACCACTTTCTTCTGGTTTGGAAGTAGTACTGTGAAATACTACTGTCTGTTGTTGGCTTGTTCGAAATTCGAAAACATTTTTTGTTTACCTCTATTAATTAATAAAGAAGTAGTATCACAAGCAGAAAAAGAGTGACAAAATTGTAATAATTTAGCGCTGTTTGGACACTCAACTTAAAAATTTTAGGGTGAATATATCTTTGAAATAAAACCCGATTATTTGGATTTACTATTGTATTGTTATTAGCAATAGATAACAGTTAAGCACGTCGTGCAATGTTTACAAACAAACTGTGGTTTAGTTTTGGATATTTACAAGTTAATGAAATAATTAAAATTAAAATTAGTAATGATTATTCAATAATGGTTAGTGCATTTATTATTTATCAGTTCATTCATCATATAAATACTTGGAATCTGGCTTGTTTGTAATTTTATCGCCATATATAAAATATGTTAGACTCATTTTACTTTATATACACTCTGCAGAAGGGGTTGGGTTCCCCTAGATATTCTCTACTTTCTTACTTCTCTACTTAAACAAGTTACTTTGACGATTCGAGGTCAGTAATTTAAATATTGTGCCTACGGAGACTTCTATTTTATTTATTCGTTCCATTAGCTAAAAGTGCGTTAACTGTAATGGATTGGCTTTCGCGGGTGTGTTTGAATCGGAATCTATTTGTTTGGTTTTCTTTTCAGGAGAAATAAAAAATGAAAAAGGTAGAAAAATTATAACCTTAATTGTAATTTAGTAGTGTCGGTAAATCCTTCACATAGCACCTAGAATTTCAGGTTAAAGTTAAACGCATAAAATGTTCCAAATGCAATTGGCATATATATATATTATAATAAAGATGATTATTTTTTCTTTGATTTGTTATAATTATTAAATAACTTCAAAAAGTTCATAATCAAGATATATTTTATTCAACATTTACAATTATGCTGAAGCTTTTCGCCGGTGTATAGTTCCAGCATTCTCAAAGACTACTAAAACATGGTTTGTAAAACTATTTAAACATTACTCTAATTGGTAAACATTACTCTTATTACTAAATATATATATATATATATATATATATATATATATATATTTAAAAATTAATTAATTAATTAATTTAAAAAAATATATTTCAATAGTTAGAAACATATTTTTCAAGATATTATTTTTTTAAAAATAAAATACATTTTCATTTAAATGAAATCCTTTATTAATAGGGCCTCTTAAAGTTGAAGTTATAAAATAGTTGTTGATATTTCCTTTTGTAAAATTATGTTTTATTCGTGAAATCTTGATCTATTTTTTTTTACAACAACCGTGATATCTAGAAATACTCAGTCAAGTTATAAAGCGAAATATTTACAACCATTTTGTTTTCACGTAATAAGTCACTACATTTCGACGAAAGAACTAACTTTTCTGAAGTAAAAGTTTTTATCATAAAATTACTTCAAGACTTAAATCCCTCTAGGCTATACAATAAATGCATTTTATAAAAATAATCGTCTTTATTATATGATGCGTACATTTAAGATGTTTACGAAATTCGTAGATGGTTATAAATTAAACGCTTGAAAATTGTACATATATATACATGGTTGTATGTGTGTGTGTGTGTGTGGGTGGGTGGTGTGTGTGTACGTGTGCTGTCTCTCTCTCTCTCTCTGTCTCTCAGTCTCTCTTCCCCTCTCTCTCCCTCTCTTCTTCCTCTTTGTCTCCCTCTCCTCTCCCTCTTCCTCTCCCTCTCTCTCCCTCCCTCTCTCTCTCTCGCTCTCTCTCTCTCTCTTTATCTCTATTTCTCTCTCCCTCCCTCCCTCCCTCTCTCGCTCTCTCTCTATCTGTCTTTCTTTCTCTCTCTCTCTCTCGTCCTCTCTCTTTCTCTCTCTCTCTATCCATCTGATGTATTCGCTAACATCACTCACGAGAATCGTACATAGGACTTTTACCTAGAAAATCTTAATCATATGAGTCGAAGTACGTTGAAGTTATAGTTCCGAGTCTAGAGTTTATGGTGTTTTGAAATGACTTACTTCTCTGAGAAGCCAAACGCTGAGAATTTTCTTTAATTTTATTTTGTTATCTAAATAAAATATAAAGATATCTGTCGTTTTATAATGTCATTAAAAAGTCCGCCCATTGATATAAAACATAAAATGAGTATAATGGCAGGAGACAAACTTTGGCACATATAGTATATTCCACTGGCACGATTATGCGAGTTTCCATATAAACACAATAAACTGTCACTCCATCGGCCGCTTCTGGTTGCTAACTCCAGTCGGAAGCTCGATGCAGGATTGCGTGAACTGGATCTAAATAGCCGAAGTAGACTATGTGTTAGTTCCTAGATGGGGCCAGGCAGTGGACCAATACTGAACCCTTCCGTATTGTATTCTGCGAGTCTCCATATAAACACAATAAACTGTCACTCCATCGGCCGCTTCTGGTTGCTAACTCCAGTCGGAAGCTCGTTGCTGGATTGCGTGAACTGGATCTAAGGAGCCGAAGTAGACTAGTAGACTAAGTGCCAGTTCCTAGATGGGGCCAGGCAGTGGACCAATACTGAACCCTTCCGTATTGTATTCTATGAGTCTCCATATAAACACAATAAACTGTCACTCCATCGGCCGCTTCTGGTTGCTAACTCCAGTCGGAAGCTCGTTGCTGGATTGCGTGAACTGGATCTAAGTAGCCGAAGTAGACTATGTGTTAGTTCCTAGATGGGGCCAGGCAGTGGACCAATACTGAACCCTTCCGTATTGTATTCTGCGAGTCTCTATATAAACACAATAAACTGTCACTCCATCGGCCGCTTCTGGTTGCTAACTCCAGTCGGAAGCTCGTTGCAGGATTGCGTGAACTGGATCTAAGTAGCCGAAGTAGACTATGTGTCAGTTCCTAGATGGGGCCAGGCAGTGGACCAATACTGAACCCTTCCGTATTGTATTCTGCGAGTCTCCATATAAACACAATAAACTGTCACTCCATCGGCCGCTTCTGGTTGCTAACTCCAGTCGGAAGCTCGTTGCTGGATTGCGTGAACCGGATCTAAGTAGCCGAAGTAGACTATGTGTCAGTTCCTAGATGGGGCCAGGCAGTGGACAAATACTGAACCCTTCCGTATTATATTCTGCGAGTCTCCATATAAACACAATAAACTGTCACTCCATCGGCCGCTTCTGGTTGCTAACTCCAGTCGGAAGCTCGTTGCTGGATTGCGTGAACTGGATCTAAGTAGCCGAAGTAGACTATGTGTCAGTTCCTAGATGGGCCAGGCAGTGGACCAATACTGAACCCTTCCGTATTATATTCTGCGAGTCTCCATATAAACACAATAAACTGTCACTCCATCGGCCGCTTCTGGTTGCTAACTCCAGTCGGAAGCTCGTTGCTGGATTGCGTGAACTGGATCTAAGTAGCCGAAGTAGACTATGTGTCAGTTCCTAGATGGGGCCAGGCAGTGGACCAATACTGAATCCTTCCGTATTATATTCTGCGAGTCTCCATATAAACACAATAAACTGTCACTCCATCGGCCGCTTCTGGTTGCTAACTCCAGTCGGAAGCTCGTTGCTGGATTGCGTGAACTGGATCTAAGTAGCCGAAGTAGACTATGTGTCAGTTCCTAGATGGGGCCAGGCAGTGGACCAATACTGAACCCTTCCGTATTATATTCTGCGAGTCTCCATATAAACACAATAAACTGTCACTCCATCGGCCGCTTCTGGTTGCTAACTCCAGTCGGAAGCTCGTTGCTGGATTGCGTGAACTGGATCTAAGTAGCTGAAGTAGACTATGTGTCAGTTCCTAGATGATGACAGGCAGTGGACCAATACTGAACCCTTCCGTATTATATTCTGCGAAAGAAAAGATTCATCAACATGGAGATAGCCTTGTGTATGCACCCCATGGAAGATGAAATAGTTCACCTTTAGACCACTGCAGATGTAGACCTTACTATATCACTTTATATAAATAATTCTAAAAATTAGTTATTTTAATATGCTTCTTATTTTTGTAAGGAATAGTAACACCATTTTATCGTCTGATGAATAAAGAAAGCCTTTTGAATAATTTGAAGGGCTAAAAGGATAAATATACAGCAATTTGTGCCTCGTACGTTAGAAATAATCCTTAGCTATATCCTGTTTGCCTAATCCTTGATGCATTCTATATCTTGTTACATAGCTAAAGGACCGGAATCTGTATCTGTGCGTTGACACAGTTAAAGGAATAAATATTAAATATTTATTAAGGACATTAAATAAATACCAATAAATATAGCTTAAGCTTCACTAAATAACCGGAATGGTTATAAAGTGGTAAAAGACGCGCACAGAATACATGATAAAACCACAGAAACAATATAAAATCCTATATGGCTCACATGCGAAGAATTATAAAATCTCTAATTTAGTATTGAGTTAAATGAGAAGAAAGCAATTTTGATACCAATAAATATGTTTCAGAATCCTTTATTTTGTACAGTTTAGCAGTAAAGGTACTAGATTAAATTCATATTAAAGAATAACATTACATAAACAACATATAGAAGCTGACCTGGATTCACAATGCAACGAGCAATCATTACAATGAAACTGTAAAAATTTGTAATACTTTGAAGTAATACAATTACATAATATTCCACCGATACAAATGTAAAATACATTTTATATTTCGCGTCCAGAGTTGTACTCAGTTTGCAAGCGTATTCAATTCAATCCGATGTACCGTAAAGCTTTTATTTCGAAGCAACGGGATAACAATTCTCTCTAAATATCAAAGAATATTTTTCTGTTAAACCGAGTGTTTTAGGTGAGATTTTACATATTTAGTTTTACTAATAATATGTTTTATGCTAAACAACAGACTACACTAATGTAATGTTTTCTATAGGTTTACTTACAAATATTTGTTTTCTATGAAAACCCAATAATGCTATTTCTGTTAAATACAAAAAAAACAATGTTTTATTATTTTTTTTTGCAAAAATGTCTTGCGTACTCTATGCTCTTGAAATGTACCTACCAGAGTAACAAGAAAATGTATCTCTTCGCTAAACTGAATGCCGGCAATGTCTTTTAAACGACCCTGTCACGTGATACAACGATATTTTCTATTTCCAGCACCATGGGATTACTAAGTAGCTTACTTGTTCCTAACACATTCATTTTATTATTTCCATGGCCTCTTACAACGAGGTATTAAGTGTAGAAACAACGTATGCCCTCAGGCAGAGTATTGTCCACTCTAGGTACCTTAGGGTCAACTTAATAGTAGGATCACTAAATAGGCCTATATGTACAGTTTTTATGTAGTTCCTGCCGGTTTCGTATTTAAATTCATAAAACTTTCTTATTCTATTTAGAAAATACTAATCATACAGGTTAATTATCTATAAACGGTAAACTAAAATTAAAATAAAATATTTTCTAATTTTAGTATTCATTTATTGAGAGGAAATATTTTGTAAATAATTATTTAAAAAATAATGTTTTTACTGTAGACGTTTTTCGAAATATAAGTGTACTTAGTTGTTACTAAAACTTCTGTTCTCCATATATATATATATATATATATATATATATATATATATATATATATATATATCTTGTTGAAACTTTCAATCATTAATAAAATATTTTTTATTCATCCTCGAAGTTCAAATACAATTTGTTAAGCTTGTAGTAGAATACAATTGCTGTATGTACAGTTTTTTTCAAATAATAATTCAGTAACTAAGATTAATGAATTAATTTTAGGTTTATATGGAGAAAAGCTTTTGACGAAATGACCAAGGTATGCAATGAGTATTTCGTCCAATTTGCGTTGAAGTAAGTCATAACATATGTTTTCATAACACAGCTGTCATGTAAAAGAAGCTATTTTAACCCATAGGTTATTTTACTTTTATTATATTAATTGTAAATGATAAATAAAAATTTAACTAAAATAAAGTTTTTCAATGTATGATTAAGAAAATTTGACTTTAGTTGTGTTTTGTTTATATTACTTTTTATTAAATATGTTTACCTACTTTACTGTTTTATTTCGAAAAAGTAATAATGCAAATATTAGAAATAACTGGACATTATGAATGTGGGTGAGGTTTATTCTATAAGTTGAAAATTAATAAATTACCTTCTCACATTTGCATATACGTAAAACTAACTCTTGAATCGTGAAAGGCCAGTAACAATCAAATGGATTAACATACAACACAATTACCTTCAGGATGCACGAGGTGATCCCAAGGCTCTATTGTTAAATTGCATTTCAGTAATATAATCAACGTTTGCAGGCCGCTGTCTTTCCCTTATTCCGGCTTTGTCTATTCCAAGTCACACGGACACATTACGTCAAATAATACTTTCCCCCAGATCTAATAATTTGCCAAATATCTGAATGTATCAGATAACTGAATATTTTTATTAAAAATTATGTGCACTGTGATAATTAGAGGATTGGCCAAGAGGCTAAGAAGAAAATACTGTATAACCAAATCCATGCATTTTAAATGGTGCGTTTACCTGTAATTAAGAAACTGGAAACTTGTACGTGCCCGTATTTTAATTTCATTATTCTCTTCCAACAGAAAATTCACACACACACACATACACACACACACACACACACACACACACACACACACACACACATATATATATATATATATATATATATATATATATATATATATGTATATATAATTTTATACATAAATTTATATGATTCTATATAAATTAATGTACTGGTTAAGTCCTCTTCAGAGTTTTTAAATTTTAAATTGCCTAAATAAATATTATATTTCTAAAGTCAAGCTCTAAAATAAATGTAATTAAAATAGATTATAAGTCATATTTTATAAGCTAGATCCTAGGTAGAAATTATGTATGCGTCGTCTATAAAACATGTGCTCTGTCGTTATCCCTCATTGGGGCCATAAATCGCGGTCTACACTTAGACAATCCTATTAGCCTACCGTGAACGCCCTATTTACATTTGTTGTTATTTTTACTATACATTATAAAGTAATAATAGGTAACATAATAACGAGTCTACGGAAGTCCAGGGGTCGTTGTTTTTGAAAATGACGCAATGGACGTTACCGCAAAATTATAAAATTGTTTAAGGGTAGGTTCTTGTCACCGTAACCATTCATATCCCCACTAAATGTCCACTGACTACAGCTCAACTTTCTTTAGGGTTAATAAAAGTATCATTTAACAACTTGACCTATAAATTCGAGCGTTTTTATGAGATACGTTGGATTTACGCCATTTTTATAAGACGATATTTTATGAGCAAGTGATTTAACGACCCATATCGCACGATTGTTGCTGCACAAAGTCGCCCCCGTTGTGGGGAGTAATATATTCTCTCGTATTACACGAATTACTTCAGATAAACGCAAACTTTACAGCCTCAAATGATATAAACGGATCGCATAGATGTTTAGCATTCACGAAATATGTGATGAAGATGTACATAAAGTTTATGCTGAGGACGGGCGGGGAGTATTTTACGAAGCTGACCCATTTAATCTGCTGAGACAAAAAACTGACGAGTTGCATTGGAATTATACCTTTGGAGAAGCGGAAACAGGTTTCGGATGGACAGACAGTTATAGCTACGTCACTAAAACCAAACTCTAAGATTAGAACTAAAGACTATACCAACCTAAATTAATTTACGGAAAACATTTTTAAAAAAATCCCTTCTTAGTTTTTTTGTAAAGATTTCTTCTGAAGTTTTGCAGTTAAAATGTATATAAGTAGGGTACTTAAATATAGCGTTATTTGTGATCACCTAGTTTTATTATTATAAATGTTAAATGTTTGATTAGGAGGTTATATTTGTGATTAGGAGTTGTTATTTTTGATTAGGAGGTTTTAGTTTTGATTAGAAGGTTTTATTTATTGATAATAATAAAAATTTCTTGATAGCACAATGCATTCAAATAATATGTTCCTAACATGTCAGTATTAAAAAATTATATTGTCAGTGAGTTATAAGGTAATATGAGAAGAGATCAGAGCGTATTTACTTGAAGTGATACAGAATGTTGCTTCCCGAGTACCATCCTCTTCTTCTGTTGCGTTCTCCTACCTCTAACCTTCCTCTGTATGGATACAAGCTTGAAGTCCAGATAGTTCTCTGCATCTATCTGATGGAGTACGCTTCCAACAGCTCTGTGAATGCCTTAGGCCTTAAGTCTTCGCATGTGTACTAGAAAAAGGACAGCACTTATACCATGGGGGGTATTTTCCTTCAGCTTAGTTATACTCTACGGGCTCAACTTAATGTCACGCTTACATTGTGTCCCTCCACAAGAGGGACGCAATTCTACGTTTAGAACCCTTCTACACTTTAAGCACAATCAATCCTCATTCAGTTTTAAAATAAAATTGTTTTGGATTAAATATTTCTCCCAAGATAGGGCCTTTCTTCCTACAACGTAGGTAACCGTTGTATGGTAGCATATACCACCACACAACCTAAAACATAAAATCAGCTGTTTATGAAAGCATATGTTATCACTAGGCTTAAGCCAAATGGGAAGAAATAAATGTACAGCCTAACTTGCCATTATTGTAAAACGTTTTTCTCCAATATAAAACTAAAACTAATTAACTAAATGAATTAATATTTGAAAAAATCTGTATTGACATCAAGTGTAATCCACTACAAGCTTAAAAAATGAATTTGAACTTGAGTGGATGAATGAAAAGTATTTTATTACTTATTGACAGATTTGAACAATATATATATATATATATATATATATATATATATATATATATATATATATATATAGAGAGAGAGAGAGAGAGAGAGAGGGAGAGAGAGAGAGCAAGAGTTTGAACTAATAATAGAAACTGAATAACGGCAAAGTAAAAAAAACTTATGACGTCATTTTAAAAACCAATGTTGTTGTTTTTTTATAAGATGCATGAATAAAATGCTGGTATTGTATATTTTTAAGTAAATGTTATTTTATAAAATGCTATAGAAATGTGTGCATCTGTTTCAATAGCACAGATTTCTAGAAACACTTTAATACATCGATAAAACAATAACAATGATTTTGAAGATGTTTAATGTATGCTTCATTTAGAAAGTAAAAAAATAACTACTGTAGTCTTGGTTGGTTTGCGGGGGGGGGGGGTGTTGCAGGATAAAATATTTTGGTTTTACATTGTAAATGACCAGAGGTGAGACACTATAATTACATGAATTGCAAAACCATTTTTATTGTACTTGACTTTAGTAAAACAAAAAATTTCTAGTAACTATTGACATAAAATATGATCAAGAAGCAATGGATCCTAATGTAGACTAACATTGGGAATGATGTTTTAGGAATATTGTCTTAAACACATTTAAATATCTTGATTTACTTGACACAGACGGTAAAAAATCAATAAACAACTAAAACCAAAGACTTATATTTATAGAGTTATATTATATAATCTGCCTTTGTAAAGCTCCCATAATAATTACAGACAAACCTAATATCAATAAGAAATGTTTTCTCTTAGAGCAAAATAAAAATAAATCATATCAGGACCGAGTTATAAACAGAATATCAGCAATGAGATTTCTCAAACAGAAAATCAAATATAAATAACAAGTTTATATTAAAGAAGGAAAACAAATTACATTACGTCGTAATAAGCTCTCTCCCTCGCACTCTCTCTCTCTCTCTCTTTCCCGCTCTTTCTAAGATATGAAACATGTTTTTGTGAGGGAGGTTCTGCAAAACAGTTATTATTACATAAACCTTTCGTTGGAGAATCGTGGGATGTATACAAAAGCGCACGTGATATCATTTCTTACTTTGTCCGTTTCCTTTTCGAAAAGCAAAAAGAATTAATTAAAATCTGTTAAGTGAACTCCCAATTACGTTTCAACAGAGTAATCTATTTTGTTTTATTAATTAATTATAGTCTTTAACAAAAACATTATTAAATCATATATTTACGATAAAATTATAGGAGAGAATATTTGCAGGAAAATGTGTGTGATTTCTCTAAATATTTTGTCGGTATAACTTTATTTAGTAAATTTGTTTGATGTTTATGTTAGGTAGTGTTATATTTGTGTTCATATTTCTTTAAAAAAATGTCACTTTGTCCTCAGTACAAAATGAAGTCGATTTGTTCTACTTCTACTACCAAAATTATCCAATTTTATATTTGGCGAATACCAAACAACCTAACCTACAAAATCTGAGCACAGTAGCGCAATAACAATAAATAACCAACAATAACCTTTTCCAAAATCATTCAAACAGCCTTGGTGTACATTAAGCTAACACTGTTGATAGATTATCATTGTAACTTTCTGATGATGCTAACAGTGTTAGCGAAATGTACATCAAGAATGTTTGAATGTTTGCAGCAAGGGTTATTGTTGTTTATTTATCGTAACATAACGTAACCCAACTTTACCTAACACAAGTAGCCTAACTTAAGTTAACACGGATGGATACTCGTCAATGGGATCTAATAGACAAAATGGCATTAGATCTGTGAGTATAGATCAGCGAGGATACAACTATTCTAGAACTCAAAAGCGGGATTTGCCAACTACTGGGAGTTATCACCACATAAGGTCAAAAACCAAATCAAACTAACAAAAATTACAAATGGAAATAAACGTTACCACTGTAACTTTCTGCTTAGAATGCAGAAATGAGAGGAAATCAGTCACTACAAGATTCGACCGATAAACTGTCTAAAAGTTGAGACGCTATAAAATAACAATAATAACCGTAATTGGATTAGGAATATGTCATTATACGTATATTTCCTATATGCAATGAAGTTTGGCACCCTTGTTGCCAGAAGAAAATATTTTGCTAGGAACACTGGAACTGCTGAAAATCAAGGAGGCATATGCTAATTTAAATGATAACCGTTTTTCAACACTGTTTGGAAAATTGCCCTTAAGGAACCTTCTACACAAATGGAAAGGTGGGAAATCGACATACCACCCACAGGATAGAGTGGAAATATTTTGAAAGAGATAATATTAAGATTTAAATAAAATACAAAATAATTTGACAACCTGCGAAGAGCATATTCAGAAGGCCGTGTTAACCTCAAACGAAACGATTACTAAAGGTAATATTATAAAAGAGGATTTATCAAGCTTATATTATACTAATATCTAAAATAGGTATATTATTAGGATGTAGGCAAACTTTATAACAAAAACCGACTTAGTTATTCCTATTTAATCCTAGTGAGGTATTTATTAAAACTCGTCACACAAGACAACATAATTTCGCTACACAATGCCAATGACGATAAAATTGTTTAGCGTTTAAAAATGTAGGAACATAAAATGCTGTGAAGTAAACCACGCTATACTTTTTGTACCGGAAAATATTTCCTTGTGTAATTGTTTCCAATTTTATAATATCAAAGAGGCCAATTTTGTTTCATTAACCGTTTTCCAAAAAGGATACACCTGACTGCGATTAGCTGAAAATTTTGGAGAAATCTCTCTGAACATAAACTGTTATTCCTTTAAAACTCACCATGTCAAATACTCCCTTATTTGTGATACTGCATATGTAAAGGAGACTTCTGAAAATAAAAGACAATTTTACTACTTTTGTTTATTTAATCGTTAAATATGGGAGAAAAGAAACTAAGTCCCATATATCAAATCGTAAATACACTGAAGGCTATAAATAACAATCAGAACTTTCCCTTAACGAATAAAAATGACTTTCCACGTAAGTGATTCGGTTTAAGAATGTAAAAATATTTTTCAATCATTTGTAACGAAAGTTTTGAAACGCCGGTTGTTAAAATTATTTTATGTCTATTGATAGCAGGTACATTTTTTAGTTCATTCTACTAGCTTACACTCTCCATATATATATATATATATATATATATATATAGTATATATCTTGTTCAAATTTTCAATCGTTAAAAATATACAATTTAATCATCCGCTAAAGTTCAAAGATATTTATTAAAAATCGTAGTGAATTACAATTGATGACAATGGATTTTGTCAATTATTATATCAATAACTATATTTAAATAATTCTTTTTAGGTTAAAACAAAATATTTAATATATTTTCGTGGTGGCATTAAATTTTATTTACTGCTTGTACCTAAGACGTATTGCAATTTTAAAGTTATATATATATATATATATATATATATATATATATATATATATATATTGGATTTTAGTACTGTTACAAAATCATGTATATTTACAAACTGTACGAAGTTGGTTGCTCAGTAAGTTATTTCTTGTTCCTCTGTACCTCCTAAATTTAATTGTGTAAAGTGGAAAACCTTTATGAATGTTTCGTTTTTATTTCTTAAAATTTGCATGAACACCTCATAAAGTTCATTGATATTGAAGATTTTCTTTACAAAAATGAATTTGTTTATAATAGCCTATATAACACAGAATGTGTTAGATTTGCTTTGTATTTAATGATGTTATTATTAAATTCCTTCTATTAGCTCACGCTCCCCTGATATAAGTCTCATACACATTTTTAATTGTTAATAAAATAGGTTTTTATTCATCCAATCAAGTTCAAATACATTTTTTTAACCCTATGGGTATTGCAATTAAGGGTAATAGATGTTTTTCATTTATATATATATATATATATATATATATATATTCAATAATTAAATTACAAAATTTTGGGTTTCCGGCCGAATTCTAACTGAGAATCTTTATGCTGGGAGACTAGCGAACCTTGGCACTGTGCCAACTTTCCAGTACGTTGAAATATATTTCTCAAAGATGTATATGAATTTTTCTCCCCCTTCTTGTTGTTGTCGAAGCCTCCATTCCACAACCTGAAACTGTTGCCATGGCTACCTGAAAATATTATAAATAGTGTTCAAGGGTAACTAAAATCAATTTTCTTTTAATTATCCTTTGTAGGAATTTACTTGGAAATTTGTTTAATATTATTTGTTTATTGTTTGTATTAAAAAATGTAAGTTTAAAATTTATGTAAAATGTATTTAAGTACAAATTTTTTAAAAATTGTGTTTTCCCTAACAAAAATGTTGAACTATAACATATGGATTTTGCGGAATTTTTCGAAAAAAATACCCTGCACATAATCGCATATTTTGAAAAGCAATGCGATTTAGAAAATTTTTAAACAACCCATCCTTTTGACATTAATAAAACAACATAGTTTTTTTTCTAAACATACGTCTACACAGAGTCAAGTTATTTCTTTTTAGTAGTTGTTATTTTATAAGCAATTATAGAGTAATAACCATGTTTTGCCCATAAAAGTCTGTCATACAGGAGAGTTGTACCCGACAGTTGGCAATGCAACAAAGATTTTAGCAAACGTAAAACCTCTATACAGCTCCACTTTCCCCTTTATTGCTGTATTATATAGCCGTAGAGGCAATATTCCATATAACAAATCGTAAAGTCGGACGTTCTCAGAAGCATGTACTTTTATTTATACAAATACATAAAAAGTGGAGGACCGAGTAGTAAAACGTTTTAAAGTACCAGTTCTAACACAACCGTTCTATGTGGAACCGGTTCCCCTAACAGTCGTACAGCTTCTATAGGTTTTCATCAATGATATTCTAAAGACGTCTTTCTCTTTAAAGTTAATAATTAATATATTTCCTAACAATGGCACTTAAAACTTCATCTAACATCAGATACAATGACCAGATCATGAATTATTACATATATTTAATAAAATATTTTCAATAATTATTACTTGAAAAAACTATATTAACATTAGGTGCCAACAACTTGAAGCAAC
Organism: Prosapia bicincta; assembly: GCA_036971475.1. Lineage (NCBI taxonomy): Eukaryota > Metazoa > Arthropoda > Insecta > Hemiptera > Cercopidae > Prosapia > Prosapia bicincta. The sequence continues at coordinate 65,347,520 of JBAIZL010000010.1, forward strand.
TGTGGCGTAAATGTTTATATTAATAAAAACAACCTCTCACCACAAATTCAGCAAACTTTATTTAACCGTATGTAAATTTCGATTACAAAGTAATCATTTTCATAAGTATTTTTACAAATAACTCTGGTGCCAAATAATTAGGTGACATTTACTAGAAATTAAAAAAAAACTGAAGTATTCGAAATTATTTTATTAACGATTGAAAAGTTGAAGAAGAATTATATATATATATATATATATATATATATATATATATATATGTGTGTGTGTGTGTGTGTGTGTGTGTGTGTGTGTGTGTGTGTGTGTGTGTGTGTGTGTGTGTGTGTGTGTGTGTGTGTGTGTGTGTGTGTGTGGTAAGAGTGGAAACTAACAGTAGGAATTGAAATAGCCTAAAGGTTTGCAAAGGCCATCATTAAATAATGGCCATAAAGGGTGCAAAATGCCTTTCCGTTGTTTTAACGGTTATTACTGGCTAAATTTCTTCCTGTCACAAAGACTATAGCTTCAATTTTTTAGTAAATATTTTTAGTGTCTTAAGGGCGTATTCAAAATGTTTTTTTGCAAAAGATAGCCCCTGGAAATGCTAACATTTGTATAGGTTTATAACATTTTTCGTTGACAACAGCTGTGTCTTTAATTATAAACAATTTTTATAGTTAAAACAATATTGTCATAATATTACATGCCTTAGAATCACGGGTGTTACATTATTGTTATTATTTATTTATACAATAACAACAAAATCTACAAACACAGTAGATAAAATATTATATATTCATGACAAATATGGTAATGTAAAACCACGTCTAGCTCACAAGTTCATAAAAAAATGAGGCTTGTAAAACTGTAAATTAACTGAATTTAAAAGCAAATTAATTTTAGGCTTGTCCAAACGCAAATAACTGAATTCCGTGATGAATGACTTGTGGAAAATGCAGTTAATTCTTTAAATAAGGTTTTGTTTCACACGTTGTAGCTTGCAGTTTTTTTTCTAAAGCTTAAGCTAGTGCTGGATTCTCAAACGTTAAACACAAATTATGTAATAAATATCCACAAATTATTCTATTTCAAATTTTGTCTTCGTAAGTCTTTTGTTCATTACAAATAGATGTAGTTTGAAAACATTTACTGGGTTATAGAAAAACACTGTCAAGACACCGTGTAAGGAAGGCTATTCTTTGTATAAATAACTTTACGATTTCCCAGCTTTTCCATTACCTTAAGATTGTCTACAATCATCCTTATGGGTCTATTATTTGTGGCCACTCTGTGTTTTTCATTCAGAATAATAATAACTGAAATACAATTTTTTCAACACTTGAAATAACAATCACACTTTTATATATAAAAAACTATTTTTTTTTGCTTTGAAAATAATCACACAAAAAACAAAACAATAGTAAATATCAACAGTCAAACGAAAACAAACAGCTGATGAAACAGACTGATTTGTGGCCTCAAGTTACGTGTCAAATGTGATAGATTGGTTTAATTTATTCGGCAACGGACATCGCTGTTTCAGCCAACAATTACTCCCTCACCAAATATCAAATCAACAAAGTATTGGTTTGTATGTATAAACAACCATGGACTTGACTTTACCATGGAGTCAACATTTTAGCTAAGGTTCTTGGATTATCTATAGGATTATCTAAGGATCTATATCTAAAACAGTTACCTCGCTCTTCAACTGTTGTTGGGTTCACCACGTCAATGCTAAATCAGGTTCTTGCGAAATGCCCGAACTGCGATTTTATGGACTGCAGAATGGACGGATGTACTGCGGATTGTAACTATTCGTCATAATTTTCCAACCGTGAATGAATTCGTATCAGCATTGTATGTATATATATATATATATATATATATATATATATATATATATATATATATAATAAATATGCGCGTTAAAATACAACAGATCACAATAGGAACTTTTTTTATTCATGTATGCTTTCGACGACCATATTAATTTTTAAATTTCATATATTCATAATATCTAGAGCTTGTGCTTCAATAAGTAAATATTGAAAAAGAAAAATGGCAACAAAAAGTCGTATATCTACATAAATACACACATACACACACACACACACACACACACTGCAACGTCTCCCCACCTTCACCTCACCTCCTACATCCCGTACCACCGCAGCACCACGCGCGGTCGTTTGGTTGTGTTGTTTAAATCCTTTCTTGCAGAATACTAGAATTTAATTGTTTACAAGAAACATATTTATAAACAACCAAACCTCTGCCTATCACCCTGCTGGTAAAACCGTGCTAAACTCCCAGAGTTAAGTGTATGTTTCCTGCTCGTAGGGCCAAACCCACAACAAGCCTATTCCCGCTGACTACCATTTAAAATACATATAAACCTTCCTAAATAAGTTTATCAATTGTGTCTGGTCTAAGTATAGTCACACATGTCAAATTAATAGTCAGCTGGAAAGAAACACATTTAGAATAATACACATAATAAACACAGAGTCTTACCACCTGATGATGATCTGCAGAAACAGCAAGGGAACGTGCAAAATATGATTGTGTTTAAAAATACCTATTTTAAAAGGCTCCTGTGTCCACTTAAACACAATCTGCCAGTAGATAAATCTCTGGACTTTTATTACAAAAAACCAACTAATCTTTAGACTAGCTCATGAGATTAGTAGAGAGAAACTCTTTAAAACATTAGGCTTTATCTATTGCCATTTGATGAAATTTAATTAAATTTGTTTACTGATTTGATAATCATTTTTATATTAGTTGGAAAAAGCTAAACAGTTTTTATTGGTTATTTGACACAGGATGGAATGCAAATAATCTTGATTTTTATGACATATTTAACTCTATTTATTGAAATAAAAAGAAAATTTATCCTTCAAAGTATTACACAATTATATTAGCAAAACAATTCACTGAGTTACTTCTTGTTTCTTATGCTTTAAAAAATTATACTTTGCATATAGATTTATTACATTTACATTAACATAAAATCATTTTCAAAATTACACATAATAATAATATTTTATCTCCTATATGGAATTGGTAAATTCATAACTTATGACCTTTAATTTTTAACTTTATAATATTCGAAAATTTCTCATTTTCTTTAAATAAACGGCTTATGGCCAAAAACCTTTTGTAATTTTAATATTCATTCTTTTAAATATTCTGAGCACATAAATTCATTTACTTAGCATACAATTTATTTAAATTTTATAAAGAGTGAAGTCATTGTTTTAAGCTTGCAAATTTGTTTGAATTTAATAAAATTAACTAACTAAATTTGACGTGACTGATTTCGAATAAAGAAAATGACTTGCCAAAGATGTTCTTGCCGGTCCTTGGGGTCCCTCGTCTGGATTCCCTGGTCCTTGGACACCGGAAGTCGCCATCCCTGGTTCGTCGGTGGTGGTTTCCCTCTATTCGAGCGTCCTGGAGGCTGAGTCTGGAGCCTTCATCCTTGGTGGTCCTGGATGTCGAAAGCGCTGAGGTTATTGTCCATCTGGCCTGCTGACGGTCTCTACTCGCGGTCCAGCATAGCGTCCCGCGGCACCTCGTGTTGGAAAATTTTTACAGACTGTCTCTAAAGGCTTAGAGACCAAGTATATATAGCGGTGAATTTCACCTACCGCACCCCGCCTGCAAAGCTTGCTATCGCTCGATTTATTCCTTGTACAGGCAAGTCGGGCAACGAATCTGTTTTAGCTTGCATAGTTTGATAATTAATTTTAGAACACTGGAAAAATGTCTATTTTATTTAAACGGCTGTAACTTTTTTGTTTCTTAAGTTTTTTGAATTCTGTTTTCTTTAATGTTCATTCTAGGTTATTGTGGTTCTTTTGAAATGTCGATGAAAGTTCTACGTGGTTTGGTTCGAAAAATAGCTTTTTTAGGCACTTAGAATTTTTTCGCTTCACTCTCGATGTTCAAATTTAGTTAGTTATTACAAATTCATTTTATAACATTCTTTAATGTGGCTTAACTATTCTATTTACTGTTTTATTTAATTTTTCCTCTTTATTAATTGTATAATTCCCTACTTGATTATTTTAAAAACAGCTTTATTTCTAAAAAACAGGAAATTACTTATTTCCCACTTGCGACGGTCTCTCACCCCGTTGCAATTTCCCCGTTTGAGAGGTTAAAAATGTTTTACTTTGTTAAAATGTTTTTTACCAATTCCTTATCTTATTATTACTTAAACTATCTTATTCTATTACAAAATTTTCTTATTATTATTCTCTTGTTTCTTGAGAAGTTTTCACCCTGAAACACTTCAAACACAAGTCAATTAGCAATTTATTAGTCACTTTTGTTTACACTAACTTTAATTTTGTCAAATTACACATTATTCACCACACTGATGGCTGTCATTTCCTTTATATATTTACCACGTCAATTTCATTTTATACTAGTTATGGCTTTAAAAACAATGACTTGCAATTAAAAACCTAACTAATCTTACAATACTATTTTTTTTAAACATATTCCATTCATATCTTAACTATTACGTATTATTGTGTCAGCTGTGGAAGTACAGTTTATCGAGTTTAATTTGTTTATTTTCCGATAAACCTTCCGTAGCGGCTAACTATTGCGTGGATTCCACATTCCAAACTACCTGGCAAGGTCAATGAGCTGGCTTGTAAACATTCTAATACAACAATTCTACTTATCATATTAAACGGAACGAAACTTGCCTTTTAAATTCTCTATCTTTAGATTGTACAGTTAATAAGACTGGCTTGTGTCCAGATTATCGAAGTCCACTTGATAAATCTTGATTGCTTCTGATTTTAATGCAAAGTTTCTATTGTTGCGACCTTGATCGTTAGTACACAAGTTTTCTTGTTCTATATTGTACAGTGATAGTCTGATCTAACGACCCACTATCTCATGCACACAAATTTCTTGTTTGATTTTGCAAAAGTCTGTCCGTGTATTTGTTGTACAAGTTATTAAGATTCGCCTGCTATCTCCCTGATTGTTGCTTGATTCAACCAGCTTGTTTGATTTACGCAGTGAATGTAGCTCGCCAATGTTTGCTCAATATACACAAAGACTTCCTGAATAATACTTTTGTAATGTTGATTTAGTTATTAAAAAGTTTGTTTTAGATTTAAACATTTGTTCCTTTACAAACAAGTAGCTAATCTGAAGTCTAGATTTAGCCTTATTCAACTACTGCTTATTCTTGTCTTTATTTCAAATCATTTTATTAATCATCCTGACAATTTGATTCCTGCCTAACTCAGCTTATCGCTCGCGTACTGGTTCTATTATTGCAGCAATATTCTAATTTGGCATTTCCGTATTTTTATTATAATCAGTGTAAAGATCACATTGTAGAATCCCTTTACTCGTCACAACGCTTCTTAATGTTTTTAACATCATATACAATTTTACAGAATACATCACAAGATATTTTATAATTATTGACACAGTTGGTTTGATTAATCGTAACAAATCAAGTTATTGTTCCTGAGTTTGTTTCATATCCCTTAAACATTTCTCTTTAACTTATTTTTGGAACTTCCGTAGAACATCCTATTGACTTTGTCCTGTTTTAAATACATTTAGGCTTTTTTGCCCTCTACTATTTTGGTACGTCCGGCTTATTTTGTTGCAAGGAAAGTTTTTATAAACTCGTTCCCCGCCCGTCCACCGGATACTTCATTGTGGCCTTGTTTACAAACACAAGTGATTGCCCTTAACCTTGAGCCTTTGTTTACATTTGTTCGACTCGGTGGGTCTTTCATTCAAACATCTGGATACTTTGTTATAAATTATTTCAACCTAGACAATTCTGGTTTATTTAAAAGTACAGCGGTTATTTATTTGTACGGCCTTTCTTAATAGTATTTAGTTTTAAGATAGTTTCTACTCATTCATAAAACTCTTCATCAAACACGTCTGAATAACTGTTTAGCAATTCTGGTAACTTCAACATTTCTTGTTTGTTTACTATGCAATGATTATTTGTATTTTCCAACTTAATCGTATTTATTTTAAGACATGTTCTACGCGTTCTGGTTTTCTTTCGGCGTTTTGTGTTACGCCATTGTGCGTAATTCCTGTATTTTATTTTTATTTTTGATTTATTTTTACTTGGTTTATTTTGATAATTTTTATACTGGTGAGATTTACTTTTAAATTTATTTTTAGCAAACAATTTGGACTTCGTTTTCAAGCAAGATTGGTTAGAATTAAAGTGCTTTGGAATTCTTGTTAAGTCTAACGGATTTGTTTCCCGACAATTAGGTCTTTCCCTAACTTGTTGGAATTTTATTTGTTTCGGCTTGTAGCCATTTTTATTTAATTCGTTGAATCCTCCCTCGTCATTATTTAATTTGTTTGTTGTAGGCTTGGTTAACCCATTTTTTGCTTTGTTTAATCCCGTTAGCTTACTTGATTCCGTTCTTTCACAGTTTAATAATTCACTCTTCCTCGAATTTTCGCACAATTTGTTATTTAAATTTTTGGTAACCTCGTTCTTAACCTTATTCGTTGACAATTGTTTTGATTTTATTTTTTGTTCCCCGCTTGTATCGGTGGAACATTTTACATTTTTAGTCATATTTTTGTTTCGTGTTTGTTTATTTTTTAGTTTGTCATCGCCTAACTCGCACAAGGACCCATCTTCCTGATCCTTTCCCGTGAACAGCCCCTTCTGCACGCTATTCACTATCGGGCACTCCAATGTCGGCTCTACAGGTGTTAATTTGCCGTCGTTAATTTGCCCGTCTATAAAAGACGGATCTATTATATTTATTTCCTGTTCCCCGCTTGTAACGTCGGAACATATTACATTTTTGTTAGTATTTTTGTTTGTTATTTTATTAATTTTATTACATCCTATCTCTTGTTTTATATTATTTTTATTATTATTCGATACAAGAAACTCCTGGTGCAGCAGATATCCATCAATTTCATACGTCATGAACGATCTCTCCATGTTTATCCGGGCTTTTAACGCACACAAAGTATTTGCTCCCAAGATGAGGTCAACCCGTAGATTGTCCACAATCAAGAAAACAAATTCCTTTGTGTGTCCGTTTAATGTTAGAGGTAGCATCGTTTGTAATTTGACCCGTTTACAGGTTGACCCTAATGCTGTGACTATCGCTACATTAGCTATAGGTAGCTCATAGAATAAATTCCCGTTTTGTTTTAGGGCTATGTATTTTTCTGTTTTAATCACAGACATTTGGGCACCTGTATCAACTTGTGCAATTAACTTATGGTCTTTAATTTCGCACTCTATCACTGGACACTGGTCTATATTATCTAGTGTTATAACCGAGTCAATTCTTTCCTCTAACAAATCGTCCCTAATAGACATGGAAAAACCGTCTAGGCTGATCTTATTATGACGGTAAACCGGCTTTTCCTTCGGTCTCTCGCTCTGAATTATTTTTGGTTTCTTATTGCTTCGGATCTCTAACCTGGTTAACTTATCTCCCTGATTGTTGCCAGAGATCCTTATATTTAGTTTTTTGGCTTGTGGTCGCTTGGTCTGGGGATAGGCGATTTAGGATGAGGGTTTTTAGGATACTTGGTCTCTTGGTATTTTGCGGTATCACCATGGGACCTTGGGTTAGGGTTAGGTTGTTGGTTTGGAGCAACCTGCCTCTGTTGACTTCTTTGAGCGATCCCATTACCATTTCCGTTGTCAGTAACGCTGTCTAGCTGTTGTAGGAAAACTATCGCTTGTTTGATGTTACTTGTGGGGTTCCCCACACTAGCTAGCTGAACGTTACTCCCAAAGTGTTTCATTAACATGAAAATGAGATGGTTCTCTGGGATTATCGGGTCTAAGTTTTTCGCCCTGTTTACCATCATAATAAAATACTCTGCCATAGAGTATGGTCCATTATTATGGTAGCGCCCTTGATTTATCTGTCTGCGCACCCTATCCTGCTGGCGATAACTCCAGAAATGCTCCGTGAATTCTTGCCTGAATTCAGAATAAGTTTCTGTATTGTTTTTTATGGCTTTCCACCATGCATCCGCTGCCCCTTTCAAATATCGCTCTACAATTCTTAATTTTGCAGTCTCGTCCATAGTATTGTCTATTTCAGAAAATAGATCTTCTATTTCCCCTAGGAATGTCATTGGATCTTCCTTGTCATTCCCCCAGAACTCAATCCTACGGTACGTAGCCTCCCCGTTTCTGTCTATTACCCTTGGTAAGCAAACTTGTGTTACTATTCCCGCTCCAGCGGTTTGCTTTACCTTTGCAACTTGTTGCTTTACCGATTTAATGTCCTCTTGGATATCCTGTACTTTCTCGTTTAATTTAGCCGTTTTTGTTTCCGTTTTAGTTTTTAGTCTCTCAATTTCTGTCTCATGTTCGCTTAACTTTTCATATATATGACTTGTCTTAGCCTCATTTTCTTTTTGGTAGTCATCGAACTTTCCCTGGAAAGCCTCCCATAAATGTCGTCTTTCCATTTTCTCTTCCTCCCTCCATTGTTTTTCTCTGTCCTCTCTCTCCTTCTCCTTTTGTTTTTCTTTGTCTTCTCTCTCCTTCTCTCTCTGTTTTGCTTCCTCCCTCTCTTCCTCTCTCAATCGTTTCTCTTCCGCCTTCTCTTTCTCTCTCAATTGTTTCTCTTCCTCTCTCCATCGTTTTTCTACCTCCTTCTCTTTCTCTCTCAATTGTTTCTCCTCCTCTCTCAATCGTTTTTCTTCCGCCCTCTCTTTTTCTCTCAATTGTTTCTCCTCCTCTCTCGATCGTTTTTCTCTTTCATCTCTCTCCTTCTCCCTTTGTTTTACTTCCTCCTTCTCTTTCTCTCTCAATTGTTTCTCCTCCTCTCTCAATCGCTTCGCTTCCGCCTTCTCTTTCTCTCGCTCTTCTTTGTCTTTTTCCTCCTTTGCCTTGAAATAGGCCATCAATTTATCTATCTCGGGTTTTGACATTTTGATTTACTATTTAATATTCAATTATTTATTTATGTACTTATTCCTTTCTTTTCGATTTGGTTTAGGCCAGATGGTTCCTACCCGCTCTTTCGACTAAATCCTATACAAATTTATTTATTTATTTATTTTATTTTTACGCTCTTGGATTTGTTCAATTTATATTATTATTTAAAAATTTAATTACATTATTTAAAACATTTTGACTTCATTTATTTAAACTATCTCGATTCATTTCTATTATTTAATTATTCAATTTTGATATAGGGAACCTGTTCAAAGTCCCTACCGTCCGGGCGCCAATTCTGCAACGTCTCCCCACCTTCACCTCACCTCCTACATCCCGTACCACCGCAGCACCACGCGCGGTCGTTTGGTTGTGTTGTTTAAATCCTTTCTTGCAGAATACTAGAATTTAATTGTTTACAAGAAACATATTTATAAACAACCAAACCTCTGCCTATCACCCTGCTGGTAAAACCGTGCTAAACTCCCAGAGTTAAGTGTATGTTTCCTGCTCGTAGGGCCAAACCCACAACAAGCCTATTCCCGCTGACTACCATTTAAAATACATATAAACCTTCCTAAATAAGTTTATCAATTGTGTCTGGTCTAAGTATAGTCACACATGTCAAATTAATAGTCAGCTGGAAAGAAACACATTTAGAATAATACACATAACAAACACAGAGTCTTACCACCTGATGATGATCTGCAGAAACAGCAAGGGAACGTGCAAAATATGATTGTGTTTAAAAATACCTATTTTAAAAGGCTCCTGTGTCCACTTAAACACAATCTGCCAGTAGATAAATCTCTGGACTTTTATTACAAAAAACCAACTAATCTTTAGACTAGCTCATGAGATTAGTAGAGAGAAACTCTTTAAAACATTAGGCTTTATCTATTGCCATTTGATGAAATTTAATTAAATTTGTTTACTGATTTGATAATCATTTTTATATTAGTTGGAAAAAGCTAAACAGTTTTTATTGGTTATTTGACACAGGATGGAATGCAAATAATCTTGATTTTTATGACATATTTAACTCTATTTATTGAAATAAAAAGAAAATTTATCCTTCAAAGTATTACACAATTATATTAGCAAAACAATTCACTGAGTTACTTCTTGTTTCTTATGCTTTAAAAAATTATACTTTGCATATAGATTTATTACATTTACATTAACATAAAATCATTTTCAAAATTACACATAATAATAATATTTTATCTCCTATATGGAATTGGTAAATTCATAACTTATGACCTTTAATTTTTAACTTTATAATATTCGAAAATTTCTCATTTTCTTTAAATAAACGGCTTATGGCCAAAAACCTTTTGTAATTTTAATATTCATTCTTTTAAATATTCTGAGCACATAAATTCATTTACTTAGCATACAATTTATTTAAATTTTATAAAGAGTGAAGTCATTGTTTTAAGCTTGCAAATTTGTTTGAATTTAATAAAATTAACTAACTAAATTTGACGTGACTGATTTCGAATAAAGAAAATGACTTGCCAAAGATGTTCTTGCCGGTCCTTGGGGTCCCTCGTCTGGATTCCCTGGTCCTTGGACACCGGAAGTCGCCATCCCTGGTTCGTCGGTGGTGGTTTCCCTCTATTCGAGCGTCCTGGAGGCTGAGTCTGGAGCCTTCATCCTTGGTGGTCCTGGATGTCGAAAGCGCTGAGGTTATCGTCCATCTGGCCTGCTGACGGTCTCTACTCGCGGTCCAGCATAGCGTCCCGCGGCACCTCGTGTTAGAAAATTTTTACAGACTGTCTCTAAAGGCTTAGAGACCAAGTATATATAGCGGTGAATTTAACCTACCGCACCCCGCCTGCAAGTTTGCTATCGCTCGATTTTTTCTTTGTACAGGCAAGTCGGGCAACGAATCTGTTTTAGCTTGCATAGTTTGATAATTAATTTTAGAACACTGGAAAAATGTCTATTTTATTTAAACGGCTGTAACTTTTTTGTTTCTTAAGTTTTTTGAATTCTGTTTTCTTTAATGTTCATTCTAGGTTATTGTGGTTCTTTTGAAATGTCGATGAAAGTTCTACGTGGTTTGGTTCGAAAAATAGCTTTTTTAGGCACTTAGAATTTTTTCGCTTCACTCTCGATGTTCAAATTTAGTTAGTTATTACAAATTCATTTTATAACATTCTTTAATGTGGCTTAACTATTCTATTTACTGTTTTATTTAATTTTTTCCTCTTTATTAATTGTATAATTCCCTACTTGATTATTTTAAAAACAGCTTTATTTCTAAAAAACAGGAAATTACTTATTTCCCACTTGCGACGGTCTCTCACCCCGTTGCAACACACACACACATATATATATATATATATATATATATATATATATATATATATATATATACATATATATATAAACATACATACTCATTACAAGCCACATCTAACTTTTCTTGTAAAAGTATCTGTTAATAGATAAATTGCATAATGTATCTCGAATAGCATGAAACACAATATTTAAATTCTGTCACCAATAAGCATTTTCAGAATGCTCAAGAACTATGAACCAAAATCTGTGATATAGATCTCATTCCCATAGCAATAACAGTTTTCTTGTTCTATTGATAGATATAAATAGTCTTCGGTATTGCTGATTGTTACATACAATCATATATGATATATAAATACAATCATATATGATTGCTGATCATATTCCAAATGTTTTGTTTTGTAAAATATTTGCTGTAATATATATAATAAGTCGAGGTTTGGGTTTTATACCGTTTTCAAACAATTCAAGCCACTCGAATATAACTTTAAAGTTACACAGTTGAATATTTCAAAGAATTGCTCGGTCTCAGCACAACAAAAGTGTTTTTATAATGTGAGACATTCTCCGTCATTTACTCAAAAGGTTATTCCAGTAGGTCTTCCTTGAAATTGAATAAAGAGTTGTTGTATTTTAAACTTCTTACTTTAGTAATAATGGGATTGGAAAATGTATGGTTTTTCTTCTGAAGTATATGTTATGCTGGTGCACCTTGGAGGAAAGATGAGAGAATGTATGGTTTTTCTTCTGAAGTATATGTTATGCTGGTGCACCTTGGAGGAAAGATGAGAAAATGTATGGTTTTTCATTCTGAAGTATATGTTATGCTGGTGCACCTTGGACGAAAGATGAGAAAATGTATGGTTTTTCTTCTGAAGTATTTGTTATGCTGGTGCACCTTGGAGGAAAGATGAGAAAATGTATGGTTTTTCATCTGAAGTATATGTTATGCTGGTGCACCTTGGAGGAAAGATGAGAAAATGTATGTTTTTCCTTCTGAAGTATATGTTATGCTGGTGCACCTTGGAGGAAAGATGAGAAAATGTATGGTTTTCCTTCTGAAGTATATGTTATGCTGGTGCACCTTGGAGGAAAGATGAGAAAATGTATGGTTTGTCTTCCGAAGTATATGTTATGCTGGTGCACCTTGGAGGAAAGATGAGAAAATGTATGGTTTTCCTTCTGAAGTATATGTTATGCTGGTGCACCTTGGAGGAAAGATGAGAAAATGTATGGTTTGTCTTCCGAAGTATATGTTATGCTGGTGCACCTTGGAGGAAAGATGAGAAAATGTATGGTTTGTCTTCCGAAGTATATGTTATGCTGGTGCACCTTGGAGGAAAGATGAGAAAATGTATGGTTTGTCTTCCGAAGTATATGTTATGCTGGTGCACCTTGGAGGAAAGATGAGAAAATGTATGGTTTTTCATCTGAAGTATATGTTATGCTGGTGAACCTTAGAGGAAAGATGAGAAAATGTATAGTTTTTCATCTGAAGTATATGTTATGCTGGTGCACCTTGGAGGAAAGATGAGAAAATGTATGGTTTTCCTTCTGCAGTATATGTTATGCTGGTGCACCTTGGAGGAAAAATGAGAAAATGTGTGGTTTTTCTTCTGAAGTATATGTTACGTTGGTGCACCTTGGAGGAAAGATGAGAAAATGTATGGTTTTCCTTCTGAAGTATATATTATGCTGGTGCACCTTGGAGGAAAGATGAGAAAATGTATGGTTTTCCTTCTGAAGTATATGTTATGCTGGTGCACCTTGGAGGAAAGATGAGAAAATGTATGGTTTTTCTTCTGAAGTATATGTTATGCTGGTGCACCTTGGAGGAAAGATGAGAAAATGTATGGTTTTTCTTCTGAAGTATATGTTACGCTGGTGCACCTTGGAGGAAAGATGAGAAAATGTATGGTTTTCCTTCTGAAGTATATGTTATGCTGGTGCACCTTGGAGGAAAGATGAGAAAATGTATGGTTTTCTTCTGAAGTATATGTTATGCTGGTGCACCTTGGAGGAAAGATGAGAAAATGTATGGTTTTCTTCTGAAGTATATGTTATGCTGGTGCACCTTGGAGGAAAGATGAGAAAATGTATCGTTTTTCTTCTGAAGTATATGTTATGCTGGTGCACCTTGGAGGAAAGATAAGAAAATGTATGGTTTTCTTCTGAAGTATATGTTATGCTGGTGCACCTTGGAGGAAAGATGAGAAAATGTATCGTTTTTCTTCTGAAGTATATGTTATGCTGGTGCACCTTGGAGGAAAGATGAGAAAATGTATCGTTTTTCTTCTGAAGTATATGTTATGCTGGTGCACCTTGGAGGAAAGATGAGAAAATGTATCGTTTTTCTTCTGAAGTATATGTTATGCTGGTGCACCTTGGAGGAAAGATGAGAAAATGTATCGTTTTTCTTCTGAAGTATATGTTATGCTGGTGCACCTTGGAGGAAAGATGAGAAAATGTATCGTTTTTCTTCTGAAGTATATGTTATGCTGGTGCACCTTGGAGGAAAGATGAGAAAATGTATGGTTTTTCTTTTGAAGTATATGCTATGCTGGTGCACCTTTGAGGAAATATGAGAAAATGTACAGCTAATTGTGTTTACTGTAGCTATATATCAATAGGTTTGGTAAAATAAAAGCTATTTGGAGTTTCAAGACTCGATATAAACATGAAACTTACGAGTTTTAGAACAGGAATATTTTGCAAGTTATTTACAAAATATTTCGCAAATTCAATTGTTTATACTTTGGCTAGAACGGTTTACTACCGGCGGACGGAATTTTGATAGGAATTATTTATTAAAATCCAACCAATCCTCTGATTTAAGTAAGTAATCGTTACTCTACAAAGTTTGTTGATCTCGAAAATGTTTGTTTTTTGAAATTTTGAATAACCGAAAGTAAATGATGTTTTAGTTTGATCTTTGATGTTTTGACTTTTTCAGTTATATCGTTTTTTATTTAAAATTTTTTACAATTTTGAAAACGAAATAGTATTTACAAGACCGAAGAAAAATTTATTTTTTTGTAGTATTTTAAGTTGAATTATATTTTGTAATTTAATTTAGTTTTTATTTCAGACTCACTAGTGGTTACAAAAAGACAACTATATTTAAAATATAACGCTTTATTGGTTATAAACAAATCCAATTTAAAACATATAAAACACTAAAATCTTTATTCATATATAAAAACTAGTTAACAATAGTTCTCTACAGAATATCACAATTTACAGTCTTCAATTTAGTAACAACCATTCTTATTAAAAATTGATATTTTAATTTGCATTCATATTTCACTATCTCTGAAAGTGACGGGTGTATATTTCGCTTTGACTGGTATCTGAAACATATAGGTTATTTATTTAATATACATTTCCATATACGAATTTTAATATTTATATTTATTGCTAAGTTTTCCACTTTCTATAAAAACCTTAATTAGAATTTGGCGAAACAAGTAACCTCCAAATTTCTAAGGAGTACATTTGTAGCAATAGTTCCCAAATATTTTTGAAAATAATGAGTTAAAACGATCTATTAATGAGAACAAATTCATGTGATTATTAGTTACTGTAGGAGTAGCTCAAACATAAATGGATCTGTTTATTAAAAAAATTTTAACGTATTATCATACACGGAATTCTGACTTTAAATTAAGCATTATCATAAAATTAAAATTAGAATAGCATTATATTGTCGTTTACAGCTATATTTCCAACAATGAACTAAGTTTAGTATTTTACTATGGTTCCGGGAGGTTTTTAAAATGGTTTATTAGTTACATGACTGAATATTTTAAAATACTGATGATGTCTCAAAACCAGAATCCACAGAAGAATCATGCTAACTCAAGGGCGTCAAAGAAACAAGTCATTTGAAAGCATGTAGCTTAAGTTTTACAAATTAGTCTCAATTTATTGATTCACGAAATAAAAGAATTCTTTTTTTACTAAACAGCGAAAGTAGTGTTCAGTTCATTTCCCCATCACAATGTTTTTTTTTGTAAGAGTTTAAAATGATCAGAATTTTAATATTGTTAAGAAAACATTATTTATAATTTATAAACCCTAGCAAATGACCGTTTGAAGTGTAACCTTGATTCTGAGTTCAACTCTAATTTATTTTCACTTTACAATTGAAGTAAATTATTTGATTTTTTAATATTTTCCCTAAAACTAACATAGTGAAACAGTGTGAGCGCGGAGACAAATATTTTTACAAGTAAATTATTTTTCATCTGTTTTAATATTCATAGAATAAAATTTTCGTTAATTTTTAAATTAGAGCCTAAAAACCATTTTTTATCCTAGAAGTTTTATGATGTACTATTTCTAATATATAAAAAATTATTTATTGAAATTTCAAAAATATTACTTTAAATTATTTCTTTAAAATAATTCTAAAAACATTTAAATCGTCACTCATTTGAATTTGAAGTAATTAGCAATAAATTAATTTCATTTCCTCGTACACTACCACAATCATATATCTATCAAATATAAGAAAATGTATTATGACGTAGTTGAAGGACTGAAGTGTAGGCAATAATGTATCTATTTCAACTTTAAAATATATCTAAATTATTTTCTTGAATTATATCAGAACCTGTTGAACACTAGAATATGTTGTGAAATAGTTCTATGTTATAACTATATATAATTAAAATCCAACTGTTATTTTTAAAATATATATTAAGACTTTACAAATTTGAATGAGTTCAAAAGATTTAACACATAGCATCTATATCTAAATTGTAATCTACAATATTAACGTGGAAGCTTTGGGTATCAAAAACAGTAGCTTAATTTAAGTAATACATACTTAGGTTTAACATAGATGGAGTAGATGTCCAGAATATGGTTTTACAAATTTTGTTTTAAACGGTGTAAATATAGGAAATATTCGAAGAAGATGGTGCAAAACGTGTTTCCGTCCCTCTATGGGGCCTCACAGGCAAATGATGCTTCCATCAGAGCTGGAAATAAATTGAGAAAATCTATATTATTGTCCTAATTGTTATGTAACAAAGAAATGGATTTGTAAAACACATGGATTTGATTAATTTAACTGTTACTTATGTTTTTTAAACAAAATCTTTAATTTCTTACACATAAAGCTCCAAACATAACAGAATAATAAGAGATATTAGATCACCCCTCCCCTTAAAAGCATTATTATGTAAATGTTCGCTAAGAAATATTACTAAAAGTTATTTCCTTTGCTGTTCTTATTGATAACAACATGTTTGTGTAATGCTTCTAAAACTACGCTATGTACATAACACATTTAAATGAATAGTAAATTATTTTATTTTAACCAATTCCGATTGGAACTACAAAACCCAAATCCCACAGTGTGATACTATACAATTAAGATAACGATAGCATATTAAATCCCTGGCAACAACCAAAATTGTATTAGTAAACTTACTTTCGTTACCTATCGAGATTCTCATAGTTTAATAAATTCGTAAATAAACATATGTTTCAGAACAAGTAAACTAGTTGAGCTACAAGTAAAAAGAATATTATAATCTTTTGCTATTAGTTCTTATAGAAGCTATCAAAGCTAACAGCTTGCTAATGATTCATTGAAATGAATGTACATTGGTAGTTCTATGTGCACTAATGATATATATATATATATATATATATATATATATATATACAAATTTTATAAAAAAGAGTAAAAACACGATTGTTCTCTAACGCCTTGAATCAAATGAGGCATAATAATTTGTTAAAAAACAATAAATCCTCCTAACCACAAAAAAAAACCTAGCCCTTATGTTCTTTTCCATTGTGAAGTAATTATCTTTAGAGAAAATTATTGGAAACATAAATCGAGATATTTATCTAAAAATAAAAAAATATAGAACTCAGATATTACTTTCGTAACACTTTCGTCTGGAGCAGATTTATTTGCAAGAAGAATGTGAACATGTGTTTATTAAAAAGTTGCACTTTATATTGTTATTTATTTTAATTAGACTTGTAAAAATTAACTTATGTCTAAACATATAATTCATTTAGAAAAAATGCTAAAACCAATGTTGTGTGTGTGTGTGTGTCTGTGTATTAACCTGTGAGAATATTTGTTCCCTAGTCTCACTATGATTGTGAATGGATTTAATAATAAAATATCTAGTCTTTTTGTAGAGGAAAAGTAAGTTATTATAGATATGTTTTCGTTGCAAGTAAGTTGCTATATGGAGATTAGGTATGCAATTTTTTTCACAATCAACCATCACTCTTTGTTTTCTGCTACATTTGAATTCATTTACTAGCATAAGTAAACACGAATAAATAATTGGTAAGCTATTTGCCAGGCAATACTAAACGTTCCTCAATGAGTTTCACAAAATTATTACATTTCAAGTTATAAATTACATTGCATGATTTAATCAAATTATAAAAATTATGCAAATTTGTATTAAATATAACGTAAAAGAGTTAGTTATTATAAATAAGTACTTACCGGAACTGCTCAATACAGGGGTTGTTTGGAGATATGTCTTTACTTTCACGTTCTTGTCGAAAGGGCAGTCGATCTGCTTCCAGTTGATAAACTCCGTTACTTGTCTTGCTAGCTGCCAGACTCTGTCGAAGTTAATCTGTCCGTTTGGCAGTCTGAACATGTTTAGGAAATTACACGTGTATGGCATAACTACAAACTATTTTTATGAAAAATGTTTTAAATTTATTCGCTTATATATATATATATATATATATATATATATATATATATATATATATATATATATATATTGTATAGTAATTAAAACAACTGGGTATATAGGAATATATTAATTATTTATTACTTTTTTGTTGTTCAAAGACTTTTTGTTGGCGTACATTTTTTTTTTTTGAAGTCTATACTTACTGTACATATTTAAGTTTAAACATTATAACTGCCTGACTAGAATTACAAAGCAAACTGATTCTAAGCTCGTAAAATAATTTCAAAAAGGTTTGTAAGAAAGATATCCTAAAAGAGTTTAAACTCCCACTACGGGGTATATATACATATATAAATATTCACTGAACGTAAATAATTTGCAGGAGATTTTGTAGAGTCACAAACCTTTCAGTATTATATGGAAAAACGGAGGATTAAAATGTGATCATTATAGTGCTGTAAGTATCTTACCATTTAATTGATTTAGCTTTGAATTTTATATTTAAATATAAAGATGGGAAGAGACAGAACAAGACCCAGATAAAGTAAAAGTATTTTCAAGAAGGTAAAAAATCGGCTGCCCAGGTATATAGTTACGTTGTATCTTTAATATGTAGAAATATATAATTTTAGATTTTTCATGATTTATCATTTTGTACTTAAAATATGCTTAAATGAATTCTGATTTTTATATGGAGATGCATTTCAGACTCATAGTACAATTGAGTGTAATTATTTAGTTTTTTTTTTACTAAAACACAATTTCAAACCAATGTTTGACAGCTACAAGTTTACTATTACACATCCCTCGAATGGAAATCTTTAGGTAGGAAAAACAAATAAAACAATGATTACGTTTTTCTATGAACACCGACTGGAGAAATATTTTTCTTTTAACTAGAACTTTAGAAAATAAAAGTATCAAATGAAATGTAAAACATTTCTTTACTATAGTAAAGCTGCAAATAACAGTATCGTTTGATATTGAAGGGGAAGCTGAAGCTGTTCTGATGTGACCCCGTTTATTTAAAGGAAATGAGAATATGTTTGAAATCTATTTTTAGAAATATATTGAAAAAGGTATTTTGTACAAATTACAAGGAAAAGAACAAAACCTTATGTTTGCATTGCAGACATCTTACGGAAATGTTTAAGTATAGTATACACATTTTAGTACTTGAACGCTCAAAATATCATAGTTATCTCTCTCGAGTGCATGCTACAAATATAGTATACTACATAAGTACACTCACTAATTCGTTTTCAGAAAGCATGACTTGAACGTAAGGGAATTTAGTACACTCAGTACCGTAATTCATCACCTGAAAATACTATTTTTATTTGAATACTTTACACACACAATGCAATTTCAAACACATAACAGAAACAGTTATATACACTGCACAAACTGTATCCAGAGAATAATCTAATAAATTAAACGTAAAATACTACTGTAAAAATCTTCGTATAAATACTTTTTAAATAGTCTCTAGTGTTTAAAGTCTTACATGAATAAGTGATTAATTAGTTGTTGCACTTTGGGTTTGAATAAAACATCACGTTCAATGAATTTTTCACATTTATTCAGACAGGCAAAAATATTGTCTGGTACACCGTCGTTCAGTTGAAATCCTCGCCGGATGATTTTGAAAGTTTGTAAACTTTTATCTCCTGCAGAGTTCTTCTCTTCACAGTCGTCGTCATCATCATCATCCAAAAGTTTATTTGAGTTTGTAATCTGGACGCTTTGGAGTATGTCTTCGTCGTATGCAAAATTAGAAACAGCTAAGTCTTCATCCACTCAAATAAAATATTCAAGGGGAGCGTCATCAGCTACATTTCCTGAACGTTTCAGAAAATGTCATTGATTTTTAATCCATTTGAAGCCATTGCCCTCACTGCTTTCTTCATGTGTGAGCGTGATAAATCTAGGTTTGGATAAACCGTTAAAAACTGTTGTTTTCTTCACGTCATTCGTCCAAACCTTTGCCAATTCAGTGATGCAGTCTCTTATATTAACAATGTTTTTGTGTACGACTTTATTGCTCTCTGCGGTGGCCACAATCTTTTTAAAATTTTTTTTCTGTAGTGTTATTACTCCCTAAACGCGTCTAAAGGCGGTACCCTACAATGAAAGCTGTGGCATAAGCCAAAAACATTTTCCCTTACTATCCTGAGGCAATTACCAATACAAATCACAAATATTCTGGTCGCTTACAAACTTCCATACTATCCATATCTTTGGCCACAGTACCTGGCTTCGTAGGCACTACTTCCTTCGAAGTGTCACTGGAGAGAGTACGCAACCCTCTTCCAGAACCCTGAGGATTATCATTATCATTATATTATCATAATTATATTATTATCATTATTATGTTATCAATCATTATCATAATTATTATTTTTAATCTATAGCCTCTGAATTGTTAAATACAACACAACCACCCATTGACGAAGGTCGTCTCTCCGACCGAAGAGTTTACCCTAAAACGAACTCAAGCGCTTACAAATCGACCATGTAACACAACCCCTACAGATTTGTTAAGGTTTAAACAAAAGAATAATAATTTCAAAATTTATTCACATAAATATATTCTTATTATATAACATGGGAAAAATAAACACCTATCACAATATTCCAATAGTTTATAATATTAATTCCACAAGTTTTTTTAAAATTACAAACGTTTTGTATTAATGTAACAATCCCATTGTAATAGTCTACAACGTATGTATATATATATATATATATATATATATATATATATATATATACAATTAAAAATATTTCAAAAACAATAATACTTTTAATGAATATATTTATTAAAAGCTTTTCTCCGATAAAATAGTATCAGCATCTTCAGAAAAATAATTATCTAATAAAATATTTTTACAAAATTAAAACATATGTGCTACAAACGACCATATGTTTATAAGTATTGCACTTTATCTAATTTTTTCTATAACATCAATGACCTTATAAATAGTTTGGTGCCTTGATCTCACTTGAATTTGTTCATCTATTAATTTGTCTTTAACTTTATGCTTATAAATTTCCAATGTTTCAAATATATTCATTTTTAATCCTTTATTTAATTCTTTTAATGATTTCATATTTTCTATTTCCGGAAACTCGTGCCCATTATTAATCAATTGATGAACAAATTCAAGTGAGATCAAGGCACCAAACTATTTATAAGGTCATTAATGTTATAGAAAAAATTACATAAAGTGCAATACTTATAAACATATGGTCGTTTGTAGCACATATGATTTAATTTTGTAAAAATATTTTATTAGATAATTATTTTCCTGAAGATGCTGATACTATTTTATAGGCGAAAAGCTTTGAATAAATATATTCATTAGAAGTATTCTTATTTTTGAAATTTTTTTAATATATTAACTATATTACAAGAAAACATATCACCATATTTAATATATATATATATGAACTGTTTACCAACGAAAATCTTTGGATATAAATTATTAAATATCTTGTATTTGAATAACCATAATGTTGTTTTTAATATATATATATATATATATATATATATATATATATATATATATATATATTAGGTAATTTCTACATGGTAAAATATTAAAAATAGCTGCAATATATTGTATACTTTCTCGAGTATGCTATTTATTTTATTTTGTACTTACAGTTTTGAGCAGTCTTCAATCATTGGGTAAAAATCCTTCAGTAGTAAAGCAAAGAAAGGGATTATAACCTTCTGAGTTTTATCGGATGTGCATGACGACCTCCAGAGGGCAGCCCTCAGGGTGGATCTATAGCTGCTGTAGTCAGAGGTGGAATCCGTCTGATGCTGGAGCACGGTTAGCTTTGGGTTGTCCATCGCATTCCACTGGAAATTTAGCAAACTATTTAGCATAGTTACTTTATTACAATTTTAAAAATATGAAAACCTATAAAGACATCTCTTTCTCGTCATTTTTGTTTATTTAAATGAAATATTTCTCACTTGGGAAATACATATATTTCGAGCTTCTGTTAAAATCCAACATTTTTCGATTTGAGCCTATTTTATCTATTTGAAGGAAAATGATGGGTCGGGCTTCCGGGAATTGTTTATAGTAATTCAGTATGATTAGAGTTCCATAAAATGTTCATATATACTTATTTAGTTCATTTTTAATTATCTATAGTATAAGGGTTCAATAATATAACTGTTTGTCTTAATGCACAGGAACATATCTCCGTTTGCCAGTTTACAGTGATCCGAGGGGGTCTCGGTCCCATTTACCACGAGCTATCGGGACTCTACTGTTTTATATTATTTAATCCTAGAGGACTCGCGAGGGGTAATTATTCTCCTAGTGAGTTTTCAACAAAGATTATAAAACAGTTGCAAATCCTGATATTCTTCCATCCCTTACATACCTTTTAATTGACTCGCCCTGTATCTATTTCTGTCCCTACATCAGGTAGTTTGACAGTTTTTGTTTACTTATACCGGTTTTAAGTTATTGTTGCAACAGCTGGGAAAGTTTTTACCCCGCGCGAGTCCTCACGTTACAATACTGGTCCCTCTAAGTGAAGTCTATTTCTATTTGTATTTTGCCAGGTTTTTATAAGTGGAGTTCATTTTTATTCGTATTATGCTAGGTTTTATAAGAGAACTCTGTTTGTGCTTGTACTTTGCGAAGTTTTTATAAGTGAAGTCTATTACTATTTGTATTTTGCGAGGTTTTTATAGGTGAAGATTATTTCAAATTGTGTTTTGCAACTTTTTTTTCACATAAATTTATTTTAATTTTTTTGCAAGATTGATGTGAGTGAATTTTACTATGTATCGTATTTTGTGAGGAATTTATCACTGAAATTAGTTTCGATTTATAAATTTAATAATCTATTTAAAATTATCTACGTATATATTTTGTCATGTTGAAAATAGAGAACACAAATTTTATATTTGTAACTTTTCAAGAGAAGAGACGCAAATGAAACTTCTTTTGAAGGAATTAAAGCATTGTTTGGGGTATTGTATATTTGTGGAGCAATTTTTGTCTTCGTACAAAAATTCTAAAGGTATATATATGGACAACAGACAGAACCGGTTTGCATATAGTATCGTGTACAATGTCAAGACACAGATTCTGTTTTCTCTTGCAAGTATTACATTTTGATATGTATTGTTTTTGTAAACTATTCTTGTTTATAAAATATTTTGTTTTCATTATTATTATAACAAAAAAAAATTTATGTACAATATAGGCTATAGCTTTATATTTGGCAATATTACAAACATTTTAATTACAGGTGTGATTTTACCCTTAGAACTTAAAAGCAAAAAAACAATAAATGCTGTACTAATTGTGGAAAAGTGTTTGTAAAGACCATTTAGTTGAAGTATGTGAAGAGTTTTCGACGTATAAAGAAGGAAATAATATTGCATGAGTTTGTTCATAACTTTTATAGTATAACAAAATATGTTTAAATAATTTTTTTTATTTATAACATTAAATATTTTACTGATATTGACTTGAAAACTAGTTGGGGTAAAAAACTACCCCGCGCGAGCTCTGATGTAACGGGTATTAGCGCGAGTCCTCTTGGGTTAATATACCTTGTGCATCATTAAAACGTATAATTTCATGTTGTAGATTTGTTGATACGTAAACAAATTGTGTCCATACTATTAAACCGTAACAATAAATAATTTTAAAAAATGCATTATTGAATATAATAAGATCAAATAATAGAATAAACAAAATAATAAATGTACCTAAAAACATGGCCTACATCTAGTACAGCGTTTAATCCGGAAATAAAAGTGGAGATAGTACATTCTAAAGATTGTGAAACAAATTATTTAGATATATTTTAGCTTACACTTGATTTTTAAGGGACTACAGAAGTTAAATATATTGACAACAACATTTTTAAACTCTCTCGGAAGTATTGTGTAACGCGAGATTCTTGCTCATGCCACTTATTCCTTGGCTTATTACCTAATACTTATATCTTGGCGATTATAAAATAGTAAAAAATGTTTAAGATTTTTATTGTAATTCGCTTGGATTATTTACATACAACGAATTAATATATACATGTAGGCTCTATAAACACACACACACACACACACACACACACACACACACACACACACACACACACACACACACACACACACACACACACACACACACACACACACACACACACACACACACACACACACACACACACACACACACACACACACACACACCCACACACACACACACATGCACACACACATACGCACACACACACACACACACACACACACACACACACACACACACACACACATATATATATATATATATATATCGCAATATGTAATCACAATTTGTATATCGCAACTGTTTAATGTTCCTGATGATGTTAGTACTGTTAGCCAACGAAAAGTTTTGAATTGTAAATTCAATTATAATTCTTGTATTTGTATTTTGACCTATGTTCTTTATATATATATATATATATATATATATGTGTGTGTGTGTGTGTGTGTGTGTGTGTGTATGTGTGTGTGTGTGTGTATATATATTTATAAATTGTTTGTCTTTTTAAATTTATAGCTTCCTTGCTACTTTTTAACCCTCTTTAAATAATTCATAATAAATAACATAACCACAAACATTTTACCCTATGTACCTTTCGGCAACAAAGAAAACAAAAACTGTAAATTTCATGGAAAACAAAAGGAAAGTCTAGTTGTTGGCTCTGAGAACGGTTGTTTGTAACCGAAATGTAACAGAATTAAGATTATTTACTGTCGCTTAGTTCACAAGAGGTAATACAGGAAATTCAGAAATGATCATATCCTTTATTTAAACATTAACATCTTATGATGAATGTAGCTTCCTAAAAATCTGGGTTATTTTTGTAACAGACCCATTAACGATGTGGAGAATATGACCTATATTTTACATTCCAAAACAATGAAAGAAAAAGGCTGTAAGAATTTACTGTGAGATACTCTAGTTTCTGCTGTATGTGATACACTTACAGTCTTCCTAAGCCTTGCCACAGGTTCTAGGTTGAGTCCTGTCATTATCGCCATTAGAGAATTGAAGTTCCCGATATTCACACACTCGCGCGCTGTTTCTATCCAGAACTCTATTATCCTCACCCGCAGTTTCTTCTTAGATTGCTGCAAACAGTCATTACATAATGCAAACGTTGGAGCATACACAGTTATAAAGGTTTAAAATTTATAAAATATTTACTCAAAGTGTAAGTGAAAAGATACTCTTCCTAAATGTAATACCTAATAGATAAATTCACCAACACTTCTATAAGATCCTATGGATTATTATATTTTATTAGGTTGTAGTACAATCCCTTCTAATTAGATATAATTCTCCTTAAATACATCTTATTTAAATATTCATTCGATCGTAAAATACCTTTTCTCAGTCCATTTAATTTCAAATACATTTCTTTAAACTTGTAGCGGATGATAGTTTATGTTACTACAACTTTTTAAAATTATATTTTATTAATTAAATGTCAATAATTATTTTCTTTTTCATATGGAAGCACCAAAAAGGCAACGTATACGATATAAAAATGTCTTCCCATTTGGCCTTAAATAAGTGATAAATAACCTATGATTTCATTAAACAGCTGATTTTATGTTATAGGTTAAATGCTTGAACAGTGGTTTTAACGCATAAATTGTGTTACTTTATAAATGATAATTAATTGTAATTATTTTTAAAAAAGTAATTAAAATAAACTGTTTCTTTATTTACCAAGTGTGAACTCACATTAAAAACCCCTGTTTACATTAAATATTTTATATTAATAAACTGTTTATACTAATTATTAAAATTATTTACAGAAATGATATAACTAAAAATAAATTCAAGGTTTTTTTCCTACAAACCCATAACTAGGGACAGTAACATTGTATTCAATACATTATGTAAAATCTTACCTTACATATGTCAGTCGCTACTAAGGCACTTAGTCGGTCATACCACCCGACGTATGATTCCAGATTCCTGGTCTTCTTCACATCCTTAACGATATGTTCCAATTGCAAGCTGTCCTTCACAAACGCTTGTATAAACTCTTCAGGACCAATGTATGACAGTAACTCCATTTCTATGAACGTCAGCTGCTGGGCCAGTTCCGACTCACTGACAGTTACTTCTGTAGCGTTTGTCTGTAACACGATCATTCGTGTTGAAGGAAACCTATTTAATAATGGCCTTATACCTATTGTTCCGTTGTGTTAATTTGTTTATATATATATATATATATATATATATATATATATATATATATATATATATATATATATATATACACAGTATATATAACTTCCTGACAATACTGAGACTAGCAATTAGTCAATTTGCATTCAAACTGGCAACCGGGTTCTTTTGGCGGCCGTATATGGCTACAATATAGTCCTCCATGACAATCTGACACACGTTTACAGTAAACGAAAGAAAAATCATGTCAATTAGTGTGAAAACCTGTATTTTATTCATTTATACCTCATTTGGAAATTCTAGGGCCGTTCTGAAATTGTATAACCTAATTTGTTACAGGCAAAACGTTTCCGTATTTATAGCGGAATAGACAGATATTATATATAAAATTTCGTACTTATTCCACCAGGCGCGACGTAGTTGGCTCCTGTATATAATTTTCTTGTATATTATAAACTTACCCTAACAATATGGCAACCACAAACTAAGCAACATTACAGGTATCCAAATTTATATCGTTTTTACTATATTACTTATATATTGGAATAAGTAATTGTAGGAAAACAAGTTTATTTTTGCAAAATTACAAAAAAATATTTATATATAAAGATAAATAATATCTCTTTATCACAAAAACGTTTCATTTAAGTCTTTATGTACATTTCTATTGCAAAGTAATTATCTTCAGGAGAAATGTTTACAAGAATAACCTAAATTAAAGAAAGGTTGTTCTTGTAATAATTTCCCCTGAAGAAAATGGCTTTGCAATTGAAATGAACATAAGGATATAAATAAAACGCTTTTGTGGTTTAAAAGTTTTTACTCATTATTAACAAATAAATTAACTAACATTTGCGACAAGCTCTTATTAAACACGTGTTTCCCCCCCCCCCAATTAGCTAATTAATTCAAGCCTGTGAATGTAGCTTTGGTCGAATAGCTAAAATGCCCACCTAGTCATTTCCTGGTTTAGGCTATACTTACTTGTAGGTGAAAGCGGTTCAAGCTCCAGCAGACGTAGCCTATAGTGGGCTTGCTATTACTTTAAGAAAATCTACCACGCTTATTACGTTAGGATTTTATAACCTTCTAAACCGTCCAGGAAATAAGAAGCGATCAAACACAAAGCGTGTGATGATATCCTTGGCATTACCAATATAGTAGCAGCCTACCATTACCCACTTACATTTGCTAGTAAGCACATTTACTATTTCATAGCTAGTAATGTGATCCACAGGTTTAACAGCTTTTAAATCCTTAGTTTTGAAAAAATATATAATTAAAATCAAGGCATTTTTTTTTATTTAAAAAAATTCGCTTTTTTTCAAAACAATTTAAAAAATAATGAAGATACACAAAACTGCAATAAATCATAAGTATAAAATTTTTGCAATTTGTTCTCAGATTTCTGTAGCTTAAAATTGAAATGAAATATGGTGGTTCAAAGTTTTCATTTGTGTGTAGGTAGTACATTCTTCAACCCCTATCAAACGTTACCCCTTATAACGTTAACCGTGCAAAATTTGAAATGTAGATGAGCTAGTAGATATTGAAGTTCTCAATAAAACGGTTGTTTTACAAATAGGCAAACTCATAATTAGTTATGCGTCAAAAAAAGCATTTTTGTTGTTGTTTTTTTTTTTAATTTAGCAAATAGCACGTTTCGAGCAATTTAAAAATCGTTTAATCGTGTTTATAAAATTGTCTATCAAAATAATATTCACAATAAGGTTTTAAAGTCGTCTTTCCAAACAGCAACTAAATTAATACAATTTTGTTACTCTTTTACTAGCTGTGATACTACTTCTTTATTGTATAATAAAAAATTGAAAAATTATTTTCGATTTTGGAAATCTCCAACAACAGGGAGAAATATTTTACAGCACTACTTCCAAACAAGGAGAAAGTGGTAGGTCCTGCGCAACAACGTTATATGGAACTACTGAAGATAAACAGTTAAATACATGGGAAAATATTGAAGAGTTTGAAACATATCTTCAGCGGATGTGATATGAGTCCTTCAATATTGCTACCGCTAAAATTATTTATGTATAATTATCATCCCTTGTTCCTACGGAGGATGGTTTGTATGAGCGTATTATAAGCAGTTATTACGGGATGCCAAGTGTGGCTTAGGAACGCAAACATTGAACCAACTGATTGGTGACGAATTAATATTGAGGGATCCTTACAACCCATCAAAATGCAAATAATAAATGTCATCGCCACAAAATATGCTGCAAATATCTTGTGACTGCAGTAAAGTAGGGCTATTTTTCAACTCAACTTGTGGATATTCCGGGGGAAACTGCATAAATGGTGATCCAATAACAGAACGAAAAGAGAAAAAGATCAAGAGCGATGACAATCCAACAGATAATTTTTAGTTTTAATTTCATCTTGTTATAAAGTTTTACAAATCATCAGTTTTCTCGTATTTAAATTAACCAAAAAAACTTATGTATAATATCATAAAATAGTTTTATTTCAAACCTACATAATTTCAAACGTGTATCTATGTTTACGAACGTTATAAGGGTAGTTTACAAGGGTTGGAAAGCTAATTGAATGTTTATTAGTTTGCACAGGATGAAAAGGTATGAAATAATGTGATTTTAATTGTATTCAGAATTACATGAAAATATCAGTAACTGAATTAATTTTATTTCATATATAAGGGGTGGGTAATAAGGGTTGAAACATTGTTAATGACAAATAATGACCTAATTCATCAAACTATCATCACTGAACGTTTCATTATTGTTTGGGGTTTATTAGAAAATTAAATACAATATTATTAAGAATGTGAAATGAGGGGTAGTTTTCACCCCCTAGGAATCATAAGGGTACATTGCCGTAGGGTAAATTTTGAAGTGAAGAGCAATTAGAGCTTAACCGCATAGTTTCATGAAAATCGATGCATAAGAACGGAATTCAGAGGAAATAGTTTATTTTATTTTCATTGCCTGGTCTATTAGTATTGAGAAGAATCACGGATCTTAGTATTATCATGCACTACCCAATCCAAAAACATATTCCTATGATTTTTAAACCTAAGTTGCAAAGACATTCCCTATGGATATTTAACACATTTAATATTTTTGTCCAAGGTATTACCCAATCCAAAAACATTAAAAAAATAAATTCTACGTAGCAATTGCATTTATTATCTAGCTTGTAAAATACTATATAGATTAGAATTATTCATTCCAAAATTATGTTTATGTAATTAAAATATGTACATATGAGTCCTGTTAAAATAGTTTCGTTATGCATTACCTATTACAATCATATTTTTTTAAGTATTTAAACCACCAATAACATTATACAGTAATTGCATATTTTGCTTCTACAAGGTTTATATATTAACCATTATGAAAATATTTTTGTAAATTAAAGTATATAGTGATGAATCTTGTAAATACACTTCTGTTATGCATTAACTATTTCAAAAATATTATTAAAATTCATTCAAAACTAACGGGCAATTACATTACACTGCATATTTGGTTTATAAACAGTTTTTCAGTTTATTTATTGACTATGCTGAAGTTAAGGGCAGGTAGGGCTTAAACCCAAAATTTCATGAAAAGCAGTAAATAAGAACGGAAATATGAGGAAATACTTTATTTGATCTTCATTGTCTGAACTATTAGAATTGAAAAGAATTATGGAACATAGGTTTGAAACATGTATTACCCAATCCAAAATATTATTTAAAGATTTTTAAACTTAAGTTGTAAAGACATTCCCAATGGATATTTAACACGTAAAATATTTTTCTGTTTGGTACTACGCAATCAAAAAACATTTTAAAAATTATCAACTCAAGTAGCAATATCATCGCCAATGGGTATCTAGCTTGTAAAAATATTTTCGGGTTTGTATTGTTCATTCCAAAAATGTTTTTTATGAATTAAAATATGTGCAAATGAGTCCTGTAAAAAATTGATTTGTTATGGATTACTTATTCCAAACACACTTTTAAAGTTTTTAAAGCAGCAATAACAGTAATACTGGATATTTTGCTTGTAAAAGGTTTTACCATTTTGTATTGACCATTCTAAAATAATTTTTGTAAATTAAAATATATAGTGATACATCCTAAGTAAATCCCTTCGGTATGCATCAGTATTCCAAAAACATTTAAAAATTATTCAAAAACCAAGAGCAATTACATTGCACAGAATATCTAGCTTGTAAAACGCTTTAAAGTTATATTTTCACCATTTTGAAAATATTTTTGTAAGTTAAAATATGTAGATATCCATCCTGTACAAAAACATGTAGTTTAGCATTAACTATTCAAAAACATTTTTTTAAATTCATTTAAACCAACTTGCATTTACATTACACTGCATATATTTAGCTTGTAAAAGGTTTTACATTTATTTATTGACGATTCTTAAAATATTTGTGTAAGTTCAAATATGTAGATATGAATCCTATGAAAACCTAAAGTTATGCATTAATTATTTCAAAACAATATAGCAGCCACAAATTTGGCAACATTGTAGGTATCCAGATTTATAATAATTGTCCTATATAATTTATATATTTTCATAAGTCATTGATGAAAGAAACGAGAATTTTTGAAAATTTAAAAAGAACTTGTTTCCTATTAACAATTTAGGTTGTATAGAATTTAGAACAATTTGCCAAATATACAAAAAATCACCATTTTTGAATGTTCTAAATAATATGTTTAAGAAAATGTAAGAAAAAATTCAAAAATATTAGAAATAGCCCGTAAGGAATTCTTGCATTGTGATCAGAAAAAATACCAGCATAAAAGTCTGCATATCATATTCAAGCCACTTTTCGATATAGGTCAAGCCACTCGACGATGCATGGTTGTGGATCCACCCCATTATCAAAGAGGTGAATTAAGATAAATACCTTATATGCGAGAAAAATCTCTAGAAAACTACCACTGTGGGTTTTTGAGG
This sequence comes from Prosapia bicincta, assembly GCA_036971475.1. Taxonomy (NCBI): domain Eukaryota; kingdom Metazoa; phylum Arthropoda; class Insecta; order Hemiptera; family Cercopidae; genus Prosapia; species Prosapia bicincta. The sequence goes on from JBAIZL010000010.1 coordinate 65,378,637, forward strand.
ATGGTGACTTCAAGGCCGTCATCTGACGCCAACTGGTATGTAGGGCGTGTCTCTAAAAATTACCAAAAGTGAGTATCGAGAAAAAATGTAAGAGTTCAATAAATCCCTAGGAAAAAAACACTCATGGTTTTTGATGACGCTGAATCCAACACTAGCACTGGAATCGACCGGGCACACTCAAGAATATTACTAGTAGGATCGTGGAAGAATTTAAGGTAAACATGCCAGAGTTAAAATTTTACCCGAAAATTATCACTACAATATTTTCGAAGGTCCCGAATCCTATTTCACGGTTGTATTTTTACGGGTATGCACGGGGGTAGCAAGAGGTAATTTGGGATAAAATATCCCACAGCCATCAAACCACCGAAAAGTTAGGCATGCCTACACCATATGCAACATAAACAACACAAAACGGTGCGTTCGCGACCTTATCTTGGACAGATGTGTTGCTATTACTACGTGTATTTACAAAAATGTTTCTGAATATATAAATATAAACAGCTGACACTTCGAAAGGCCATTGATCCACCAGCGTAACGACACTGGAAACTGGGTTTAAAAAGTGTTACATAAGGGTAGAAGCGTTTTATAGTTGAACAATTTATATTGCACTGTCCCTCGTCCGCTGGTTCTTCTACAAAGCGACCTGTGACCAACTCGAAAAAAACAAGTTCACAACGACTGGCATTACAATTATATGTCGACTCTTCTGCGCCCATTTTAAACTTTCAACATAAGTTTTTTCCCTGGATAGGTTATTAGCTATGTCAGACCGCCTCTACTGAGATCCATCTCCTCCTGGTGACCTTTCTTGTTATTGGACGCAGTACTTGTTGTACATTTCCTTAGATATCCTATAAACATAATAGCGCCTGAAATGCGTTTCATCTTTTACTACAGAAGTTCTTGTGCTACTGCTAAAGCTGAATGCGAATGACTTTTATCAATGAAAGGATGAAGAAAAAATCAAGTTTTCTTAGTAGCTAAAGTAACGATACTACTAGAATGCACACAGCTGGTCATTCTGGTACAGACCGTTTTGCTTCTATTTGCACCTGCGGACCAATGGCAAAGGAAATAGAGAATGGACGGTTTTTACAGGATGGATCTCTGTATATATTACCTTACGAAAAATATTTTTAGAGTGGTCAATAAATAAGTCAAAACGTTTTACAAGCTAAATATGCAGTGTAATGTAATTGCTCGTTAGTCTGTATGAATTTTTAAAATGTTTTTTGAATATATAATGCATTACTGGACGTTTTTTTACAGGACGCATCTCTACTTACTCAACCGTTAAAAATATTGATAGAATGGTCCATAAGTAGCTGAAAAATGTTTTACAAGCTAAATATGCAGTGTAATGTAATTACTCGTTGGTTTGTATGGATTTTTTAAATGTTTTTGGAATATATAATGCATTACTGGACGCTTTTTACAGGACGCATCTCTACTTACTCAACCGTTAAAAATATTTATAGAATGGTCCATAAGTAGCTGAAAAATGTTTTACAAGCTAAATATCCTGTGAAATGTAATTGCTCGTTGGTCAGTATGAATTTTAAATATGTTTTTGGAATAGTTATTAAAACTACTAGACGTTTCTAACAGTTTGCATCTCTACATATTTATTTAGAAAAATATATTTTCAGAATAGTCAATAAATAACTTTAAAAAGTTTACAATGTAATTGTGCGTTAGTTTAGAATACATTTTTAAAATTGTTTTTGAAATAGTTTATGCATAACCGAAGGGTTTTTACAGGAATTATCTCTATATATTTTAATTTACAATAATTGTTTCAGAACATTGCGGACCATTTCAGAATTGTGGTAAATACATAAACGTAAAACCTTTTACAAGCAAAATATTCAGTGATAATGTTATTGCCACATTAAATAGTTTAAAAATGTATTTAGAATAAGTAATCAATGAGGAATCAATATTTTACAAGACTCATTTGTACATATTCTAGTTCCTACAAAAATTTTTGAAATTAATTATACAAACCTAAATAATATTTTACGAGCTAGATACGGAATGGCGATGCCATTGCTACTTAAGTTTAAAATTTGTTTACAAATGTTTTTTGCTTGGGTAATACCTAAAAAAAATATTATACGTGTTAAATATCCATTGAGAATGTCTTTGCTACTTAGAATTGGAAAACTAAAAAAATGTTTTCGGATTGGGTAATACATGATAAAACTATGTTTCAAGCTCCTTCTCAATACTAATAGACCAGGCAATTAAGATAAAATCAATTATTTCCTCTGTATTCCGTTCTGAAGCATCGATTGTCATGAAATTTTGGGGTTAAGCTATACTTGCCCTTCACTTCAAATTCTACTTTACGTCAATGTGCACCTATGATTATTGGGGGGTGAAAACTACCCCTTATTTCACATTCCATATAATGTTGCTGTAAATGTTTTTAAAAGACCCGTAAATGTGAAACGTAGAGTGATGATTGTTTGATGCTTCAGGTCATTATTTTTCATTTACCAGCGTGTTTCAACTCTTAATAACATCCCTTATTATTATAAAATAAAATAAATTCATTTACTGATATTTTCATGTAATTCCGAATACAATTAAAATCGCATTTAATTTATACCTTTTCACCCTGTGGAACGGGGTAAATTTTAAATTAGCTTTACAACCCTTGTAAACTACCCTTATAAGATTCTTACGCATAGATAAACGTTTAAAATTATGTACGTTTGAAATAAAACTATTTTAGTCTATTATACATAAGTTTTTTGATTAATTTAAATACGAGAAAACTGATGGTTTGTAAAACTTTGTAACAAGATGAAATTAAAACAAAAAATCATCTGTAGGACTGTAATGGCTCTTGATCGCCTCTTCTTGGTCTGTTATTGGATCAACATTTAGGCAGTTTTCACAGAAACATCCCCAGGTTGAGTTGCTAAATAGCCCTACCCTATGGCAGCTACAAGATATTTGCAGCAGTGCTTGCGGCGCACAAATGTTTTGCATTTTGATGGTTTGCAAGGATTGATCCGTCCCAAATCAGTTGGTTCAATGTTTGCGTTCTTAAGGCACACTTTGGCATCCCGTAATATCTCCTTTTAATACGCTCATTCAAACCATTCCAGTATTAACAAGGGATGATAATTTTACAGCAATAATTTTAGCGATAGCCATAATGAAGTACTCATATCGCATCCGCTGAAGATTTGTTTCAAATTCTTCAATATTTTCCCATATATTTATCTGTATCTTCAGCAGTTCCGTATAACGTTGTTGCGCAGAACCTACTAAATTTTTTGGCATGGAAGTTGTACTGTAAAATATGTCTGCCTGTAGTTGTAAATAATCGTTTTATGGGGAATTCCAATATCTACAGGCTCATCTATATTTTAAAAAATTCCCTACTTACACTAGTTTTAAACTTTGAAACACCATATCTCATTTCATTTTTAAGCAAAAATAAATTGTTTAAGAAATTTTTTACTTCTGTTTTATTGCTGTTTTGCGTGCCTTCATTATGTTTTTAGCTATTTTGAAAAGAGTGTATTTTTGAAAAATAAAGAAATGCTTTGATTTTATCATATTTTTAAAATACTATGTACTTAAAAGCCATAACCTCTGAGTGGTACTACTAGCATTGAAATAAACCAAAATGTGAGTGGGTAACAGTAGTTTGCAACTATAGTAATAATGCCAATGATATCGTCACACATTTTGTGTTTTTTATTAGGAGTTATTCTTGTAAATATTTTTCTGAAAATGATTGCTTTGCAATTGAAATGTACTTAGGTATTCAAATGAAAACGTTCTGTGGTTTAGAGGTTATATATATATATATATATATATATATATATATATATATAAACATATATATATATATATATATTTAATAATTTAAAAATATTTCAAAAACAAGAATACTTTTAATGAATATATTTATTAGGTAGTACATATGATTTAATTTTGTAAACGTATTTTATTAGATAATTTTTTTCCTGAAGATGCTGATACTATTTTATCGGCGAAAAGCTTTGAATAAATATATTCATTAAAAGTATTCTTGTTTTTGAAATATTTTTAATTTATTAACTATATATACAAGAAAAGATATCACCATATTTAATATAATATAATATATATATATATATATATATATATATATATATATATATATATATATATATATTTCAACATTTTTACCAAGTCAGCCGTTGTATCGTTGTAGGTGGTAAAAAAATATAGTTTTTTTTAGCATGGTTACCAAGTATATAACAAACTAGTATACAAATATGATTGAGGGAATATTGTTTTATTCTGTAATATATTTGTCTGTTGTAAGAACTTTAACTAAATACATTTCGCTAGCATGTTTTCTTTAAATTGTTTTGCAAATCATAGGTTTGGATAGTTTAAAGGGAGCATAAGACAGAGCCCCAGTCATAGATTTCACTGACACTTGTAGTTATATAGCCACAGTATACAAGCAATAGCTTAGAGCCAGGCCACGTATACTCTAAGGGAATAATAGATGCATCAATGAAAAACTGTTTCTCGAAACGTCTTACTTCGTACATTAGTCTATTACGTAATTGATAAATATGCCTACATTTTATTTTTGTTTTATTCATTATCAATCTTATTTATATACTTTGGGAAATAAATCAGTATTACAAGATACGATAATGGACTTAGACGAAATACAGTAACAAAGTACCTTTGCATAGATATTTTCTAAATAAATTTACCTGCTTTTACTAACATCCGAAAATTGCTCTTCTTTGACGCGTTTCGGAAAAACTTCATTATCAAAATTTTAAACTGTTCTCACAATACCAAAACAATTTAATGCTTTAATAATGGAGATAGTCTGAAACACTCCATCGTAGAATAATATTTTAATGTTAGGAAGTGCGAAAAAATGTACACATATGTATAAGGTGTATTAGTATTACAAACAGAAATGATTTTATTAAGAATTCATAACTACGTGTTTTTGAACTTTATAATAATCTTCCAACAATAATAAATTTTGTAATATTAATTATTCAATGTTACTATTATGTAACATGAATTTATTCATGTTTAAAGAATGAAAGAAATGTGGTTTTATAAATACTAAAAATAATGTATCTAGCTTAAATATTTTTACTTACATCACGTTTTTAAATACGTCCGGCAACGAATACAATATTGCGAAATTTTGTGCAATCGAATTAAATATAAGAATAATTATTTTTTTTTATTATTTAATAGTTTTTACTTATTAATAACAAATAAATTATCTCACATTTGCGACAAGCTCTTAATAAACACTTGTTTCCCCCTACAATTAGCTAATTAATTCAAGCATGTGAATGTAGCCTTGGTCGAATAGCTAAAATGCCCACCTAGTCATTTCCTGGTTTAGGTTATACTTACTTGTAGATGGAAGCAGTTTCAAGCTCCAGCAGACGTAACCTATAGCGGGCTTGCTATTACTTTAACAAAATCGAGTATGCTTTATAAGTTATGATTTTAAAACCTTCAAAACTGTGCAGGAATTAAGAAGCGACCAAACACAAAGTGTGTGATGATACCCTTGGCAATAAGACTTGATAGCAGCTTACCATTACTCACACTTGCTAGTAAGCAAACTTTACTATTTCAATGCCAGTAATGTGATCCACAGGTTTAGTTGCTTTCAAGTTTTTGATACAAATATAGTATATAATACAGTTAACGACTCACACCAATAGATATCTTAACGCTGAGTCACATCACAACCCATCTCAGATCCAGGCGGTCGCTGACACGCTCTTCTCTCGGTCGCACAAGGTAATGGGCATCCATTCGAGAAACCATGAACTTATTACTATGAGAGAGGTGCTTAGAAGCAATGGCTACAAATAATATCCATTTATAAAGCGTAACACCGCCAAAGTGTCCTTCCGGTTGACATGGACGAGAGGGAGACTGAAAAAACTCTCATGCCTCTAATTAGAGAAACCACTGATGGGATTTTCAGACTCTTTAGGAGGCATGGTATACATTCTAACTACAAATCTAACATCACCATCGACAAGGTACTTGGTAACATCAAAGGTAAGATCTTCTTGGAAAACCGTGACGTTTACTACGTTTCTTGCGGAGTTTGTAGGAAACCGTACTTTGGTCAACGACAAGACGTATCTCAGCTAGGCTTTAGGAGCACAAACTTGGCTTTAAAAACAAGCAGAAAACGTCGGCTCTGTACAAGCACCACTGCGATATAGGCCATACCATTGTAATATAGATTAACTATATTTTAAAATATTTTTTAAAAAATCGCTTTTTTTAAAAACAATTTTAAATAATAATAAAAATTTGCAAAACTGCAATAAATTATAAGTACGAGTATACAATTTTTGCATTAAAAAAAAATTCTGTAGTTTAAAAATTAAATGAGATATGGCAGTTCAAAATTTACATGTATGTGTAGGAAGTACTTTCTTCAACCCCTTCAAACGTTACCCCTTATAAATTTAACCATGAAAAATATCTACTAGATGAGCAAGTAGATATTGAAGTTCCCAATAAAACGGATGTTTAACAAATAAGCTAACTCATAAATTAGTTATGCATCCAAAAATAAGCTGTTTTTTACCCCTTCAAATGGTAATGCTTATAAAATTAAAGGTGAAAAATTAAATCTAGATGAGCTTGTAGATATTGAAATTCTCCATAAAACGTTTGTTTAATAAATAAGCTAGTCCATAAATAAGTTATGTGTCAAAAAACCAAACGCAAGTGTATATTAGATTTTTTTCATTTAAGGCCGTTTAGATCCATACAAAATATCTTTTAATAGTGTTTATTAAGTTTTCTAACAATAATAATAACACTAACAAATCTAGCTGTAATTTGGCTACTGAAAGCTAAAATAGGCCAAGAAACTTATATTCTAAAACTATAAAAACAAAATATCCGTTCAACGATACATTCACTCTAAAGTTTTGAAGTCGACTATCGAAACAGCTCTAAATTAATACCATTTTGACACTCTTTAACCGGCTGTCTTACTACTTCTTCCATTTGTAAGAAAGATTTTAAAAAATGTGTTAATATTATTTCTATTTGAAATTCCAACAGGCAAAAATATTTTACAGTATACAATTTTTGCATGTTTTTAAAAAATTTTCGTAGCCTAAACATTAAAAGAGATATGGTGGTTCAACGTTTGCATTTGTGTGTGGTAGCACTTTCTTCAAGCCCTTCAAATGGTAACGCTTATAAAATTAACGGTGAAATAGTTAAAATCTATATGAGCTTGTAGAGATTGAATTTCCCCATAAAACGTTTGTTTAATAAATAGACTATCCCAAAAATAAGTTATGCGTCAAAAACCGAACACATTTTTATATTAGTTTTTTTTTAAATTTTAGACAGACCACGTTTTGAGCCATACAAAATATCGTTTAATAGTGTTTATTAAATTGTCTACGATTTTGAAAATATCCGTTCAAGGATACATTCACCTTATTCTTTTGTTGACGACTGTCGAAACAGCACTAAACTAATACCATTTTGACACTCTTTAACTGGCTGTGTTGCTACTTCTTCCATTTGTAATAAAGATTTAAAAAAATGTTTTCATATTATTTTTATATAAACCTCCAACAGACAACAGGCAGAAATATTTTACAGTACTACTTCCAAACCAGAAGAAAGTGGTAGGTCCTGCGCAACAACGTTATACGGAACTGAAGATAACAGTTATACTGCTGAAGATAAACAGTTAAATACATGGGAAAATATTGAAGAATTTGAAACATATCTTAAGCGGATGCGATATGCATTATGCGGATGCGGATGCGTGAGTCCTGCATTATAGCTATCGCTAGAATTATTGCTGTAAAATTATCATCTCTTGTTCCTATAGGGGATGCTCTGAATGTGAGTATTAAAAGAAGTTTTTACTGGATGCAAGTGTGGCATAGGAACGAAAACATTGGACCAACTGATTGGGGATGGATTAATCATTTGAACCCATCAAAATACAAATACTGTCTGCACCACAAGAACTGCTGTGAATATCTTGTAGCTGGCCTAGAGTAGGGCTATTTTGCAACTCAACCTGGGGATTTTTCGGTGAAAACTGCTTAAATGGAGATCGAATAACAGACCAAGAAGAGGAGATCAAGACCGATGACAGTCCTACAGATGATTAATCTTTTGTTTTATCTTGTTATAAAGTTTTACAATCAATAGCTTTTATAAATAAATGAAAATAATTTACATATAATATATTAAAATAGTTTTATTTATCTATGCGTAAGAACCTTATAGGGGTAGTTTACAAGGGTTGAAAGCTAATTAAAAATTTAATACGTTGCAAAGGATAAGAAGGTATAAATGTTATGTAAATTTAACTGTATTCTAAATTATATAAAAATATCATAAATGATTTTATTTTATTTTTTTATTAATAGGCGTGGTTAATAAGGGTTGAAGCAATGTGGCAAATGACAAATATTGCCATAAAACATCAAACTATCATCACTCAAAATTATATTACCGTATTAAGAGAATTAATTACAATTATAATAGAAATGTAAAATTAGGGGTAGTTTTCACCCCTAAGAATAATAGGCGCACATTGACGTAGGGTAGATTTTGAATTGAAGGGCACGTAAAGATTAAATCCAAAATTTCACGAAAATCGATAGATTAGGACGGAATTCAGAGGAAATAGTTTATTTTACCTACATTTCCTGGTCTATTAGTATTGAGAAGAGTTATGAAACTTAGGTTTGGCATGTACTACCCAATCCAAAAACATTTTAAAAGATTCTCTAATCCAAATTTCAGACAATTTAAAGCAAGTGTGGCGTAAATGTTTATATTAATTAAAACAACCTCTCTCCACAAATTCAACAAATTTTATTTTAACCTTATGTACATTTCGACTACAAAGTAATCATCTTCAGAGGTGTTTTTGCAAATAACATTGTACAAATAACATATTTGTAAAAATACCTCTGAAGATGATTACTTTGTAGTCGAAATGTACATAAGGTTAAAATAAAATTTGTTGAATTTGTGGTGAGAGGTTGTTTTAATTAATATATAGAAATTTCAGACATTTACAATGGATTTTTAACACGTAACATATTTTTCTATTTGGTACTACCCAATGCAAAAACATTAAAAAAATTTCAAACCTAAGAAGCAATCTAGTACAAATATTTGTCGTGTTTGTATTATTCATTCCAAAAATGTTTTTAAAAATTAAAATATGTAGAAATGAGGTATGCAAAATGTTTTCTTTATGCATTACTTATTCCAAACACATATTTAAAGTAGCAATAACATTTCCGCTTTATATTTTGCTTGTAAAAGGTTTTTCGTTTCTGTATTGACCATTCTATAACTATTTCTGTAAAATAAAATATATAGAGATTAATCCTGTAAAAATACCTTCGGTTATGCTCGATCTATTTCAAAATCATTTAAAAAGTCATTAAAAACTAAGTGCAATTACATTACACTGCATATCTAGCTTGTAAAACGTTTTAAAGTTGTGTACTGGCCATTCTGAAAATATTTTTGTAAGTTAAAATATGTTCAGATGCATTCTGTGAGAAAACCATTAGTTATGCATTAACTATTCGAAAAACATTTTTTAAATTCATTCAAAAAACGCCCATTTACATTACACTGCATATTTAATTTGTAAAACGTTTTTCAGTTAATTATTGACTATTCTGAAGTGAAGGGCAAGTCGAACTTAACGACAACACTTCATGAGAATCGATGCATAAAACGAAATTCATAGCAAATACACTGATTTATATTATCTTTATTGCCTGATCTATTCTATTATAGTATTGAGAAGAATCATGGAACTTAGTTTTTGCATGCATCACTTAATCCAAAAACATTTAAAAAAATGTTTAATAACAGTTGTAAACTCATTAATAATGGATATTTAACACGTAAAATATTTTTCTGTTAGGTATTACACATTCCAAAAACATTTAAAAAAATTTAAAACGCAAGTAGCAATTTCATCGCTATTATTTTTATCTAGCTTCTAAACATATGTTTCGGGTTTATATTATTCATCCCAAAAATATTTTTATGAATTAAGAAATGGGCAAATGAGTCCTGTAAAAAATGATTGGTTATGGATTCTTATTCCAAACAAATTTTTAAAGTATTTAAAGTAGCAATAGCAATACCACTTAATAATTTGCTTGTAACAAGGTATTCGTTTATGTATTGACCTTTCTGAAAATATTTTTGTAAATTAAAATATTTAGATATCAACAATGTAAGAATCTCTTTGGCCATGCAATAACTATACTAAAAACATTTTAAAAATTTATTAAATACTAAGTGCAATTATATTACACTGCATATCTACCTTGTAAAACGTTTTTATGTTATTTATTGTCAATTTTGAATTGTTTTTGTTAATTAAAATATGCAGAGATCCATCTGGTACAAAAACGTTCAGTTTTGCATTCACTATTCCCTTTGCGCTTCGTCCACAGGTGCAACTAGATCAAAGCGGTCTGCACCAGAATGACGGTTCGTGTGCATTCTAGTAGTATCGTTATTTTAGTGTCTAAGAAAGCGTATATTTCGGGTTCATCATTTCATTAAAAGAAGTCAATCGCATTCAGCTTAATTTGTAGCACAAGAACTTTCAAAAGGCGAAACAAATTTCAATAGCTTTAATATTTATAGTATGTCTAGGGAAATTTACAACGAGCTGGTCCAATAACTGTGTTCAATAATCAGAAAAGACACAAACAGAAGGAGATATGTCTCAATGGTGGGGATCTGCCATAGCTAATAACCTATCCAGCGAAAAGTAATTATGCTGAAAGTTTAAAGTAGGCCGCACGAGAGCCGGCATGCAACTGACAAGCCAGTCGTTTTGGGTTTGGTTGTTTTAGTTAGTCACTGGTCACATAAAAGTCGCATCAGTGGACGCGAGCTTCAATGCAATAACACTTGTCTAACTACAATTTTTTTTTACATTTGTTATAGTCAAATTGCAGTTGCGTTAAGCTGGTGGACGATGGGGTTTTGGAAGTTTCGGTTGTTTATATTCGCAAATCAGAAACATTTTTGCAAATACACGTAGCAATTCGTTTTTCCAAAACAATGTCGCGATATCACCGCTGTGTTTTTTTTATGTTGCATATGTAAAAGCATGGCTAAATGTTAGTCGATTTGTTGGCTATTGGATATTCTACCCCAATTTACCTCTTGCTACCCACTTGCATGCCCGGAACATTACACGTTATTTTGGATTTGGTACCTCCGAAAAAATTGGAGTGACAATGTTCGGGCAATATTTTAAATAGTAATTAATCCATGATAGTCTAACAAAGGTGTACATCTATCGAAACGTAAATTCGTTACAATAAGTGTAAAAAGTTGTATTTTATTCGACTTATACCTCATTTGGAAGTTCTATGGCTGTTCTAAAATTTTATAACTTAGTTTGTAAAATGTAAAAGGTTTCCGAATTGATAGGTTTCCGAATATACATATATTATATGTAAACGTTCTTACCAATTCCAACAAGAACGAGGTAGTCGGTTCCTGTATATTACAAACATTACTCTAACAATATGGCAGCCACAACATTGTAGGTATCCAGATTTATATATAATTTATATATTAGAATGATTCATTGCAGAAAAAACAAGTATATATTTGCAAAATTAAAATAACTTATTTCCTATTTACAATTTAAATTATACAGAGTCGAGAAACAATTTGCCAAATCTACTTTACAAAAAACACCAAATTTGAATGTTCTAAATAATTTGTTTATCAAAAAGTGAGAAAAATTCAACAATTTTAGAAATAGCCCGTAAAGAATTCGGCTTCTTCCATTGTGTTCAGAAAAATACCAGCGTAAAAGTCCGCATATGATAGTCAAGCCACTTTTCGATAAATTATTTTTAGCAGTAAAAGATGCATAATTATATAAAAAAATTTAAAAGTCCTTAGAAACTCAAAACAATTGTTTGGAATTGGATACTCGTGGGCTATGAGGATCCTGAAACCAATAACCTCATTGAAAGTCAACGAAGATGCACGGTTTTGGATCTACCCTATTACCAAAGGGGTGAATTAAGGTAAACATTTTATATGCGAAAAAATCGCTAGAAAATGACCACATGGGGTCAACTAAAGTAAACGAGTATGTAGGCTGTGACTCTACGGGGGTTTCAAAGGTGTGAAGTAAATAAAAAATGTCAAAAGCCAAGATAATGCTAGTGAATGGTTAGTCGGGAATTTTTGCCACTTGTAAGTCCAATTCAGTAATCGCAGGTTTACATTGGTGGGCTTGCACGAAGGGCAATGGGGTTGCACATGTTGGGTTTTACCGCAGTAGCTAAGAAGTGAGGTGAAGGTAAAAAATGTCAAAAAAAGAAAAATCACTCGGGGTTTGTTGTGAGAGTGGCGAGTCCAATGAAGTCATCGAAAGTCCTGTGGGATTCTCGGGTGTGTCTCTAAGATATTAAGAAAAGAGGAGTTCGTGAATAAAATGTAAGAGTTCAATAAATCCCTAGGAAAATATCACTCAGGGTTTTTGAGGATGCTGAGTCCAACACTAGCACCGGAATCGACCAGGAATGCTCAGGTATATTACTAGTAGGATCGTGGAAGAATTGAAGTTAAACATGCCAGTAAAAAATATTGCCAAAAATTGTTACTCCAATTGTTTCGAAGGTCCCAAATCCTATTTCACTGTTGCAATTTTCCGGGCATACACGTGGGAAGCAAGAGGTATATTGGGATAAAATATCCCATACCCATCAAATCACCGAACATTTAGGCATGCCTACAATATATGCAAAATAAACAACACAAAACGGTGCGTTCGCGACTTTGTCTTGGACAGACGTATTGCTATTGCTACGTGTATTTAAAAAAATGATTCTGATATGAATATATAAACAGCTGACACTACGAAAGGCCATTGGTATACCAGTGCAACGACTTTGAAAACTGACTTAAAAAGTGTCACCTGAGGGTTGGTCGGAAGTCGTATTATTGCTGGACAAATGATACTGCACTGAACCTCGTCAATGGTTCGACTGCAACGCAACCTGTGACCAACTCGGAAACTTCACAACTACTGGCTTGTCGGTTTTGTGCCGACTTTCCTGGGGGAATAGTTAATACAAAACTGGACGTTTTTGTACAGGATGGATCTCTGGATATTTTAACTTACAAGAAACTTTTCATAATGGTCAATAAATAATTGTAAACGTTTTACAAGCTAAATATCCAGGGTAATTTAATTTTTCGTCGGTTTGTACGAATTTTAAAAATGTTTTTGGATTAGTTATTACATTACTAGACTTTTTTCAGGATTCATCTCTACATATTTAACCCTTGAAAATATTTTCAGAAATTTCAATAAGTAATTAAAAAACGTTTTACAAGCTAAATATCCAGTGAAATGTAATTGCTCGTTGGTTTGTATGAATATTGAAAATGGTTTTGGAATAGTTAATAAATTACTGGACGTTTTTTACAGGAAGCATCTCTACATATTCAACTTATAAACATATTTTCAGAATAGTCAATAAATAACTGGAATACATTTTACAAACTAAATATGAGGTGTAATGTAATTGCGTGTTAGTTTTGAATGAATTGTAACAATGTTTTTGGAATAGGTAATGCATAACTAAATGTTTTCTCATATAATGCATCTATAGATATTTCAAATTACAAAACTATTTTCAGAATGGTAGATAGAAAACTTAAAATCGTTTTACAAGCTTGATATGAGGTGTAATGTAATTGCACTTGGTTTTTAATTATTTCTAAAATGTTTTTGGAATAGATAATGCATAACCGAAGGGTTTTTACAGGATTCATCTCTATATATTTTAATTTACAAAAATATTTTAGAATGGTCAATACATAAATGTAAAACCTTTTACAAGCAAAATATTAAGTGGTCATGTCATTGCTACTTTAAATACTTTTAAAATGTATTTGGAATAAGTAATCAATGAGGAATCAATTTTTTACAAGACTCATTTGTACATATTTTATTCCTACAAATAGTTTTGAAATGAATAAAACAACCTGTAAAATATTTTTACAAGCTAGATACCCAATAGCGATGCCATTGCTACTTAAGTATGAATTTTTTAAAAAAATGTTTTTGGATTGGGTAATACCTGACACAAAAATTTCATACGTGTTAAATATCCATTGGGAATGTCTTCTACTTAGGTTTGAAAAACTTCAGAAAATGTTTTTCGATTGGGTAATGCATGATAAAACTATGTTCCATGATTCTTCTCGATACTAATAGTCCAGGCAATAAAGGTAAAATAAACTATTTCCTCTGAATTCCGTTGTTATCCATCGATTTTCATGGCATTTTGGTTTTAAGCTCTACTTGCCCTTCACTTCAAAATCTACCCTTTGTGAATGTGCGCCTATGATTCTTAGGGGTAAAAACTACCCCTAATTTCGCATTATAATTAAAATTGTAATTAATTCTTTTGTTTGGCTAATGAAACATTGACTCATGATAATTTGATACTGTAGGTCATCATTTGTCATTTATCACAATGTTTCAACCCTTATTAACCACCCTTATTATTATAAAATAAAATCAATTTATTTACTTATATGTTCATGTAATACTGAATACAATTAAAATCACATTTAATTCATGCCTTTTCTTCCTGTGCAACGTAATAAATATTAAATTAGCTTTTCAACCCTTGTAAACTTCCCTAATAAAGTTCTTACGCATAGATATAAGTTTGAAATTATTCAGGTTCCAAAAAAAAGTATTTTAGTGTATTATACATAAACTTTTTGATTTATTTGAATACGAGCAAACTGATGGTTTGTATACTTTATATCAAGATGAAATTAAAACTAAAGATCATCTGTAGGACTGTTATCGCTCTTGATCTCCTCTTCTTGGTCTGTTATTGGATCTCCATTTAGGCAGTTTTCCCCGAAACATCGGCAAGTTGAGTTGCAAAATAGACTTATTCTGAGGCAGCTACAAGATATTTGCAGCAGTTCTTGTGACGCAGTAATTTTTTGCATTTTGATGGATTGCAGGGTATAATCAGCTGGTACAAGGTTTGCGTTCCTTGAAAACTCCTTTTAATACGCCCATTCAAAGCATCCCCCTCCCTAAGAACAAGGGATGATAATTTATTCTTAATACTATTAGCGGTAGCAATAATGAACCTCAAAATTTTTATACTTTGTAACAAGATGAAATTAAAACTAAAAATCACTGTAAGACGGTCATGGATGAATGACTGTAGACTCTTCATCTTCTTTTCTTGGACCTCCTCAGTTATTGTGTCACCATTTAGGCAGTTTTCCCCAAAACATCCCCAAGTTGAGCTGCAACTAAACCCTACTCTACGACACCTACAAGATATTTGCAGTAGTTCTTGTGGCGCAGTAATCTTTTGAATTTTTATTAGTGGCAAGATTAATCCGTCCTCTATCAGTTGGTGCAAGGTTTTCGTTCCTAAACCACACTTGCATCCAGTAAAAACTCCTTCTAATACTCACATTCAGAGCATCCCCTAGAGGAACAATGTTACAGCAATACCTTTAGCGATAGCCTTAATGCAGGACTCATAACGCATCCGCTGAAGGTATGTTTCAAAAATGTATGTATGAAAAAAACCCAAATGTAAGTGAATAACAGTAATTTGCAAACTATAGTAGTAACGCTGAGGGTATAGTCACACATCTTTAGTCCCTCCTTACTTCCTGCATGGCTTTGAAGGCTATAAAATCATAACCTTAAAAGCGTGCTCTAATTTTGTAAAACAATAGTAAGTTCATTCTAGGCTACGTCTGCGGGAGCGTAAATCAAACTTATAAACCAGGAAATGAATAGGTGGGCTAATCGCCCAATGCTACGTTCACAGCCTTGAATAGAAAACTTAATTTTGCCAGAAAACGAACAAGTGTTTAATAACAGCCTGTAGCAATAAATAAGTAAAAACTCATAACCCACAAAAACGTTTATTTATGTTCTTATGTACATTTCGATTGTAAATCAATCTTCTTCAGGGAAAACTGTAACAAGAACAACCTTTTTTTAATAGGATTCAAATGAAGGTTTCTGGGGGGGGTTAAGAGTTTGTATTTAGCTTTATATATATATATATATATATATATATATATATATATATATATATATATATATATATATATATATGTATATATATATATATATATATATATATATATATATATATATATATATATATATATAGTCGTATATACTTGTGAATATATATATATATATATATATTCTCCTCCTCCTAAACCGAGGAGTTATTCCAATATAGCCTAAATTTGGAGTAAAGGTGTATTTACTGAAGGTTACTGGCAGGAGTTATTCCAATATAGCACAAAAATGGAGTAAAAGTTTATTTACGGGAGGTTACTGGCATCAAGGGAGCTGTTTCAAAATATCAAAAAAGGAAAGAATGGTTGAAATTTAAGAATTAGGGTCTCTAACCCATCAAAATAACTCCACACAAATAAATTAACTTTTACCTACCGGAGTATAAATATGTCAACATAAATAATTTATAAATGTAGAGAGACAAGAAAAACAAGAGAGAGAAGAAGTTCGTTAAGATATGATAGGTTGAGGGTAAGATAAGATAGGTTGTAAGTGCGATAAGATAAGTTGTAAATAAGATAAGATACATTGTTAGTAAGATAGATATGTTGTAAATAAGATAAGTTGTAAATAAGATAAATTAGGCTAAGGAAAGATAAGATAGTTTGTAGGTAATATAAGATAGGTTGTAAGTAAGATAAGGTAGTTTGTAAGTACGTTAAAATACGTTGCAATTAAGATAAGATAAGTTAGGCTGAGGAAAGATAAGATAGGTTGTATGTAAGATACGATAGTTTCTAAGTAAGATAAGATAGTTTTTATGTAGGATAAGATTGGTTTTAAGTACGATAAGATAAATTAGGCTGAGGAATGATAAGATAAGTTGTAAGTAAGATAAGATAAATTAGGCTGAGGAAAGATAAGATAGTTTGTAAGTAAGATGAGGTAGTTTGTAAGTAAGATAAGATAGGTTGTAAGTAAGAGAAGATAGTTTGTAAGTACGATAAAATACGTTGTAAGTGTGATAAGATAAATTAGGCTGAGGAAAGATAAGATAGGTTGTAAGTAAGATAAGATAGGTTTTAAGTAAGATAAGAGAGTTTGTAAGTAAGATAAGATAGTTTGTAAGTAAGATAAGATAGTTTGTAAGTAAGATAAGATAGGTTGTAAGTAAGTTAAGATAGTTTGTAAGTACGATAAAATACGTTCTAAGTAAGATAAGATAAGTTAGGCTGAGAAAAGATAAGACAGGTTGTAAGATAAGATAGTTTGTAAGTACAATAAAATAGGTTGGAGAGTAAGACAGGATAGATTGTAATTAAGATAAGACAAGGTGTAAGTAACATAGTTTAGAGAGTGACGTTTGCCCCATTACAGCGTACCTCTGCTGACTCTAAATGCCTGTGTTAGGCTCAGCGCTCGAAAAAAATCTAAACCTGTAAATTTTCCTGTGTTTTGTCTGGCATCTGACATTTTTTCCCATTTCACCGCTTTGCAACTCCCGTAGAGTCACACCCGTTATAGTGTCAATACCGTTATAGCAGAATTTCCTGCCATAGTGGCAATACTGTTGGATCTCGTATAGTAGTGGTGCTATTATATACACCGGCTGCCACATTGTTATTGGAATGAAAGAAACTATACTGTAACTGTATGTGTGGCATAAACTAAATGCTGACGTATTGATAGTATCTTGGTCAATTTTGAATTCCTACGATTTTATAAAATTGAAGCTAATGGTGTGGTATCAATTTTATTAGAAAGAAATCATACAGGACAAAATAGCGGTATATGTATAAGAATACTTTGTATTAATTGGCTCCTTTGTTATAGGTTTTCAGCGTTGAACTCTATAGGCTTCACCAACTAAGTCAAATAAATTAAAATTATTCTTTTTATGAAATTGTTTCATTTAGCTAAATATTTGTATTTGAAGATTATAACACTTTTCTTCTTATTGAACTCAATCAGTATTTACATGTATTTAGATGAATATTAATTTCTAATTTACTCTCCTAAATATTTCTATTTTTATTCTTTTTAACTTTTTTAAATCCTTTTCTTTTAAAGGATAAAATTATGAATAAAAACAAATGTTGCTCTCCAAGCGAGTCTAATTAAGTAAGCACTTAGCCATATTACAATAATAGAATAACAACCCAAGATATAATTAATAAAAATCAAATTATACACAATTTGATGAACTATATGTCCTATGACCAAGTCATTATTTTCAGAATGTAATATTATAAGCTATGACACAAAACGTTTGTTCTGTAAGTTCATTTCAGTAATAACAATAATTTTACGACGTCGTAGCTAAGGCCAATAGAGTCTATTGTTACTCTGCATTATAATTCACACAGGTCACGGATAGGTGGCACTCTTAGACTATTTAATCACAGTTTTTAGAAATTCTTTATTGGCATTCACGTATAATGTGATAACTCAATTTAAAAATACGTCTACTACAAATTCTTCTCTCTCCAAAAATAAATGTAGTTTTAGGGTCCCATATAGGCCTATTTATGTCCGCTCTATGTTAGTAGAAAACTTGACCTCTTTAGATGTTTAATATCGTTTTATTCCTCGACTCATTGGGAGTGTTATAGGTTGTGTGAGACAACAAATTGTGACCACACCGGAAGTACGTTTAACTGATAAATGTTTTGTTTGAAAATGTTATATTTTATAACATTGTTTTTTTTCTAAATAAAAAACAATATTTTGGTAAAAGAATATATTTAAACAATAAAATAAAGAATTTTAAGCGTTTTTAACACGGCAGCCGATGTAATCGTTGTGGGAGGTAACAGAAAAACATTTTTTTTTAGCATGGTTACCAAGTATTTTACTAACTAAAGTACAAATATGATGGAATAAATATAGTTTCATGTCTGTTGTAAGAACTGTAACAAAATACATTTTGTAGCATCCTTTGACTCTATAAATTGTGCAAAACATAGGTTTGGATAGTTTAAAGGGACCATAAGACAGAGCCCCTTCATATAGCCACAGGATACACGCATTAGCTTAGAGCCAGGCCACGTATACTGTAAATGAATAATAGATGCATCAAAGAAAAACTGTGTCTCTAAAAGTATTACTTCGTACATTAGTTTGTTAAGTACTTGATATATATGCTTAGCTTTTATTTGTATTTTGTTCATTAGCATTCTTGTGTATATGTTTGTTTAATTAATTATCATCACAAGATATGATAATAGACTTACACGAAATACAGTAACTAAATACATTTGAATAGATAACTGCATTACACATCTAAATACATTTACCTGCGTTTACGAACATCAAAATATTGTCCCTATTTGACGCGTTTCAGATTTACTTAATTATCATAGATTTAACCTGTACTTAGAATAACAAAACAGCTTAAAGCTTTGATAATGGAGATAGCCTGAAACACGCCAGCGTAGAACAATGTCTTGATGTTAGGAAATGCGGGAAAATGTACACAATGTATAGGGTATACCAGTATTGCAAAGAATGCAAGAAATGTAGATTTTTAAATATTGCATATATTCCATCTAGCTTAAATGATTTTATTTACATCACGTTTTCAATTACGTCCAGCAACGAATACAAAATTACAAACCTTTTCTAGCTTCGATAAATCATGTGACAAAACGTATCTATTCTAGTTAAAAATAATCTAAATAATTCTAGACTGATAGCCTTCTAGATTAATCATTTCGAGAAATAGTTATACTACAGAAAAGTCTATAATATGTAGCATAGATTAGATAGACCCTCGCTAAACACTTACTGCGGGTAGACATGCAATTGAAGATACGGTAGAAGCGGCAACGTTTTTCATAAAGTCCTCGTACTTCTCCAAAGCAGTCAGGCGCAGCAGAAGTGACTCTAGCACTGCAGAGATCTTGTCGCTGAGCTTCGAGTCGCTCTCAAAAGACTGCGCGATGTTTCGGACTCGTGCCATCATCTTTTCGTCGCGAAAGTCATAAGGATACATCTCTGTCCACTCTGCCATAAGGCGTATAAGTCTTGGCATGGACACAGACTCACACTCCTGGAGACAGTTAGAGTTATAGAAATAACAAACACTGTATTACAGCATGTGTATAGAATATAACTATTGCATAGGCAATGCATTTCGATCTATGCTACTGAATGAATATATGATTAAGATCGTTTATAAATATTTTATAAAATATCTATTATAGTGAAATTTATCAGTCTTTATTTCAATAGTTCCAACGACATCCGTTTTGTCTAAGACATAGATTGCGAATAAGTTTCACTTCCGGTTTGTATTTAACCTTTTCCTCAGCAAAACAATGGAAAACTACAGGATTCCGTTTTTAATTTTTGAGATATTGACTGGTATTTTATTCTGAATTTCTTTGTTTTCTTCATACAACAGTAACATCATATAAAAATATAAAAACCATTGAATAGCAAACATATAACCCTATAAACCATTTGCATAGACCCATATAAAACCAAAATTTAAATAGCAATGACGTTATTGGTCCAGGTAAAACGTTCCTGTCAATGCAACCCATTAGGCCTTTAGTAGCCAATTCCAATCATGTGGAACACAATCTCACGTACAGTCATCTAGATTTCTTCCAATTCCTTGAGGATAAGTTATCCAACTGATATGCCCTTAAAAATACACTATTGAGTGGTACAGAGTTCCTAGAACGTATTTAAAAATTTAAGAGTGAAATTTTTTTCACTCCTATTTAGGCTTAGAAAAAACTTATTACACTTGTAATATATCATGAAGTGTGAATTAAGAGTCAATTGACGAATTAATAGGTACCTATTTAGTTTACCTATTCATTTATTTTAAACTGTCACATGTTTCCCCTCTAAAGAAATATATTAAAACCGAAACTACAACAGTTTATTTTGAATTTTTAAAGATGGTTTTCAAAGTAATTTTTGGTAGGTAAATGAAGGGGATTTTTGTTCGAATTTAGTCCGAAACTCATATTTGTGAAATATTTATAGCAATATTTTACAATCCCTAAATAGTAATTTTACTTGTGTGGATTTAAACTAGTTTCAAGATGGCAAATTTTGAAAATAATATTATTTAAAAATATTGTTTAGTTAACAAATTTATTTATATAAAATTATAATACTATTATTTATGAATATAAAAAACCAATTGTAATATGGTACTTTCATCGAATATCCCTTACCTCAACAGAAGAATGTCTTCCAAAATGTAATTTGAGGTCGTCGCAATGAGTTTTGATTTGCCCCAGAAGCTCGTGGGGCTTGATAAATAGCCTTGAGATGAGCAGGAAAGCAAACAGGAAAGCCCTGTCTGGATAGTACTCTGAGCCGGGAACCAAGAGTTGTGTGAGCGCCTCCAGAGTCCCGGACAAAAGATGCCCCTCTTCGTATACGAGGTCCTGTAGGAAAAGTCAATTCTCTGGGTTTTATTATCTCTTGAACAAATAAAGTACATAACTAGTGTTCTATTTTTTTCAATTTCTTCCATCAGTTCACATTCTTCATATTCATATCTTGTTCGAGTTTTTAGTCGTTAATAAAATACTTTTTATTCATCCACACAAGTTCAAATGCATTTATTTAAGCTTGTAGTGGATGACGCTTGATGTTGATACAGCTTTCAAATTTTTATTCATTAATTTAATTTAATGATTCTATTTTATTTGTATGTGAGGAGGAAACTTTTCACTTGAGGGGCAAGGTATGCAATATAGTTGTTTTTTTTTTTTTGGATTAAAATAAGAACTTCATTTCTTCCTTTCGGATTTCATAAAACAGCTGATTATGTTGTAGGTTGTTTGGTAGAAGGGCTGTTTTAACGCTTAGGTTATGTTTTTTTTTTAATATTAATTGTACTTATTTTAAAAAAAAGTACCTAAAATAAATATTTTCTTTGTTGGCCTGAGTAAGAGTTGACTTTAATAGCTTTTGTTTGTATTACTTGTATATTTTGATGTATGGAATTTGTATTATAGAATATAACAACTTAATTTGTTACTGTAGGCACCTTTACATGACCCTATATTCATACATGAATATATATATATATAAAAGGATATATATATATATATATATATATATATATATATACTTTTACTTATGTAATACAAATGCTTTACTTTAGCATAGAAATACCTTGACTTTATCCTTAAGTGGTAATGTTTGAGCTGGCACTTGGCTTGCATCCGTTTCGCTTCTTGTACTTCCGTTGTTAAGAGCTCTTGCTTCAGGGTCATGTGCAACAGGGTGGCCAACCTTCTGTAAATAAATAATTTCTATGTAGAAAACGTACGCAAATTTTTGCGATCAGTGAAATTTTAATGTTTTATTTAGATATTTAGCGTTAAAGAGACTGTTATTTTATTTTCTGTGTAACAAGTTTTATACTACTAAAACTCTCTAAATTATTGTTCCAATTTATAAACATGTAAAATAATTGTAATAAGTTTATTGTAACACTGCAAAAACAATTCGTTATAGACGTTAGTTGCTTATTTGATTAGGTTAAACATTTGGGTCAAAAATAAAATGGATAATTATATAAAAATGCTTATAATACATTTGCTAATATTAATTAATAAGTTATAAATTTTATTACTTATAGAGTACTAGCTTTTTTCGGAATAAACATTGACATTTTGCATTAAAAACATTGATATAAGGTGTTTGATGTTTTCACATGTCGATAGTCTTGGTCGATGCTATTATCGATAGTAAAGCTAAAGGTTTTCCACAAGGTGATTAAGCCTTGAAAGAGTGGGATGGGTTTTCACTACAGAAATGGCTTTGTAAGTTTGGCAGTTCTTTTATTTGCGCCACAAATTACTAAATTGGAATAAAAAAGTCACACACAACCACTTTTAAACACTCAGGTGGGGCCGTTTCTTTGGTTACTTTAATCATAATTTGTATACTTAAAACACATCATTTAAAACTTAATGATTTTAAAAAGGTATTCCTGTATTCGTACTCATGGTTTTTAAATTTTCTAGAGTAAATTAATTAGTATAGCAAGTAATATAACCAAAAATTATTTAAAGTAAATTCATATTTAGGTCAAAATTTGTATTTAACTAACTTTAATAAATAATTACAATTAATATAAATAAAGTAACATAAACTACGTGCTGAAACAGCTGTTCTACAACATAACCTATAATATAAAATCAACTGTTTAATTAAATAATATGTTATCACTTATTTTAAGTCAAATGGAACGAAGTAACTACGCCTCGTATAGTGCATACATTGCCCCTTTTGTGAAAAATTGTTTTCCCAATAAAACTAAAATTAACTCAATACTAAATATAGGTAATGAATTAATATTTAGAGAAACTGTATTAACGTCGAGTGTCATCCACTATACGTTTTAAAAAAACTTGAACTTGAATGAATGAATAAAAACTACTTTACTATCGATTAAAGGTTTGAACAATGTATATATATTCATAAAAATAAAATCAGACTGTGAACTAATAGAAGGAATTGAAAAAAACCAGGGTGATTGTTTGTAAGAATAGATATTCCAACAGAATTTCACTGAATCAACTATCGTGAAAATGGGATAAAACATAACAATTCACTATAC
>JBAIZL010000010.1:65407368-65579868 GCA_036971475.1 Prosapia bicincta
TACCCTCAGCACAACGTATATAATGTTGGTAAATTTGGATTAGGCGTTTGTTGTTAGCGTTCACGTTTTTACCCTCAGCACAACGTATATAATTTTGGTAAATTTGGATATGCATTTGTTGTTAGAGTTCACGTTTTTACTCTCAGCACAACGTATATAATGTTGGTAAATTTAGATTTAGGCGTTTGTTGTCAGCGTTCAAGTTTTTACCCTCAGCACAACGTATATAATGTTGGTAAATTTGGATTAGGCGTTTGTTGTCAGCGTTCACGTTTTTACCCTCAGCACAACGTATATAATGTTGGTAAATTTGGATTAGGCGTTTGTTGTCAGCGTTCACGTTTTTACCCTCAGCACAACGTATATAATGTTGGTAAATTTGAATTAGGCGTTTGTTGTCAGCGTTCACATTTTTACCCTCAGCACAACGTTTATAATGTTGGTAAATTTGGATTAGGCGTTTGTTTTCAGCGTTCACGTTTTTACCCTCAGCAAAACGTATATAATGTTGGTAAATTTAGATTAGGCGTTTGTTTTCAGCGTTCACGTTTTTACCCTCAGCACAACGTATAAAATGTTGGTAAATTTAGATTAGGCGTTTGTTTTCAGCGTTCACGTTTTTACCCTCAGCACAACGTATATCATGTTGGTAAATTTGGATTAGGCGTTTGTTGTCAGCGTTCACGTTTTTACCCTCAGCACAACGTATATAATGTTGGTAAATTTGGATTAGGCGTTTGTTTTCAGCGTTCACGTTTTTACCCTCAGCACAACGTATATAATGTTGGTAAATTTGGATTAGGCGTTTGTTTTCAACGTTCACGTTTTTACCCTCAGCACAACGTATATAATGTTGGTAAATTTGGATTAGGCGTTTGTTTTCAGCGTTCACGTTTTTACCCTCAGCACAACGTATATAATGTTGGTAAATTTGGATTAGGCGTTTGTTTTCAGCGTTCACGTTTTTACCCTCAGCACAACGTATATAATGTTGGTAAATTTAGATTAGGCGTTTGTTATCAGCGTTCACGTTTTTACCCTCAGCACAACGTATATAATGTTGGTAAATTTGGATTAGGCGTTTGTTTTCAGCGTTCACGTTTTTACCCTCAGCACAACGTATATAATGTTGGTGAATTTGGATTAGGCGTTTGTTATCAGCGTTCACGTTTTTACCCTCAGCACAACGTATATAATGTTGGTAAATTTAGATTAGGCGTTGGTTTTCAGCGTTCACGTTTTTACCCTCAGCACAACGTATATAATGTTGGTAAATTTGGATTAGGCGTTTGTTTTCAGCGTTCACGTTTTTACCCTCAGCACAACGTATATAATGTTGGTAAATTTAGATTAGGCGTTTGTTTTCAGCGTTCACGTTTTTACCCTCAGCACAACGTATATAATGTTGGTAAATTTAGATTAGGCGTTTGTTTTCAGCGTTCACGTTTTTACCCTCAGCACAACGTATATAATGTTGGTAAATTTGGATTAGGCGTTTGTTTTCAGCGTTCACGTTTTTACCCTCAGGACAACGTATATAATGTTGGTAAATTTGGATTAGGCGTTTGTTTTCAGCGTTCACGTTTTTACCCTCAGCACAACGTATATAATGTTGGTAAATTTGGATAAGCATTTGTTGTTAGCGTTCACGTTTTTACCCTCAGCACAACGTATAAAATGTTGGTAAATTTGGATAAGCATTTGTTGTTAGCGTTCACGTTTTTATCCTCAGCACAACGTATATAATTTTGGTAAATTTGGATATGCATTTGTTGTTAGAGTTCACGTTTTTACCCTCAGCACAACGTATATAATGTTGGTAAATTTAGATTTAGGCGTTTGTTGTCAGCGTTCAAGTTTTTACCCTTAGCACAACGTATATAATGTTGGTAAATTTGGATTAGGCGTTTGTTGTCAGCGTTCACGTTTTTACCCTCAGCACAACGTGTATAATGTTGGTAAATTTGGATTAGGCGTTTGTTGTCAGCGTTCACGTTTTTACCCTCAGCACAACGTATATAATGTTGGTAAATTTGGATTAGGCGTTTGTTGTCAGCGTTCACATTTTTACCCTCAGCACAACGTATATAATGTTGGTAAATTTGGATTAGGCGTTTGTTTTCAGCGTTCACGTTTTTACCCTCAGCACAACGTATATAATGTTGATAAATTTGGTTTAGGCGTTTGTTGTCAGCGTTCACGTTTTTACCCTCAGCACAACGTATATAATGTTGGTAAATTTGGATTAGACGTTTGTTGTCAGCGTTCACGTTTTTACCCTCAGCACAACGTATATAATGTTGGTAAATTTGGATTAGGCGTTTGTTTTCAGCGTTCACGTTTTTACCCTCAGCACAACGTATATAATGTTGGTAAATTTGGATTAGGCGTTTGTTTTCAGCGTTCACGTTTTTACCCTCAGCACAACGTATATAATGTTGGTAAATTTGGATTAGACGTTTGTTTTCAGCGTTCACGTTTTTACCCTCAGCACAACGTATATAATGTTGGTAAATTTGGATTAGACGTTTGTTTTCAGCGTTCACGTTTTTACCCTCAGCACAACGTATATAATGTTGGTAAATTTGGATTAGACGTTTGTTTTCAGCGTTCACGTTTTTACCCTCAGCACAACGTATATAATGTTGGTAAATTTGGATTAGACGTTTGTTTTCAGCGTTCACGTTTTTACCCTCAGCACAACGTATATAATGTTGGTAAATTTGGATTAGACGTTTGTTTTCAGCGTTCACGTTTTTACCCTCAGCACAACGTATATAATGTTGGTAAATTTAGATTAGGCGTTTTTTGTCAGTCGGTGGTATGCAATCAAAATAAATATCCACATCTAGACTTACGATAAATGTTTTTAGGAAGAATTCACTCAATACATGAAGCCATTTTAAAGTCAGTGGAAATTAGCATCATTAATAAGAACATGTTTTTATGTTTTTTTTAAGGGAACTAAGGTTTATGAAAAGTTGAATAAAAGCAGAATGTTTATGGCAGGGAATACGAAGGGCTATTGAATGAAAATGCGTGTCCTATACTGAGTTGTAGTATATTAGTTGTTATTGCAATTTTAGATATTAAATAATTGTATTATAAGAAGGAGTTATAAGACTACTGTTAAATCACTTATATAATATAAAACTCCTAAGATCGTGCTTTCTTTTAAAAATTAATATACTGCGACGTTCGAAATATATTTAATGTAATAAAAATTCCATTTATACATAATTACACATCCCTGTAATTATGTGTATACATTCCATTTATATCATAATTAATTATGAGCGAATAATAGATGTAAGTAGATTACCAACATAAGATGCGTTTTAATCTAAAACCTGTCTCTGGCTGTTAACATTCTTAACATGTAAAAACTTTATAAAACATCAAATCTTCCATCCATTTATTAGTTATAATAACATTGTATTAAAAAGGCGTAAAACTTTATTAGGGCAATATTCGGATATTGCTTAAATGTTTATGGCTTACTTGCATCGTATTAATATCTGTTTGAAGCCGGGTTGAATACCGAACTAAACTTCAAATATTCATAAGCCTCAAATTAATTTTCATAAAATTACTTTCCCAAAATGAGATTTTATAAGATAATTTGAAATTATATATTACTGAATTCATTATTTCCATTGACAAGTTAGTGGAGCGTGCGGAAAGAAAATATTATTTAGACGGGAGCAATACTTTCCTAGTTTAATAAAATTTTGAAAACATAATAAAAATTTTTAAGAATTATAATAACAATAACGCAATATTAATAAAAAATAGATGTTGATATTGCAATTAAGTTTACATATATCATCTAAATTTCAATACACACTCTATATACATATTATTTTTTAATATATATTATACATTATTATTTAAATATATATATATATATATATATATATATATATATATATATATATATATATATAATATTAAATATGGTGATATGTTTTCTTGTAATATAGCTATTAAATTAATAATATTTCAAAAACAAGAATACTTTTAATGAATATATTTATAAAATAAATATATTCATTAAAAGTATTCTTGTTTTTGAAATATTTTTAATTTAATAATTATATATATATATATGCGTGTGTGTGTGTGTGTGTGGGTGTGTGTGTGTGCGTGGGTGTGTGTGTGTGTGTAAAATTTTCAAAGAGGAAAAATCGATCTTTGAAATTCATTAATTGTTCACGAAAGAAAATAAATATATGAAGTAGATTTTCGTTAATAAAGAAGTGTGCAGAAATTATTCGTAAGGAATGTTTGTGATTAGAAACGCGTGTTGTAAGCAAGAAAAAAACAAATATATAAAATATAGCATATTTTGTTTATAAAACATGTTAGAAATATTACGTAAGTTCAGGCGGTGTTTAAATTGCCAAACGTTGTTAGACATTTGAGCAAATGAAAAAACTGAAAGAAAATTAACCTTATAGTTTCTCAGTGTGTAAGAAATAAAATTGACACAAAATAACACATAAGATTCCAATTAACAGTTGTTAGTGTGTAATAAAATCAAAACACGTGATTTCAGAGTTCCCTTAGATTTGAACGAATACAATAACACCAAATAATGCACAACCCCGGAGTATTTGCTAGCAGAGGAAATACTGTTGCTGATTGGTTCAGGGAATTTAAGAATTTATACCTAGCACTTCTAATTTGGGAACATACAGATTTTGAGATTGTATTCCCTCTTAGATCATATATTGGCAAGATCCGAACTGAACGTAGTACGGAATTTGAAGTTGCAGGCGAAACGAGTGTAAGGAGGAAGTTAGAGGAAAAGAAAGGTTAAAATGACGTTCAATTACAGTAAACGGTGTTAGCAGAAGAGACGAGGAAAAATAGTAATAAAGTGGAGAAAGACCAAACGAATATATAGACAAAAACCAGCAAGACAATTAGGGAAGTGTTACCTATAGTGAGTGTGTGTGCCCGCACGCGCGCGCGTGTGTGTGTGTGTGTGTGTGAGTGTGTGTGTATGTAACTGTGTGTGAGAGTGTGTTTGTGTAAGTGTATGTGGTGTGTGTGTGTGTAACTGTGTGTGTGTATGTGTGTGTTTGTATATGTGTGTGTAAGTGTATGTGTGAGTGTGTGTGTATGTGTGTGTGTGTGTGTGTGTGTGTGTGTAAGTGTATGTGTGAGTGTGTGTGTGTGTGTGTGTTTGGGTATGTTTGTGTGTAAGAATATGTGTGAGTGTGTGTGTGTGTGTGTGTGTGTTGTGTGTTTGTGTGTGTATGCGTATGTAGTATTAACCAATATTTAAAAAAAACAATGAATCTGGAATTATGGAGTACACTCTAACTAAACCCAGTAATGGATAAATTGGAGTCATTGCAAACCTGGTCATTATAGGACAATATTTAAATGTTAGGAAAGGCAGGAAAATGTAATTGAATATATACAAATATTCTTAACAGAAATGAAGATGAATATGTTAAGAAGTTTAAAGAGCTTGCCTTCTGAGGGAAAGGTCTCTAACAAAATAATCTTTGCAGAAACATAAAAAATTGGGATTTAAACAGGTAATAACTGAATTGCACTAATAATACAAATATTTATTTCATTAAGATGCCAAATGCATATGCATCGTAAATAAAGTTAGAGGTTATAAATAAATTATATATATATAAATATATATATATATATATATATATATATATATATATATATATATATATATATATATATATATATAAATATAATAAAAGTACAAAATTGTAATATGATTGAAATCATTCTATTAGGTATAATTTAATCAGGAATATTAAAACTATACCATGGAAATATTTATACAAGAAAACCTAATAATAATAATGAAAATATTTTAAAGTTGATAAAGTACTCGTATATTGGTGGTTAGTCGACCACTACAAAGGTTTTCAAGAACTTTTTACTTTAAAATGGTCCCTAGACAATTACTAAATTTACCTTTGGACTTACAGTCATATAGTCGTATATAAATATTTATTAATAATGAACGTTTAATGTTTATTTTATTTATAAATATTTTAATGAATTTTTCGAAACTAAAATGGTATAACTTAAAAACATTCGATGCGATATTGTCATAACTTACAAACATTATTTGCATCATACTAAATGTGGAATATAATAAAAAACCTATATATAAAATTCTGCTTATAAAAGTTTATAAAATGTTCTATGTCTAAATATGAACCTAAATGAAATCATATTGTGATGGAATTTATTTGGTCTCTCTCACAAAATTGTACACGAATATATGTAGAAATTCAAAAACTTCTTTTACTTTACATAACAATATTTCAAGAAAACGTATATATATATATATATATATATATATATATATATATATATATAAGGAGGCGGTATGTTATCTTGTAATATAGTTAATAAATATAAAATATTTCCTTACTGTTAGCCAACGAAAAGCTTTGAATTGCATATTCAATTATAATTCTTGTATTTGTATTTTGACTTACTTCTTCAGTAATACACAAGAATACATATTGTGATATATATATGTTTATATATATATATATATATATATATATATATATATATATATATATATATATAATTTTGATGTTAAAATTTTATATTTCCAATACTTGTCACATTACCTTAACGTGATTCTGACGAACGTACAGATCAGAGCGATGCACAGATGGCCAGCGCACAGATTTCGACAGTGGTTGGTTGTTCGGTGTGTGCGATACAGTGAGCACTGGCATCGTAGCCTCGGGGGTTTGCCGGGCACACACTGCAGCCGAGATCCGACTGGCGTAGAAATACATCGCCATCCGGGCATTTATACAATCTTTGACGTCACTTCTCGAACTTAAACATGTACCTCAGACGTTTATTTTTGCATTAAAACAATGTCCCAGACGAACATGTAACACAATTCGTTCACTTCACTTGTGTAAATACAATATTTTATTTGTGTGTAACGATATAGTCTATTCATTTTTCTGTAAACTAAAATTAGGATAATTTTAACTTTATAACAATTATTTCAGAAGAATGTGTTATAATTACTAATTACTATTATTAACAAATGTAATGCCACATACAGAACTATTTGTAAATTGCTAACAATGTTACAATAATAAATTTAACAAAATATGAAACAATTTTTAATAGGTAATGTAATTTTCCTCTTAAGAAAAAGAAAATAATTTTACTTCAGTTTGTCTACATCATACATAAATAATATTATACATATTGTCAATAAAAAATATAGTAAATATCTTTTAATAGGCTATCAAATGAGTTATCTCATACTTGAATAACTTATCATGTATGAGATATACAGGTAACCTATGAACAAGTTGTCATTTATCTGAAAACCTAATTGTTATTGTTTGATTTCTTAATTAAAAAAAAAACTAACACAAAATTATTACCCACTCAACTAACGGTCGAGAGAAATGATTTAGGAGCTCTATCAATAGACGTTAATAGCTTTCTGTAATTCCTACTAATTCTAGAGAGTTAGAAAATTGAAAAATTTTAAATAATAATTTTAAAAACGTCTTTATAATGTGGCCAATACATAAAAAATTCCATCAACGTTCAATAAACTCTGAGAACTAAAAAAAGATTTCTCGAAAACTTTAAAACTATATTTCACTATGAATAGAGACTGATTTTTACTTTTTAGACGATATGAAAAATTTTAGTATTAAAAATAGATGTCTAATGTTAGCTTTCAACTGTCGATACCGGTTTCCAATTTGCAATCACAAGTAAAATAAAAGTTGATTTTAAACTACAAAACCGTCTTAAAAAGGGAATAATTTTAATAAATTGGGTTTAAAAATTGAAAATAAGTTAGGTCAATATTCTGTATCATTTTTAATTAATAGTTTTTGGAGAATTGTCAAATCATTATTAAACAATAGTTTCCTATATTATAAAAGTTATTGTTAAATTAAAAACTCAAATTTATTTTCAAATAGCTTATAAGTTGTTTAAACATAATTATTTTAATAAAAAGATATATTTCGATGTTATACAAATTATTAAGTAAACAAAATTTAAGTAAATAAAAAAATCAACATAGGAACTCCAATATTTATATTTTTGGTTTTATAAATCTATAATCAATGTATATTTTATCAATTGGTTCAATCCGTATACGTAATTTCTGTTGTATTGTGTTGTTCCATATGAAAATATTATAATGGTACATTACATAAAATACTAATGACAATTTCGAAAAATATTGTGTTGACAAATTTAAAGAAAATGTTCTTGGAATAGCGTACAAAACGCATGATACAATATTTATGTAAAATTCCTAATGAGTAAAACCAGTTACAATGCTATTGGAGGTGAGGTTTTGTTTAAGGTAGGAATACTGGAAATAAATATAGATATTAGCAGGTAGGATAAATTCATTATTTAATGAAAATGGGGATTAGATCTATTTAAATTGACTCAAATTTAAAAAAAAAAATTTTTTTTTCACAAAACTATTATTTTTGTTTCAAATGATTTATTACGAATCATCCTTCTTGTTTTAAAATATTGCTTACTTGTAATACAATTATTTTATACAAATAGTAAAATAAAATTCAAACCGATACCCGTCTCGATAACACAGACTAATTGATACTGATTTAAATAGCGGGGTGACAAGGAACAATAACTTTTAGGTACGTTTCGGTAACTTTTATTACAGTTTAAAGTAATAAATCTCGCCAAGAGCTCCATGAATGAAATAATACGCAGGCTTAGACTGACTGATCGATAGATCAGCTGGTGGGATTTGTCTAACGAAATATTTCCACAAACTTGATAAAAGTAATGACAAAATCAGTAAATATGTTGCTTGGACGAAAAGAGAATAGGTTTCGTTGTAATTAAATTCCCCTCTTATGAATTCCCCATAAAGGACATAATTTTTATTGCTCCGTTAATTTTTCTCTAATATATATATATATATATATATATATATATATATATATATATATACACTCTTGTGTTTGCGTGTGTGTGAGTGTGTGTGTATGTGTGTACGTGTTTGTGTGTGTGTACATGTTTGTTTGTGTATGTGATTGTGTGTGTGTGTGTGTGTGTGTGTGTACGTGCTTGTGTGGGTGTGTGTGTTCATGTTTGTTTGTGTGTGTGTGTGTGTGTGTTCATGTTTGTTTGTGTGTTTGCTGTTGTGTGTGTTTGTGTGTGTGGTGTGTGTGTGTGTGTGTGTATGTGTGTGTGTGTGTGTGTGTGTGTGTGTGTGTGTGTGTGTGTGTGTGTGTGGTGTATGTGTGTGTGTGTGGTGTGTGTGTGTGTGTGTGTGTGTGTGTGTGTGTATGTTTGTGTGTGTGTGCACTCACATGCTAGTATATATATATATATATATATATATATATATATATATATATATATATATATATATATATATATATATATATATATATATATATATATATATATAAGAAACACTTTAATAATTAATAAAAATTTTCATAAGTAAACCAAATTATTATTGAAACATGAGCGATTCAAAATGTTAGCGATTTAGGTCATCAAGATATAACCTATCCCAAAAAATACAAAATTGCTTAATAATCATACTTCACAATTCCTTTTACAAAAGTTAATATAACAAATTGAGAATAATTAAAGTTTTATTGAAACATTTTGATTACAACAATAAAATGTGGTTTATAAAATCTTTTGCAGGTTTACCCATATCTGTTTTCAATGATTGGGGATATATATATATATATATATATATATATATATATTTTTATATATGTTATACTTAAATTAGAATATAAAATAAGTTTTGAAACGCTCATTCGTCCCTAACTGGATAGCCAAATGCATTTTTAATTTATTTTTACCTAATTCCTAAAACACAAAATAAAGTTCCGCAAGTTTACATAAATTACATTTATTTAAGTATAGAACATATTTCTGTACATCGTGGTTGAGATTCTGTCACGATTAACGGGAGAATTATAGTATTTATTGAAGCAATTGTCCACAAAAGATAACGTTTACATGATGAATGGCTTTGAGCTTGGGATTAGCGATCGATACAGTTTGAAATTAAAATCTCAAACAGATAAACTCAGTCTCAGAAAAATTGAATGTTTCATTTTGATCAAAATAAAAATTATAGAGAAAAACATTTAGCTGTATAAAAAGTTGAATTGTATAAGGAAATTAATTTTTGAGACAATCACTGTAATAGTGTAGATAATTTCGAAATACTCTAAAAAATCAATAAAATTGATCATTTCATAAATTTTAGTATAAGTATTAGGTATTACCAAAATGTGTATTATTAAAAATCTCAATTATAAAAGAGTACTTATATCCCTAATAACATCTCCCATTCCCAAGCATACCACATACGTGGTTTATTCTCATTATGTAGTTTTAACACTTGTAACAAATCTTTTATGAGTAAAGATTTCACTACAAATAT
The DNA here is from genome assembly GCA_036971475.1 of Prosapia bicincta. Classification (NCBI taxonomy): domain Eukaryota; kingdom Metazoa; phylum Arthropoda; class Insecta; order Hemiptera; family Cercopidae; genus Prosapia; species Prosapia bicincta. Next base: position 65,417,825 of record JBAIZL010000010.1, read on the forward strand.
AAAAACACTCCTAACTGAAAACCATAAAAATTAAACTAAAAACTAGTTAATTTAGAGAAATATTTTAAAATCACAAGGAAAGATCGCGGTGCACGAACTATCACAGAGTTAGATGATCACTTTTCGAACAACTTCACGCGACTGTGCAAGTATTCATCTGTTGGAATCAAAATGTGCTGTGAGAGCGCATGCGCGGCTACGTGGGAAGTAACAGCAGGGACAATCAAGAACAAATGTGTTAATGTAGTCCTGTGATAATAGTTATCGAGTAATAAAAGTATATATCGTTGAAATCATCGTAACAAGCAGGCCAACATGTTTATTTTTTAGAATATTCCTACATCATTAGAAAATAAATGCATTTTTATAAGTTATTATTATGTAATCTGGATTGAACAATGCGCTGACCTAGTGCGAATCGCTTCTTCCAAGTTAATACAAAAAATTGTAATTAATACAAAAAACCACATAACGTACAACACAAAAACTGGATGTTTTACTTCATTTAAATTTCACTATTGTTAATGTATAGTTTAATCACTGTCCATCTTTAATATTTTATAATTAATTTATTTTAATATTTAATGACACCCCTTTGGTCAGAAAACCACAACCAACATGATGTTAATTGAAAAAACGCTTTTGGGGAGTTTCCTCTCCAAAAAGAGTTTTTTAAACACACAATATTACAAAGTATCAGACCTGATCCCTTCTATCACTACATTTTTTCTGATCTAACACTTTTGTTTTTTTTTACTGTTTATAAAGCGGAGCGGGGTCGCGTCCTTGGTCTTTGAACCTTTGATCATGCTGATACGTCTTTTGGCTCCGCAGTTCCACCAACGGACTTTGTCCATTTGAACTAATACGATGCTTCGGTGGTGGTGTGATCTGTCGGGTGGTTTTATGTCACTTCCTCCAAACTGTTACATTACAAAAACCTCTTTCCTTTCAAATGGCTCTATTATTCATTTCTATTCTTTAAGATAATTTCCTTTATGCTTATGGCAATGTATTTGCTTTTAATCTTTATTTGTATGAGTTATATTTTTTTTTTACAAAATTTCAATTTTCAATTAAGGCCCGTTACAACACACACACATACACACACACACACACTCGTACACACGCATATACGTACACACACACACACACACACACACACACACATATATATGTGTGTGTGAGTATGTGTTTGTGCAATAATTAGGTAAAAGTTACTGACAAACTGTTGCTATAATTATATTAAAGAAATAATGGTATTTGACGCTAATATACCCCAAATTAGAATGTAGGATGCTAAGGCAAGGTTAGCTATGAAATCTAAAAGAGTTATTGGAAAAGTTCACTTACTTGTAGACAGTTGTCTGTCACAACTATAACTGGTGGTAGTACTACGTTCGGCCGCAAGATGAGTTGAGACAGAGCTCCAATCGTAGTAAAAATGTAGATAAAAAATGAATTATAATAGAAATAATTGTTCCTCACTCACATGTTGTAATTGAGGAAAAATGAGGAAATAGCAAAGGATTTACCCAACAGTATGCGTGTGTACGATTCAATTATGTGTAATACTTGAATATTTTTAATTTAAGTTTTATCTTTATTATCTGTAAGTTGTAATATTATTCCATTTTTATCTTCCATCGCGAGTGCATTTTTTTAATCTACCTACATTTCTTAAATAAAAAATAATATATCTCAATAGTTGTGCGGTCTGTTTTACAGAAACAGGAGCCTTACGAACCTCAAATAGTGCAAAAGTATTTATAGAGGCAAATACTTTAATTGCAATATAGGTAATAAAATACAGTATAAAATAAATAAATAACGAGTTTATTGTTCTTAAAATAAAATACAAAATAATAATAAACTATTTCTTACTTCATGCTAATAGATAACATGTTTTATGCCTAATAGTTCATTTAATTATAAAACTTGTCACCTTTGTGAAGTGCATCAAAGTGCGTATCTGTGACAAGCTTAAGTGTATTCAATGAGGTATAATTTGAAGCAGTAATGATATTAACTGATGTGTCATCAAGTTATCGCAAAACTAAGCGTATAGTTTCCTTTATGACCACTTGACCTGTCTCCTTCACTGCTTCATAACTCCAACTAGAGTCAAGAGGTTTGGCAGCAGAACACCTCCCAAAAGGGGTTTTATTGAATCAGCGCCAAGTCCTAATAATCCCTTGAAGAATTAAGTGTACAATATGGTTGGTTAATAAGCTGCCAGCAGCTTCCTTGGTAGCTTACTCGTTTGGTGTTTAATGTATATCCGAAACTGTTTCTACGATTACGATTTTAAGCTCAAAAAGAAAAGAAAAATTAAAACAGCTAAAGAACTTACGATAACTATGATCTACAATTTTGCATTAAAAATGAATTAAATCCGGTAAAAATTTCGATTACACGTTTTATTCAATAATTATATTGGTATAGTTCATTAGAAATCTAAAATATCTTGCAAAACTAAAGTAATATATTTCATATGTAAATGTTAAGTGCTTATTACAGTTTTCATTTAAAACTTACTGTTGCAATAGTTACACCATAAAAGCAATTAGGTTATTGCTGTATAAATTGTGATACCATTAGTGCTTTAACTTGAAATATTAGTTATTTTTATAACGAATATATATATATATATATATATATATATATATATATATATATATATACATATAAATATACATATAAATATTAATATGTGTGTATATATATATATATATATATATATATATATATATATATATATATATATATATATACACACATATTAATATTTATATGTATATTTATATGTATATATATATATATATATATATATATATATATACATATAAATATACATATAAATATTAATATGTGTGTATATATATATATATATATATATATATATATATATATATATATATATATATATATATATATATATATATATATATATAGTGACAGAGAGAGAAAGTATATGTAATAATATATATTATAATATGTTTCTTTGTATGGTAATTAAAAATAACTTAGGTATTCAAATCCGCGATTTATATTTACCATTTTCAATATTTAAGTTATTTATATGTGTGTATATGTATGTGTTTGTGCGTGCACGTCAGTGTGGGAATGGGGGGTATTGTGTGTGTGTGTGTGTGTGTGTGTCTTATTGAAAATAAATTATGCGTATAAGCAATAATCTACTTTAGCTTACTTCTGAAATCCAAAACCACAGTTGTCTTTAATGAGATACGTAAACTTTAGGTTTAACCGTAAGATAAATTGGATATGTTATTCCAAAACCAATTACATATTTTATATTAGGTAGGCCTAACGTTTCATGAAGTTCTTACATTCAAAACGTATATATATACATATATATATATATATATATATATATATATATATATATATATATATACAGTAAACTCCCAAATATCCGTGGGCGGATTAATCGGTTTGCGGATTATCCGGGGTCTGCCATTGTTTTACAAATATCCAATTTTTATTCCAATCAGATTCATGTGTTTAAATTTCCAAATGGTGAATTACGATGTAAATACATATAAGGCTTAATAGAAGTTAAGATGAAGGGAATAGATGTATGTACTAATTTTTACATTGAAATGGAAGCATCCCGACGCGGGCCAGCGAAATAAAAGGGGCGAGCAGACTACTGTATATAAGAGACAATGACAAAATTCTTGGACGCCCGAAAACCTATTGTGTATCATAAGATTGTAAACAAATGTCAGCTAATCTCGGCTATAAATAGTCTAGGACGTGACATATGCATTATCCATATCTGTCATATACATTATCGATCTTTATAGTTTTGTGACACAAGTAGACACTGTGCGACAAAATGATTCTCAAGCTAAATTAATGCTTAAATATTAAAGCTAAATCAATGCTCATAAAAAAACAGGCGAAAGTGACAGATTTTTTTGTTAAAAAGTGAAAGTACTATGTGTAAAGGAAATTACATATGTACATACATACTTACTTTTGACATATACTTATGTACGTATTGTAAATTGTTAGACATATAAATGTACATGTTATAATCCGTTAAATACATAGACATTTTAAATTATTTTCTGCATTTATTTTGTCCTCTGAAGATTATTTGTGAATTGCATTAACCGGGGTCATTATTTGTGCAACTTATGGTATAATAATCGATTATCGATCGTTTTGCGTATTCTTTGTTCATAGCGGATTATCCGGGGAATTCGTTATCCGTCGTGTATATATATATATATATATATATATATATATATATATATATATATATATACGAATATACTGTACAACTTTAAGACACCAACTGCTTGAAAAGCTATTCTATAATAAAGCGTATATGTCTTATTATTGTCATTCTCTTAAGTTGTTTACATCTCTGAGAATTCGTAGATCAGTTCTTACATTTTGTCGTCACTTCATTACTGTAGTGCATAGTTATATAGTAAGAGAGTCTATATTTAATGAGATTAGATTCCCCTAAATGCAGCATAAGTGAAACAGCTGTTGAGCCTGTCTTTATGATCTTCCATGAACCATCTAGAATCCAATGTAGGAATGTATTACAAAACGTGTCCTACGGATATCAAAAATACACATATAATTGACCATTAGTAAATACGATGTCACTTAAGAAGTATAATAATCACTAATTAAGTTTAAACCACAAAAAGTAATTATTAAAATCCTGTCATTAAATATAAACTTGTATTTTCTCAACTTAATAAACATAATACTTACTTATAAGTGGAACGTAATTATTTTAAAAGTTTCTACTTAGTGTTAGCTAAACTTTTAAATGCCATAAAATTTCTCATTTACTTAAGTTCAGAGGCGAGAAAAGGATGTTCAGAAGTTGAAGTAATTAAAATCAGTTGACAATTCAGGGATACACTCTTAAGAACTCGGTGTTGACGGGTTGAAGTATTGTAAGCCAACAGGGGGGGGGTATGTAAGTGTATATAAAGTTTAATTACGTAACATAACAGTTTGGTTAAATTTAATATACCTACATTAATTACTTTTAATTACGTACTACAACAAAAACTATAAAACACTGCAGTTTGGTTCCTTTAATATTGAATATTTGTACACAAGAGAAGCTAAAGGTGAAATTATTCTAACATTATCTATACACCAAAAATTTATATCCTTTAAGTAGAGAAAAATTCTTTCCCTAGTGTCAAGTGAATTAGAAACCTTTCCTAGGGTTCTATTTAAACATTTTAACACCCTTCACACACTCTATATATATAATCTGACTGAAAAGTTGAACTACCTTTATTCAAAATGAATGAGTCCCCCGAAAGTAAAAAAAGACTGTTATTCTGTGTGTCTGTGTCTCAAAACAGATTTTCCTTCTTTTGTATAAAAAAGCTATAATTGATTTACAATTTGCTCGCTAGAGTAATACTGTATGCACCAAAATAAGCAGTACTGATCAGCTGTAGCAGAATTACATATATAGGGTCCATTATTGGTCGATTTAGAGGAGATCTCAGAAGATTTTCTTGTGCCTAAAACCTACATTTTCATTCACAATGATTCTAGTAAGATGGCACACCCAGCCACACTGACTTAGATAACATATCCTTCAAGAAACTTTTGACAGCTACCTCATGTTCTCTAGAACCAACTTTTCTTACCCAGCCCACTGCCCCGATCTAACACCACCTGGCGTCAGCGTCTGATGATGAAAGAGATTTTCCGTGATGGCCCACCAATCACCATCGTTAAACTACAGGAAAAAATAACTCTATGTATAACGAGCATGAAACAAACCCTCTTTAGCAAAATGATGCAAAACCTTCAAGTAAGGTACGAGTGTTGCCTCAAATTAAACTGAGATCATATAGAACATGTTTATACCCTAGTCTAACTGATTTAGCTGTTTTTACTTATATGTGTTTGTAAAACCAATAAAATCTTACAACTGTTCCGGTAATGTTTATAATGTAAATCTTGGTTTAGAATGTGAAAACGATAACCACTACATTCCAAAACTTAAAAACCAAGTCTAGTAAAATACTCAACAATCATTGCGCCAAATGTATTTCCTTAAATAGAATGAATATACCTTGTTTGGATATTTAAATTAAACATTCCTCTAAAATATATGTACTAATATTACATACAGAATAAATCTTCAGAATAGCTCACATCAAAATGCGGTCGGAATTTATGTAATAAAAATATTAAATATTGAAGACGTTTTAATAAAAAAAAAGTATCAAATATGTTTTTTTAAATCTAAATTATTTTTACTCAGCTTAGAACAAAAATTAAATAAACTATTATTTTCCCTCCCTGGAGTTTCATTATTAGATTAAATAAAATCCCTGTATATATCTGTCCTTAGGATTTGTTCACACCTAAAACAAAATTTATAGATATATAACAACTTAAAAGGGACTAAATTATATTTTATTAAGTATAAATCTAAATATAAACTGTTAGGTCTATTCTACATATATTTTATAACGACAAATTATTATATACAAAAAAAAAAAAAAAATTATTTTCTAACAGTTATTTATTAACAAATGTCTTTGAGTTTACTTTTTGTCAACAATTTTTCGATATAGAACCATTTTAATATTATGATAATTAAATTAAATTATTTATTTTTACACATCTTTTGGAAATAGCTATAAACCGTTCTGAGGTTCTTTGATTAAATTAATTAATATCTTTAAAAGAACATCGCTTTATTCTTGTTATTTCGATTAAATATTTCTTCGTAAATATTATATATATATATATATATATATATATATATATATATATATATTTTAAAACAACACAGGTTATTCAAATACAAGAATATTTATTATTTGAATAACCTGTGTTGTTTTAAATTATTAAACAAGAAAACGTATTTTATATTTATATATATATATATATATATATATATATATATATATATATATATATATATATATATATAACACATAAATCGTACATATTATACATATAATAATTCATCACATAATGTTATGGGTGCCCGAAGGAAAGAGATAATATAACTTTCATTGTACGAAGAAACTGTTTAGATGTAGCACCGTTCTTGTAGAAAAAGATAAATAAAAACTAACCATTTAATTTGAATATAAGATACGTTGTTTCTATATTACGTTAGTAAGAAAGATATAATATGTATTTATATTTAAAAACTAAAACTGACCTCACCCACTAGCTTAATAATTTTACCTTCTAACAAAACTGCGTAAGCTTTTTCTCTTTTATCTTCTTTATATAACTTTGTCTTCTGTAATATTTTCCATTTTTCTATTACAAATGAAAAATAAGAAACGCCTAATTATATGGATATGGAAATGGAGTTTCGTAGCTAGTAATAATGAGTTATAGAAACTGCGCAAAGAAATGAATAATGAAATAATCTCATTGAAATGACTTTATTTATAATTTCCTCACAGAAAACAAAATTGCTTTTAAAAGCAGAAACCATGGTCGTTGCAAATTCAAAAATGTTTCACAATTGAGCACTCTTTGTCTCTGCGTTGTATTTGGCTGACTTACACTTAATTTAAAGGAATCTCAGAGAAGAAATATTGCACACTTTCTGAAGAGAGATAAGCCGTTTGCTTCTCTCGCCAAAGTTACTTAAGCCTAATTAGATTACTGAGACTGGAAGAAACTTTGGCATTTTGGGGCTCATGGCGTCATTACTGTTTAAAATATTCCTTTATACGTGCATTAACTTGCAAACAAATATCCAGTGAGTAAACTCTCACATAATTCTTCATTTTATTTCTTCAAATATCCGTAAACATATTCGTTCGGAAGAAACTAAAAACTCAATTTCAAGGACAACACATATTAATGTGTGGTATCCAGGTGACAATTACTATAAAACTGATATAATTTTAAGAAACTTTCCGTTTATGCTAAGGTCTAAATAGAATAATTGCTTTATAAATAAAAACTTTACACACTATGCTTCTAATAAATTATTTTCCTAAATTACTTTCTGTTTTAAATATGAACATAAGAAGACCAATAAATTTACTCTGTTCCTCTCTCTCCCTCATTCTCTCCCTCTATTTATCTATCTATCTATATATATATATATATATATATATATAGGGGGGAGAGAGAGAGAGAGAGAGGAACAGAGTAAATTTATTGGTCTTCGTATGTTCATATTAAAAACAAAAAGTAATTTAGGAAAATAATTTATTAGAAGCATTATGTGTAAAGGTATTATTTATAAAACAATTATTCTATTTAGACCTTATCATAAACAGAAAGGTATGGAAATGTATACATATATATATATATATATATATATATATATATATATATATATATATATATATGTGTATATAATATATATATATATATATTTATATATCAAACAACCCAGAACATAGTAGTAAACCACTAAAAATAGCTACTAACAAAAACAACTTGAGCAACACTAATGAATGCGATACGATAAACTGACTTTATTTTTGCAAAGAATTTAGACAAGTAAGAGTTTGCATGCAATTACACAATACTTATATAAGTCATATATTAACATAAAATATTTTGATAAGTAAATAATTTTATTTAAAGAAATTGAGAAAACGTGGAAAACAGGAAATGTTAAAAACTAAAACGTGTTACCAATTTAAAACACTAGAAAATATACGACAGAGGATTGTTTAGAAAGAATATTGGTTTAGATGTGGCGTAAGGAAGCACAAAGGGGTGGAACAGTTCTGGGTCAAACGTAAAACACACATGGCAAATGAAAGGAATTGAAAAACAGTATAGAGTGTGGGCAAAACATACAACCAAGAAAAGCGGTAAGATTACAACAATGGAGATAGTAGGCTATAAATTATGTATAACGTACTAGTGAGCATTCGCTGAGTAAGCATTCCCTTCTACAAACAGGTATGCATTCAATGACATATGGTTTTCATATTCTAGGTAATGTGTACACACCATCATATGTTTCTGTTTTGTTATTTAAATGTATTTCCCTGATATTTTACACTTTGTAGAAAAGTATTGGTTCAAAAGGAGTTTATTGAATAAATTTTAAACTAGGATGAAATAAATATATTTACAGCTAAATATAGAGGGAACCACCTATATTCAGTTACCCTTATATGTTATTAAATTCCATTTATTAGCTCACACTCTTCTGATATATGTATATATATAATTATATGTATATATATATATATATATATATATATATATATATATATATATATATATATACGTTATAATTTATCCAATCAAGTTAAAATACTACAATAAAAATATTGAAAAGAACCCCAATACCACAAAAATAATCAAAAATAACAAATAAGACAAGTTACTTAAGATTAAACCCTTATGTACATTTCGATGACCATGTCATCATCATCAGAGGGTCTTGTTACAAAACACAATCTAGCACACAAGAAGTTACAAACTAGAATGATGAGTTTGTAACTTCTTGTGTGCTAGATTGTGTTTTGTAACAAGACCCTCTGATGATGATGACATGGTCATCGAAATGTACATAAGGGTTTAATCTTAAGTAACTTGTCTTATTTGTTATTTTTGATTATTTTTGTGGTATTGGGGTTCTTTTCAATATTTTTATTGTAATATATTGTACCACTGTGCTCTTGATATTGTGTAAGTTAAAATACATTTTATTCAGGCCACCTCATGTTAATACAGGTTTTTCAAATATTGCTTCAATAGTTAAATAACAAAAATTAGGTTGGAGGAGGTTCTACGTCGGATTTGAACTAAGTATTTTCATGTTCAAAGTCTAGCACTTTTTAGCTGTGACCCAAATATTCATTTCTATAAATCAACTTCTCAGAGATCTTTATGAGAAATCTCCATTCTATATACCCTTAAATTGCTGCCATGGTTACAACACAATACCATAAATAATATTATAGGATTAAAAATGAATGAAATAAAAAAAATGTGAAAGGAAAACGAAACGAAACTACAACACAATTAAAGTGACGAAAAAATAATAAAAAAACGTATAAATACCAACAAACTAAATTAGTAATCAAAGACTAAATATTTTATAGAGAGGAAAATGGATAAATTGCAAGGAAATTTGCTTTTAATTTTCCAACTAATATTGTTATTCTGACATATCTATATGGGTTACATATTTATAAGGATTGTATTCATAAAATAAAAACATACTAAAACAATATTTTTCTTTGTTGAATTGAGTAGGGATTGACTTGAAACAATTTGTTTGCATTACCTGTTTTTTATTTGAATTTTACAATAGAGTCACAGACAAATGAAATGAAGTGGAAAGGCAATTTTTATATTTTTATTACCATGTTATGCTATTTTGTAACACCAAATAGATAAAACAATTTATTTTTAATGAAAATTTATTAAAATGTACAACTTTTCAAATAATTATAAAAAACGTCGTAAACAGGTGTGCAATTTATTTTATAATCATAGGCACACAATATATCTATTCATAAGAACGGGAAAATTTAGTGAACAAAAAATTATTTATTTAATCTCTTTAAATGAATTCAGATCTATTACAACTTACCCAGGCCCCTACATTGGCTTAACTTTTATTGTACAAGCCAGCTCTAGCTACGTATATGTTATAGGCAAAGTGATTATTCCAGGCATTTGTCTAGTAGCTTTTGTCAAGATCTTAAATAAGAAGAGTTCGTACAACTTTACATAGTTTGCCTAGGCATCATGAATAATATCTACTTATTATATAAAATGCCAACGTTTTATCAGGTAAAATATATCACAAATGATTTTTATACTGAACACCATGAAAACTAAATGTTACTATAATCTTTACGAACCAATAATTACGAAAAATTATTTTTTAAAATTTTCTACATTTAGGTTCAAAATGTGTAACTGATTACAACAGGAAAGAGCACTTCTCCATTAGGTTTTATTGCCATACAGTGAATCGGTCCGCCGAACATAGACATTTCGGATAATATATAGAAATGTAGACTGCTCACAACACACTAATAAAGCACGGCAGCCGGTACTGGAGTGCTGGCAACTAGTGGCGAGGGCATGGACGGCGGGGCGGTCGTGGCTTGCTTGTCGATACCCACAGCTCTGCCTGAGGAATGACCGACATCGTATAGAATGCTCATGCAAAGTATGAGGTACAATTTGTTTCTTACTTTGCCCGTCAATTTTGGGCAATTCATTCTATAGAGTGACTGACGTAATACATTGCCTGTAAAAACATAAAAGGTATATACTTGAGCAGTTATGTACTCGTATCTTGACAAAAGACAATACGTTTAAACTCCTATACCATGTTTCTTGCCAAATATTTGTATTTGCTATTTAATAATTAATTTCTGCTTTCGGTCGATGGTGCACTTCAAAATATACATACAAACGCAGAATTAAAGTTTATCTATTATGAAGAATGGGCAATGAAACACTTTATTTTTTAATTAAGAAAAGTGCAAACTGTAATAACGCATTGCCAACGGTATATCTAGCAACACTACTGCATCATGATACACATCCATCCCCACTGACATGACACATAGGCAACTGGGTCACAGCGTTGTCATATTCGCAATATATATGAAAAAAATGTCAATCCTCTTATATGAAATAATAACTTTAATTTGTATTTGCCCTTACGCTTTTGAAATCGAATATATCTTGTACAAGGAAAACAATATATCTTTGATAAATGGATTTTTAGCTGAATCTATTTAATGAATAGGTTCCCTAATGTTTAATGATGTATCGCTTTTATCTTTCCTTTAACGTTCTATTACATCTTGCAATAAAAATTTATTGCATCGTTACTTATTATTACATATTTATATATTTTAATGACACTTTTCATTTAAGGATCTATATAGTCACTATACAACACCTAGCCTTTCCCCGTGGTACTTTTATTAAATTTATTTTAAATATTATCTAATTTTTTATCAGTTTGTTTGGCAATTGGTGTATGAAATATGTTTTTCATTATTATCGTTATACAAAGAGGACTTTTTCTATACATTAAAACGCATACGAAGTAATGTATTATTTGTTAAAATAGATGATAGGTGACTTTAAAATGTTTTTAATTTATTAAAATATTTATTTCCAAATTTATATTATCCATTAAATTTATTAAAGCTATTCTCATATTGTTTAACAATGTTCTTCTACAATTCTTATAATATCAATTTTTTACCTTACTATTAATATTCAAATAATATTTTAAAATTATATATCAAGAATTAAATCAAGATGTTATGACATTGATGCATATATTGCCGTATTCTAGCACTGTTTATGTATTTCATGATTTATAAAATATTTTGGCCATGAAGTTTAATTTAATAAGTTGGCTTTAAAAGTACTTTGGCCTTAAAGTTACATTGAGAAAGTTGGCTGTAGAAATATTTTCGCCTTAAGGTTACAAAACGCTAGAAATACGTTAATAAGACTTGAGGTTTCGTGAAACATATTAAAAAATTAATAAATTCCATTGTATACGTTCATTAAGACTTTCTTCTCCATACCAAATCCTACATATATGGGCTTGAATAAAATCGATTGAACGTTACAACCTGTTTGTTAAAAAAAAAAGAAATTGTTACTTTTACAAATTCAATCGTTTCTAGTGATTTTTATAGCTACACAAATCACCAACTTGTTGATATTTGAATATAGTAAGTTTATACAAAAGTACGAATTTACAATACATTGGTTTTGATTACACTGAGCGATGGTTAACAGTGTCATAAATATTAATTATTGTATCAATTATCCAACGTGTCATGAGTGCCAGTTAACTATTTATAAGCATAAGTAATCAATATCTACATAAATATAGGTTGAGCATGAGACACTTCCTGTCTCTATAATACTAGGCAGGTAAATGAGGAGTATATATACTTTTGGCAAAGAAATTACTTCTTAGCTAGAGAAATATTGCACCCTTAAAATGCCGACAAAGACAGCACATACTACACACGTAGTTACAAACATAAGACAATAAATCTAAGGCTTTTGACTTTTCAAGGCGAAAGGATTTATTTATGTTTTGAAGAAAACTAAAGTTTCTGAAATATCGTTAAAACAATTTTGAGTAAACGACTTGTATATATATATATATATATATATATATATATATATATATATATGGATATATAAAACAACTGAGGTTATTCAAACACTTTATTCTTACGGAGTATTCTTGTATTTGAATCAACTCAGTTGTTTTCGTATATTATACAAGAAAAGTTTATATATATATTTATATTATAAATAACAGTCACCCACCAAAATAATGTGATAAATTTTAAACTAGAGGTGTTATAGAGGAGCTCCAAGCAGAAGCAGTTATTCAAACACGTATATATATATATATATATATATATATATATATATATGTGTGTGTGTGTGTGTGTGTGTGTGTGTGTGTGTGTGTGTGTGTGTGTGTGTGTGTGTGGAATATATTATTAACTAATACTTATTACTGTATTACAATATAAAAGATGGTATATATATACACATACCTGTTTTTGTAGGTATTTCAGGAACCCAACATTTCTCTATTCAACCAATAATTCAATGCATAAATATTTCCTAAATAATTTCTACTTAAATACTACCTTAGAAACAAAATTCAAAAAAAAAATATTGTAAAGTTTTTACCCCGTGTGATAGATAATAGTTGCAATATAGGCTGGCGAAAAAATAAATTACTATAAAAAATTAAAACAAATGTAAAAAGTAAATACATTACTAGTAACACACATACACACACACATTATAAAAAGACACACATATATCCAAGCACACACACACATACATCCAAACGCATACACACACACACACACACACACACACACAGACACACACACAGTCACACACACACAATATAAAACACGCACACATCCAAACAAACACTCACACACACACACACACACAAACACACATCCTAACACACATATATCCAAGTACACACACATACATCCAAACACACATACACACACACACACACACACACACACACAATATAAAACATACACACATGCAAGCGCGTGCACACATCCAAACTCACACTTACACACACACACAAACACACATCCAAACACACATATATCCAAGCGCACACACATACATACATACACACACACACACACCATACACACACACACACACACACACACACACACACACACAAACACTCACACTCACACACACAAACTACTTTAATATTTAATAATAAAAACCCTATTTGAGTTTAGTTTAAGAAGGGAAATCACTAATTTACCTTAACGTATTGTGTTGCAGAAAAATTCTAATATACTATTTTAAATAACAAATCTTCTAAGAGGAACAATTATTTCACTCTCATACATAATGTTAATTTGTTATTCCCTATTGTTGGAGAAGAGAATGTTTATCTGGACTACAAAATTTACGTTTCAGAAAATTTGTTTCGCTGTAAACATTTAATTAAAGTTTAATAAGGTATTGTTAACTTGCAATTAATTGATTTATTTAGTTTTAAATTATTAATAAAATAATTCATTCGGTCTTTATAATATTAAGGTAACAAGGACCCAAATTCATGAATTAATAATTGTAACGGTAGATTGAAATTTCTAATTTGGGGTGTTAATCACTATAATACAGAAATTATTAATCTGTAACTTCAAGACGTGTCAATAAACGACTTTATGTGGCAATTGTTGGAAGAGGCTCTTTAAAAATAGTCTTCTCCAAGACCAAGTGTCACGGCCTGTAATGGATGACATCAATACAGCGCAACCATGGTCCTGCAGTTTTAACATACAAATCTGTCCAGAAATAATAAAATAGCTTCTACATTTTTCTCTCTTCTTTAGTGGATTTCATGTCTTATATCAACTTTAGTGGATTTCATGTCTTATATCAACTTTAATCTATGTACAAGGTGTTATAATTGGTCATAAACGTTTGTTTATTAAATGCAAAGGGAGTAAAATGCAAATAAAA
The DNA here is from genome assembly GCA_036971475.1 of Prosapia bicincta. Lineage (NCBI taxonomy): Eukaryota > Metazoa > Arthropoda > Insecta > Hemiptera > Cercopidae > Prosapia > Prosapia bicincta. The sequence continues at coordinate 65,432,840 of JBAIZL010000010.1, forward strand.
TGAAATATTGTAAATATCATGTCTTTTAATAATGTTCTAGATTGGATACGAAGAGAACCAAGAGAATTGCATACTATAAAACTTTAGTAAGCGTAGAAAGTAATACTTAAGTCACATTTATATTTGGTTTTCCTGCAGAATTGCCGAATTAGCCTTCCATTAAATTTATTAAGATTAAAGAATGTCAGAGTACGGGTTGTCGCTTAAGTCGAGGTGAAACATTTATTTTCAATTGTTTTTGACAGCGCACACGGTGGCGGAGCGAAACAGTCAGCAAAAACGTTCCCCTATAATGACCAGGAAATGATGTATCTCTTCGCCCAAATAAAACTTCACAGAAATCCTTTTTGCCAAAGCCATTTATTTTGTTCTTATTGTTACTTTGACCATATAAATTTTATTGATTAGTTATTTGCTAATTTAATGAAAGAAAAAAGCATTTGACATATTGAATTTTAAGCTTTCTTAGAAAGAAAATTCGTCCTTTTCAATTTCCATCGTGAAAATCTCCTTTCTAATGTTAATCATATACCTAAAAGGTTAAACGATATATTATAGTTCTATACATTTTCAAACTTTAAGATTATAGGAAAAGATAAACAATTGTTTCCCTGTTTCTAGTACAAATGTCACAATAATCCAAACGATGCATTCGTCACAGAAACGAGAGAATATATAAATTGGATGTCAAGATACTGGAAACAAATGTTTATAAATGTTTGTTTCAACAATGAAAAACTAGTTTGAAAATAGTTCAGATGCTCTCAAGAAAGTGAAAGTAGCATATATAATCTAACAAGTTGAAATTTTGAAAGTATTAATATGTTCAAAATAGCTAGTGAACTTTGTAGTCCATTACGTTCGGTGAATCTTAACAAATCTAACTTTAACAATAGTTATCTTAGTTAATCACTTAAGCAATAGTTTATGCCTATCCGAACTTTAAATTTTGTAAATTTGTGAAACCTTATTGAGACAGAACGTTTCCGATCGCTCAGTGGCGACGTTCATGAATGTCTTCACAATGTTAATTAACTCATCAAGTAATTAATTCATAACAACCTCAGAAATGATAAAATTTACAATTATCTTACTCAACTATAATAAATCAATATATTTTACTATATGCAAATTAATTTCTGAGGCATGGTTTTCTATTGTGGAAATATAGTATGGTAATACATTGTGGATATATATATATATATATATATATATATATATATATATATATATATATACATGTGCACTTATAAATACAAATATATCCCTAATTCAAAACATACTTTCTTATACAAATATATACCTAATTAAACGAAATTATGTATTTCTATTGTGGAAATATAGTAAGTGGAAATATATACATTTTAACACTTATATGTGTTTCTACATATGACTTATCTTATTCTGAGATTAAAAGGTTTTTTGGTCCATCATCAATAAACAATCGAACATTTATCATTTCTTGATTCCTAAATTCTACTTATTTTTTATTAATATTACGACAAACCATTCTACATATTGTCCAATTGTTTACTAGGACCTAATTGCCAAATCAATTTTTATGAGTGGCTGTTGCCTCATTTATTTCTACCAGTTACAGTTCAATTCGATCACGTCGGTCATCTCTCAAAATAGCAGAATTACTTAAACAAGAAGTAAATAATTCTATAAAAGGTATTTACATATACCTCTTACCTAGTAATATGTTAGAATCTAACAATGGAATACCGAATCCGCTCAAATATGCTATACCTGAGACTATTATAGGATTTTATTTTATTACATAGTTTTACCAACACACACAAGCAAAAAACAAGCTAAATCGGCTAGACTCAAGAATAAACATGTTCTGTACACACTATGTACAAGTGGTTATTATTTTCCTGCAGTTGGAAAATAATGTTTGGTGGGTTATCCCATTAAATCTTCTCCATCGTTCCCCAGACGTAGGCATCAGGTGGTGCACGATAGGGAGAGTGAGGTGGGCGAGGAACGTTTGTTATAAGAAAGATGGAGCGGTTGCGAAAAGTCTTTTGTAGGAAACCCATGATGTCTAAGGTAGTGTGCTTGGTAGCGCCATGATGTTGGAACCAATGGGACCGACAAGGCAGGTTTTGGGCACAACAAAATTCCCTGAGGACTTCTATAAAACGACCAAGAATGATCCTATATCAGTCATTCTACTACAGCTAATTCAGTCGCAGTACTATTTATTTTGACGAATACGTTATTTAGATTAACAATATAACTGCCCATAGATGAAACAAAACATTAGTATTAACACAGTTTTAGCACTACTTAAGTAGCTGATTATACAATCAAAGTATTAGTAATTTATGGTTTATTATATTTTTTAAAATATAATACGCACAGTATCTCTTACACACACACGAACACACACACTCAGACACACACATTAAATAATCAATATTTCCATATTTTTTAAAATCTCTCTCTCTCTCTCTCTCCCTACTACATATATATATATATATATATATATATATATATATATATATATATATATATATATATGATGAATAGTTCTTATCTGTAGTACTTCGGTTCATTCACCCGTGCATAAATTCTCAGTTCCGACGTTTCGCTAGAATCTCATCTGGCATTGACGAGGTGAACCCAACAACAGTAGAAGAGCGAAGGTTCATCTCGTCAATGCTGGATAAGATTCTAGCGAAACGTCGGAACTGCGAATTTATGCACTGCAAAATGAACGGATGTACTTCAGATAATAACTATTAATCATACTTTTCCATCCGTGAAGGAATACGTATCAGCATATATATATAAATAGAGAGAGAGAGAGAGAGGGGGTAGAGAGACAGACAGAAAGTGTCCTGAATTTACGTCTGATATACAATATTTATTCCTTATGCGGTAATTAAAATTAATTTATCAAGTAAACTGAATAGATTAAAAAGGGGATTCATAATATCTACGCTGTTCAAGCAACACACATCGTTAATAAATATTGCGCACTAAAAAATCTAATTAAAAATGATGTCATTAAGTTGCTCTCTCGTTTTGCTGAATTAATTTAACTTTTAAATGACAAACATTCCCACTTACTTAGGTTCCAACAGTCCCAAAACGAATGTAATTAAAATCTGTTGACATATATACCTAAAAAACAAGTACATAATCAATTATACAAACACACACACACACACACACACACACACACTCACACACACACACACACACACACACACACACACACACACACACACACACACAAATATATATATATATATATATATATATATATATATATATATATATATAATACAAGTGTATACCTAAATAAAAACAAGTATATTTTATTATACCAATATATATATATATATATATATATATATATATATATATATATATATATATAAATACACATATATACCTCATTAAATACATATATGCTTAATTATACGAATAGGGTTCAAATTAAACACCCATATCCTTTATTATACGAATATTTACCTAATTAAACACATATATAATTCAATGTACATATATATACCCCTAGTTGAACCTATATATACTTTCATTACACATATATACTACTAATACAAATATATACCTAATTCAACACATACAATCTTAAAATACACATATATTCTTTATTATACAAATACTTAATTAAACACATGTATATATTTCATTATACAAATATATACTTATTAAACAGATATATATCCTTTTATACAAACACATATACCTAAATAAATATGTACATTTATACTAATATAAAATATCTCTCTCTCTCTCTCTATATATATATATATTCTTGATATTTAATATTATCCTTGTTTTTCCGTTGCACTGACTTTATGAAGTTATATATTACTATTTTTGAGTAATTTTATCCACCATTAAGTGCAATAATTTTACCTTGAGTGATGAGGCACCTTTCGGTCTTTGACCATTGTCGAATCACAGATTGTTCTCTGCTGTGGATGCTACGTCCGTGAAGCCGGTGTTTGTTGATGTTACGCGCACTATTTCTTGATCTGTGTGTATGAGGTTTCTGTATAGTATGTCTTCTGTATATGTTGTTTGTAAATTCATTAAGTTGTTGTGTATGTTTTTATAAATGTGGTATTTTTCTAGTGAGTTTAGTTCTATTGGGTTGTTATTTATTTCCAGTATGGTTAGGTTATTTTCGTAATTTGTAATTTCGTGTTTATGGGAAATTTAAATGGGAAATTAAATGAAGAATTAGATAACATTACAAAAATAGCAATAGAAAATGGATACAACAAACACATTATAAAAAATATATACAATAAATTCACAAAAAAACCTAACCTCAACACAACACTACAACCGGAACACGAAAACAATAAAAATAAAAAAATCTACCTAAAATATAAATATACCAATAACAAAATAGAAAAAATAACAAATATATACAACAAAGAATACTACATTCCAACTTACAAACCAAACAACAAAATAATAAAATATCTTAGTAACAAAAACCACATAACAAATTCAGAAAAACATAACCTATCAGGAATCTACAAAATCACATGCAACAACTGTAACGCTTTTTACATAGGAAAAACATCCAGAACATTTAAAATAAGATTTGAAGAACATTATAGAGCATTCAAAAATAAAAATTCTAAAGCATCAAATGCAGCACACCTAATTTCCCATAAACACGAAATTACAAATTACGAAAATAACCTAACCATACTGGAAATAAATAACAACCCAATAGAACTAAACTCACTAGAAAAATACCACATTTATAAAAACATACACAACAACTTAATGAATTTACAAACAACATATACAGAAGACATACTATACAGAAACCTCATACACACAGATCAAGAAATAGTGCGCGTAACATCAACAAACACCGGCTTCACGGACGTAGCATCCACAGCAGAGAACAATCAGTGATTCGACAATGGTCAAAGACCGAAAGGTGCCTCATCACTCAAGGTAAAATTATTGCACTTAATGGTGGATAAAATTACTCAAAAATAGTAATATATTAACGTCATATATATATATATATATACATATGTATGTATTACTAAACACACATATACCTAATTAAACACCCATATACTTTATCATACAAATAATTACCTAGTTAAACTCATATATACCTAACTAAATCATATTACTTTATTGTATACATATATTCCTCCAATTATACCCGTATATACTTTAAAATATACATATATATTTTATTATACAAATATATACTTAAATATACAAACATAAACTTTAATATACTTCAATATATACCAAGTTGATGCTCTTCACCTAATTCCAACTATCGGAACCATATATGTAGGACAACCAGATGGTCTTAAGAAAAAAAATTACTCTGATAGCTGTATTCAAAAGTATACTCACAGAGTCCCCACAAAACACATACACACTCTCTCTCTCTCACACACACACACACTCACAATTTTAAAATAAGTAACAATTTTATTACTAATGACTTTACATCGGCCATTAGACGTTTTAAATGTTGAATAAAAAAATGGTATTGAATAAATATAGTTCTCTAAGGTTTATTTTATAGGATGAAACGGATACTATCTAATGCTATCCTTTCGTTAATATTAATACTGTTCTTTAACTGTAAATTCAATATCAAACATTTAATAAACAACAAGATTATAACATAGTTTATTAACAATTTTTGAAGTTGCTTGTTCTAATCATCTAGTATTCACTTATTAAACTATATTAAAATAATACTTAACTAAGTGACTACATAAGGATTACTTGCTGATGCTTTTCGAAACAATCGTTCCATTTACGAAGCAAATCCTCTACTCGTATAACAAACGATACCACTATTAAATAGTTATATCTGAAGGATTTAAATACCCTTTGTAAGAAATTAATGGGCGCCATTATAAACGCATCTTACAGAGAATGCATTAGTTTCCTCAAAGTGGCTCTTGAATGCTTTCATACATTTCCAAAGATCTATTTCCCTAAGCCTTTTATATGTTACATAGTAATTTACTTTGCCATCACGTTTTCTGCATTTGGTTGAAGAATTGCAAGGCCATTAAAAGCAGTTTGTGTAGCTATTACTTTGTTCCTGTATGTTTAGCTTTGAGGAATATTTTAACTATTTAGAAATATCATGTTGCTAACCATGATGTGCCATGCTAAATATTTATTTTATAGGATTCACTCACTGAAAGTATCTTGTAGTCAGGTACGCGTTTATAACTTTACAACGTGCAGTGGAATTAATTTCAAAACATCAATAAAATTAAAAGTCTTATTTAAAAGAAATTAATCGAATAATTTTTTTATTACTCTGAAAGGTTTTAAACAATGCTAAACCGGTGGAATATCGAGCCAAAAATGGTTTGTAATCATTGCAAAATTTCGGCAACTAGTTCATTGCCCTTATCAACCTAGTGTAAATGACGTATTTGCTGATGTGTATGGGTTTGATATTTTGTCTTCTCACGTTACACGTTTGAATGTTAAATGTAAGAGCTTTATTTTTTTGGCTTCATAAGGGCAACGAACTAGTTGCCGAAACGTTGCAGTAACTAAATAAACTTCTTGGACTCAATATTTAACCAGTTTATCATTATTTAACACAAATAACACTAAAACTTTGGACTTGCTGATTGGAATATTTTTTCAGTCGTTTGTTTGCTCATTGACAATAACGATTTTGGCTTTCCCAGCTTTACAATGGAAAATTCCCAATGAAACTATTCCGATAAAATTCCTGAGCGAAGCAGTATCAATGCACATAGAAACTTGTAAAGGAATTTTCAACCACAACCCACAATGATTTTATGATTTGAACTCTAGACAATAGAATTTTCATTGTTTTGTAATAAGTAATAAATTAGTAAAATAATGTAGCCTGATAATAATACAATGCCGAAATTCCACTACATATTTAATTATGAAACTAGTTTAGATACATAAAATAAGTTAAAATGAAATGTTGCTATAAAACCTCAATAAATTATTTTTAATATAATTCAAAGAATGCAGCACTTCTCTGTATTACAGTGTTTGGTTTGGATGTTTTATGAAAACAGTAGAAAAAAGCAATTTAATATATGTGAGATAATACAATGCTGTTCCCATATTTGTAGCCATCCCTACATAAATTTCACAATATCGTCAGTAAAGAAAGTGTTGAGGTTTTTTAAATTTACTGCAGACGTTATTGGTTTGTTTACACTTTTATTTGAAGTGTTACAGTTATTTTTATTTCTATATTTCTAAATATTTTTTTTAAAACGGAATTCTATAACTCATTAACTCATTTACATTCATTTATTGTTTTATGGAAAACAATTACTGTCCTAATTAAATTCTTTTATTATAGCTTTACTCAATAACTATTTATAATTACCAGATGGGCAAATATTTGGAAAATTATACTGGTTTAAAGTATAATTACTAATGGCATTTATAGAAATATATTCCAGGAAAAAGCTTCTTTCCTGTTTTGCCATTATCCTTCTCAGGTTTTGCAGAATAAATTAAAATTATTTGAAATTTGCATACAAATAAATAATTTGTTAAATGTTTCCACAAATTATATATACACAAAGTGAATATCAATACAATATATGTTTCGAAATAGTAAAGTGAAAAATTACTGTATTAAATAATAAAACGTTCATAAAACTATTCTTTTCAAGAGATACTTTTTCAAGAATATCCAGAATAAAAGAGTTGTTTGTTGAAGACGCATTAAATCCTGTTTGGATGTTCCTTAAGGAATAACTTTGTGTATATTCCCTCAAGGTATAATTTAAGTAATCCAAGTAAAGTCCAATCCAGAAACATTCTTTGTTTCTTAACAAGGATTAATTGAGTGACGTAAAAGAAGAGGAACCTCTCAAGAATGAGTTTAATACTCTTTCAACATAGCATAAACATTACTTTAAGATGACATAATGCTGTTTACGTTTACAAAACTTTATGACTATTGTGTTTGTGACAAATATTGTTCACATAAATTCTTTATGAATAGGATTATATAGGCGAATGATTTTAAATACATTTCCAACTAGACTTTTCACTTTTCGATGCTTTCTGATTTCTATCGTAGTAATTTTGTAAATACCGTACGCGCCAAAATAAACAGTAACGGCCCTGAAACGGTATCAGCCGCCATAGAATGACTTACATAGTGCCATTTTTGCTCATTTTTGGGAAGAGACTTAAGAAGATTTTTTGTGCCCGAAGCTTGACTATTCTCTCACAATGGTCCCAGCTAGATGACGCAACCAGCCACACTGCTTTAGAAAATATGGCTTTGCTTCAAGAAACTTTTCGCAACCGCTATAACAAATTTTTCTCACCCACCTCACTCCCCCGATCCCACAACACCTGACAACTACGTCTGGGGAATGACGAAGGAGATTTTCCATGATATCTCACCAACCATCATCGTCAAACTACAGGAAAAATAACCATGTGTATAAGGAGCATGAAACAACCCCTCTTTACCACAATTCGGCAAAACCTTCAAGAACGAGTGTGGCCATAAATTGAATGGAGGCCATATAAATTATGTTTATATCTGAGTTTAACCGATTTAGCATATTTATATACGATATGTCTTTGCGAATAAAATAAATTAAAATAAAATAAAATCTTATAATAGCCTCAGGTATAGTGTTTTTGGCGGATACGGTATCCCATTGTTATATTGTAACATATTTCTAGGTAACTGGTTTATGTAAATACCTTTATATAGAAATATTTCCCTTCTTGTTTAAGTAAAGTCGGCTCTTTTGGGAGATATGCGAGTTTTGGAAGTCGTGGAAATTAATGGATTAATAGTCGTTCAATAAAAATTGATTTGGCAAAAGGTCCTAGTAAAGAATTGAACATGTGTAGAATACGTTGTCCTCATTTAAACAAAAAGTAAGTAGAAATTACGAATCAAGAAATGATAAATGTTTGGCTGTTTATTGAACACGGACAAAAAAACTTTTAATCTAAGAACGTCTCCAATAAGATAGGTCATATATAATATAGAAATACATACACGTATTATAATGGTCACTAATCTTCACAAAAATAAACCTGACTCGGAAATTAATTTGTATACAGGTATGTAATGATATATATGTAAATAGTTTTCAGTACTGTGTATTTTGATGCACACGGCATTTGCAAACCATAACAATGACCAACAATCATAAAATCCAAGTAAACACCCCAAATTTTTTAAAATAAGTTGACTACTTTGGTTTAACTAAGCATGAAATCCAACAAAATACTGCATACTTTTCTGCAAACAGATATAAATGCATTACGGGAGTGAATTCTATTACTTCTCGAATCTGAAAGTGTTACGTTTCTGTAAACGAGCACCACACACACAGATAGGCAACAACAGTGAATTAGGTATTGGCGAAGACCCACAGCAACATTTTGGAAAGTAGCGATATGTTTGTCCAAAAACATATTTAGTTTTCAAAGGTTTCATTCTTCCCTTGTCTTTCTTTCATTTAGAAGTTTGGTGCCGCAATGTATTTATTTTAAAAATCGTTTACCCTGACTCAAACTTGTTACATTACGTGTGATTACTGCAGAAGTGCAGAGGAGGCAATTGTGGAAGTGAATAAACAGAGTAAAAAGGTTGTATTTTTCTAAACTTAAGGAATAACAATCTGCAATCATCTAATATTAGGTTTCCTACGATTAAAAAAACAATCATATGATGAGTATTTTTTCAAAACTAAAGGGACGCGATTATTTAAATTCGCAATAATCGATTGTTAAAACCATCTTCGCAGATATTTTGTTAAAGTTGAATGTCAACCTAAAGCTGAATGTCAACCTAAAGTTGAAAATTTATGAATGCTCTATTTAACGATTGAATTTGAAAAGTTTCTTACAAATTATTTCTTAACCGTTTCTACCATCAAGGGCGACTTGAGAGAAAGAAATCCTTTCTAATTTATTTCCCCTGCTGATTACAGTTCCCAAAGGATATAGGCGATGACTTCTGATTTATCGTTTAATTATCGTTAGATGAAAAACCTGGAAGTAATTTTCATTTTATATAAGGAATAAATAAAAGTATTATTGAAGGCTGGAATGGGGAGAAATTTTAGACAGCCTAAATGTTTACAAATAATAAGGGCTCTAAAACTCGTTAAATTAAACAGAAAATGTTTAAAACAAGTACGATTTGAAAAGTATTAAGAATTCAGTTTCCCTCTCAAAACCTCTTCTCCTTTTCTCCTTACTCAGATCGAACGCGTCACAACTTTTAAAAGTCCAAGATACTTTTTTAATTTTCTATTTAAAATTTGCTCAGTTTTACTTGTATGTATTTGTAAAGGTATATAAATAAAATAGAATCTTACAACAGTTTCAGTATTGTTTACTTTAGAGCATATGGTATTACGCTTAATTAACCCGAGGCAGACAAGTTTATTCGTGGAGATTTATGTTGTAAGAGAGGAAAAAAAATTCTAAATAATTTAACCCGATAAAAACAAGGAATTGAAGAACAAATAATATTTAATTATTCACTTTAACATGAATTATATTTCACCAAACATAATGGAATACAAATTTCAAGAGAATTTTATTTAATTAATCACTTTAAAATTATTTTATGGCTCCGAACATCAAATTTTGTAAATTTGTAAAACCGTAGTAATAAATAAAGTTCAAAAAAGGTTTATCCAGAAAGTTCAACATAATCACGAAGAAAAAAAGGAAACATTAAATGAATATGTTTTGAATATATCTGAATAACCCACTTTCACCTTGCATATAGGCATAGTAATACATGAAACCTCAGACAAACATTAGACTTAGGTAAAAGGTTCTAGAACACGTGTAATCTCGCGTGTAAGCTTAGTGGCAGACGAAATTTAAAAGATATTGAATGTATTATTCGTTGATTTTATTAAACGTTCCAGTCGCTCCAATTCATAATTTATAAAAATATAGACATTGCCTAAATAATCATTTCTTTTCCAATGCAATTCTTGTACCTTAGTAAAAGCGTTTTTCTAAGGTCGTACCATTCTTCCCACAAATTCGACAGCCTTCTTTCAACATCTATTTAAATCGTATTTTTAAAAGTCATTTCCGCAGCGCAAGCCGGTAGTTTGGTGTGGCGATGGGAGGGAGTAAGGATGTTCGAAAACATTTCATTGTAGCTGCTAAAGGTGGTGTTCAATTTTAAGAATTACCTTGTAAAACAAAAAAGCTGCCTCTTTTCACGAAGTGGATCTTAATTTACATCATTATATTATATTTATAAGTGAGATTAATGCAGATATTTAGAGATGCCGGGTTCAAAGATGATTGGCAATTATGAATTTGAATTTTGTTTTATAATAAATCAATTATTCAGTCTTATATTCCCTTATATTTCTTAGTTGTGCCAGTTGTTTAACAAATTATCATTCTTTCCAACAAATAAATTCATTTCCTTTGTCAAACACTCTGTGAAATTTTCCGTTTCGCCAATGTGTTACTGCTACAAACGTGGCAACAGGAAACTAATAAGTAAAACCTTATATACGTGAACCTTCTTATCTTCACATGCTAATAATATAAGCCAGATATATACACATTAAATAGGGTGTTTGCAAAATAAAGGATTTAGCACTCTGGAAATATCCTTAATAGTACTTCAGCAGGAAATAGGTTGGTAATATTGTTACTCTTGAGGAGGGGATTATAGGAAGCTGGATAAATGCATTGAAAAGATTGGTTAAATCTTATCACTGATAATTTTTGCAGGTGGTCAAAACTGCAACGTTGCCACACGGCCCGATGCTCGAACTAGGCAACACTGTTCGCTCAGGGTTCCCATTTAGTGCTCAGGGGTAACCTACTTTCGACCATAGCTCGCGAGGTTTGTTCCATACATAGCTACAGCCCTAAATAAGCCACCCGCTAGATTTCATGCAGTTCACTAAGGTGATATAGGCATAGGCTCTAAATGTTTTCGTCTCAAATATCTAACAATTCAGGTCTGATCTAATAAACTAATTTGTGATTAGATGAAGAATTTTAAAACTGTGAATAAACTTTCCAAATATTAGAATCTTGGATAAAATAATATTTAATCCTGATCACTCGTTTATTACATGATGTTTCGACAATGTCAAGCTAAAACTTTATTTTAAAAAATAGTTAATGTAGGACTGGTTATTGTAAGCAGAAGTAAAAGTTTAAACGAAAATTAAAGTTAATAAGTTTATGTTGATGTTAAAGAATTTACTATGACTATTAAACCTTTATTTCAGCTGTGTGATTATGACCACAGATGCTATGGCATTTTCCATTTCATCAATACATATAGTGCCAAGTTACTGAAGCAAAGATTAGCTGGAATACCATGACAGAATTAGTATGATTCTATCAGTGACAAATTAGCAACGTGAAGAGTAACTCGTGAGATTACACGGGTATTGGAAAGTTCTTATCTCCACAAAACGTGAACTGGTTCTTTAAAAAAGCTTTCATCAGAGATTAGAGAAACAAAAACGTGAATTTCATTTTGATAAGTAATAATGAACCTTCTATGATCTCTGGCATCAGGTAAATAATAGAAGACTCCACGTAAATCTGTCCCTTACACTCTGGAACAGGGAGCCTGTTGGGTTCTTTTCCCTTCCCGCATCACAATTTAACTATTTATTACATTATTTTCGCATACTTCATTCTGTCTTGTAATTCGTGTAATTTTCGCAAACACTTTGTATAATTTGTTATACAGCAGAGGTTTAACGCAAAAGATACAGTTAACTATTAAACATTTTAAACATAAAATAAGGAATAAGTGATTAGTAATAATAGAGCTGGTTTGTGATGTAAGGTTATAAATAAATACAAACAGCACACAAACTTACAAAACAATATAATTTGTTGTTATGTGTGTTTCAAATACTCATGTCACCATCATCATCATCAGTGACACTACTACACATTAACAACTACAACTGTCTTCTTTAACACTAACTCCAACAAGTTGCAGTTGTCAATGTGTAATAGTGTCACTGATGATGACGATATAAGACATTGAAACGAGTTTGACAATAGAGTAAATTGTTTTGAGTTAGTGTGGGAACTTTTTGTATTAAAATATATTGTTCAAAAGCAATAAATAAGTTTTATGTGTTACTAAGATGTATGTCTAAACTAATACTTTAAAAGTGTAAAACTTCCTAATGCGATATTAATAGAGACATTAAAAAAGTATAATTTGGAAATATTTAATTTTTATTTGCTACAAATTTAAATAGGCAGAATACTAGTAATGCAACTATTATCACACTTATACTAAACCAAACACTTTTGTGAATAAAAGAAAATCTCTTCATTCAAGCACCTAAATAAAACATATTTATGTAAAACGAAAACAAAAAAAGTTTCAATCTAGAAAACAGAAAATCATTTTAAAATAATTAAATCAAAATTTTTCTCTGATTACCGCTTCGCCTTTTTGCATTCTGAAGTGTATCTGAAGGCAAATCTGAAGATTTGGTAAGTTGTGTATATTATTGCAATTACATTCTCTTTTTCGATCTCTCCTCTCTTCATTTTTTCTTTCTCCTAAACGTCTTCTAACATTATTTGAATTCCTTCTATTATTTCACAATTTCCTTTTTATATATTTTGTTCAAACCTTCAGTCGTTATTAAAATATATTTTACTCATTCATTCAAGTTCAAATACGTTTTTGTAAAACTTATACAAACTTAATTAAACATATACTTTACTATAAAAATAAACACCTAAATAAACATATATTTCAGTATAAAAATACGTACATAATTAAAAACATATATACTTTATCTTAGGAATAAATAATTACATTAAAAAATATAACACATTATTATTTTCATATATACATAATTGAATACATATATAATGTCATATATAAGTTATGTTAACTACTTCAATACATAAATACGTTGATAAACAAAAATATACCTAATTAATCACATATATACTTACAAATACACATATACCCTTGATCCTCTAAATATATACGTAATTAAACTGATTTATAATTTAATATACGAATATATACTTGATTAAACACATATATACAAACATACACATTTACAATTTATTATACACATATATGCCTAACTAAACACAAATATACTTAAACATACACATTTACACTTTATTATACACATATATGCTCAAATAAACACAAATAGACTTAAACATACACACTTACACTTTATTATACACATATATGTTTAACTAAACACAAATAGACTTAAACGTACAAATTTACACTTTATTATACACATTGGCCTATATGCTTAACTAAACACAAATATACCTAAGCATACACATTTACACTTTATTAAACACATATATGCTTAACTAAACACAAATGTACTTTAATATAAATAAACATAAATGTTTAATTAGAACATATATACCTAAAAAACAAGTACATAATCAATTATACAAAAACACACACACAAACACCCCCCCACACATACACACACTCACACACACACACAAACACACACACACACACACACACACACACACACACTCACACACCCACACACACACACACACACACACACACACACACACACACACACACACACACACACACACACACACACACACACACACACACACACACACACACACACACACACACACACACACACACACACACACACACACACACACACACACACATATATATATATATATATATATATATATATATATATATATATAAATATAAAATACGTTTTCTTGTTTAATAATTTAAAACAACACAGGTTATTCAAATACAAGAATATTTATTATTTTAAATCCAAAGGTTTTCGTTGGCAAACAGTACCAACATCATCAGGAATTAAAATTACAATAATGTAATTTTCATTCCTGATGATGTTGGTACCGTTTGCCAACGAAAAGCTTTGGATTTAAAATAATAAATATTCTTGTATTTGAATAACCTGTGTTATTTTAAAATATATATATATATATATATATATATATATATATATATACATATACATATATATATATATATATATATATATATATATATATATATATATATATATAATACGTTTTCTTGTTTAATAATTTAAAATAACTATTTTCATTAGAAAATTTTCTTTCCTGATGATGTTGGTACTGTTTGCCAACGAAAAGCTTTGGATATAAAATAATAAATATTCCTGTATTTGAATAACCTATGTTGTTTTAATATATATATATATATATAATACAAGTGTATACCTAACTAAAAACAAGTATATTTTATTATACCAATATATATATATATATATATATATATATATATATATATATATAACTAAATACACATATATACCTCATTAAATACATATATGCCTAATTATACGAATATGTTTCAAATTAAACACCCATATCCTTTATTATACAAATATGTACCTAATTAAACACATATATAATTCAATGTACATATATATATCCCTAGTTGAACCTATATATACTTTTATTACACATATATACTACTAATACAAATATATACCTAATTCAACACATACAATCTTAAAATACACATATATTCTTTATTATACAAATCCTTAATTAAACACATGTATATATTTCATTATACAAATATATATACTTATTAAACAGACATATATCCTTTTATATAAACATATATACCTAAATAAATACATGTACACTTAATTATACCAAAAATATATATATGTATATATATGAAGTACATGTACATATATATATATATATATATATATATATATATCTATATATATTTATACATATATATGTATTACTAAACACACATATACCTAATTAAACACCCATATAAATTATCATACAAGTAATTACCTAGTTAAACTCATATATACCTAATTAAATCATATTACTCTATTGTATATATATATTCCTCCAATTAAACCCGTATATACTTTAAAATATACATATATATTTTATTATACAAATATATACTTAATTATGCAAACATAAACCTTAATATACTTCAATATATACCAAGTTGAGGCTCTTCGTCTAATTACAACTATCGGAACCATATGTGTAGGACAACCAGATGGTCTTACGAAAAAAAATTATTCTCATAGCTGTATTCAAAAGTATACTCACAGAGTCCCCACAAAACCCACACACACTCTCTCTCTCTCTCACACACACACACACACACAATTTTAAAATAAGTAACAATGTTATTACTAATGACTTTACATCGGCCATTAGACGTTTTAAAGGTTGAATATTATTTAAAAAATGGTATTGAATAAATATAGTTCTCTAGGTTTTATTTTATAGGATGAAACGGATACGATCTAATGCTATCCTTTCGTTAATATTAATACTGTTCTTTAACTGTAAATACAATATCAAACATTTAATAAACAACAAGATTATAACAAAGTTTATTAACAATTTTTGAAGTTGCTTGTTGTAATCATCTAGAACTCACTTATTAAACTATATTAAAATGATACTTAACTAAGTGACTACATAAGGACTTACTTGCTGATGCTTTTCGAAACAATCGTTCCATTTACGAAGCAAATCCTCTACTCGTATAACTAACGATACCACTATTAAATAGTTATATCTGAAGGATTTAAATACCCTTTGTAAGAAATTGATGGGCGCCATTATAAACGCATCTTACAGAGAATGCATTAGTTTCCTCAAAGTGGCTCTTGAATGCTTTCATACATTTCCAAAGATCTATTTCCCTAAGCCTTTTATATGTTACCTAGTAATTTACTTTGTCATCACGTTTTCTGCATTTGGTTGAAGAATTGCAAGACCATTAAAAGCAGTTTGTGTAGCTATTACTTTGTTCCTGTATGTTTAGCTTTGAGGAATATTTTAACTATTTAGAAATATCATGTTGCTAACCATGATGTGCCATGCTAAATATTTATTTTATAGGATTCACTCACTGAAAGTATCTTGTAGTCAGGTACGCGTTTATAACTTTACAACGTGCAGTGGAATTAAAGCAGTTTGTGTAGATATTATTTTGTCTCTGTATGTTTAGCTTTGAGGAATATTTTAACTATTTAGAAATATCATGTTGCTAACCATGATGTGCTATGCTAAATATTTATTTTATAGGATTCACTCACTGAAAGTATCTTGTAGTCAGGTACGCGTTTATAACTTTACAACGTGCAGTGGAATTAAAGCAGTTTGTGTAGCTATTATTTTGTTCCTGTGTGTTTAGCTTTGAGGAATATTTTAACTATCTAGAAATATCATGTTGCTAACCATGATGTGCCATGCTAAATATTTATTTTATAGGATTCACTCACTGAAAGTATCTTGTAGTCAGGTACGCGTTTATAACTTTACAACGTGCAGTGGAGTTAAAGCAGTTTGTGTAGCTATTATTTTGTTCCTGTGTGTTTAGCTTTGAGGAATATTTTAACTATTTAGAAATATCATGTTGCTAACCATGATGTGCTATGCTAAATATTTATTTTATAGGATTCACTCACTGAAAGTATCTTGTAGTCAGGTACGCGTTTATAACTTTACAACGTGCAGTGGAATTAAAGCAGTTTGTGTAGATATTATTTTGTCTCTGTATGTTTAGCTTTGAGGAATATTTTAACTATTTAGAAATATCATGTTGCTAACCATGATGTGCTATGCTAAATATTTATTTTATAGGATTCACTCACTGAAAGTATCTTGTAGTCAGGTACGCGTTTATAACTTTACAACGTGCAGTGGAATTAAAGCAGTTTGTGTAGCTATTATTTTGTTCCTGTGTGTTTAGCTTTGAGGAATATTTTAACTATCTAGAAATATCATGTTGCTAACCATGATGTGCCATGCTAAATATTTATTTTATAGGATTCACTCACTGAAAGTATCTTGTAGTCAGGTACGCGTTTATAACTTTACAACGTGCAGTGGAGTTAAAGCAGTTTGTGTAGCTATTATTTTGTTCCTGTGTGTTTAGCTTTGAGGAATATTTTAACTATTTAGAAATATCATGTTGCTAACCATGATGTGCTATGCTAAATATTTATTTTATAGGATTCACTCACTGAAAGTATCTTGTAGTCAGGTACGCGTTTATAACTTTACAACGTGCAGTGGAATTAAAGCAGTTTGTGTAGATATTATTTTGTCTCTGTATGTTTAGCTTTGAGGAATATTTTAACTATCTAGAAATATCATGTTGCTAACCATGATGTGCCATGCTAAATATTTATTTTATAGGATTCACTCACTGAAAGTATCTTGTAGTCAGGTACGCGTTTATAACTTTACAACGTGCAGTGGAATTAAAGCAGTTTGTGTAGCTATTATTTTGTTCCTGTATGTTTAGCTTTGAGGAATATTTTAACTATTTAGAAATATCATGTTGCTAACCATGATGTGCTATGCTAAATATTTATTTTATAGGATTCACTCACTGAAAGTATCTTGTAGTCAGGTACGCGTTTATAACTTTACAACGTGCAGTGGAATTAAAGCAGTTTGTGTAGATATTATTTTGTTCCTGTGTGTTTAGCTTTGAGGAATATTTTAACTATTTAGAAATATCATGTTGCTAACCATGATGTGCTATGCTAAATATTTATTTTATAGGATTCACTCACTGAAAGTATCTTGTAGTCAGGTACGCGTTTATAACTTTACAACGTGCAGTGGAGTTAAAGCAGTTTGTGTAGCTATTATTTTGTTCCTGTGTGTTTAGCTTTGAGGAATATTTTAACTATTTAGAAATATCATGTTGCTAACCATGATGTGCTATGCTAAATATTTATTTTATAGGATTCACTCACTGAAAGTATCTTGTAGTCAGGTACGCGTTTATAACTTTACAACGTGCAGTGGAGTTAAAGCAGTTTGTGTAGCTATTATTTTGTTCCTGTGTGTTTAGCTTTGAGGAATATTTTAACTATTTAGAAATATCATGTTGCTAACCATGATGTGCTATGCTAAATATTTATTTTATAGGATTCACTCACTGAAAGTATCTTGTAGTCAGGTACGCGTTTATAACTTTACAACGTGCAGTGGAATTAAAGCAGTTTGTGTAGCTATTATTTTGTTCCTGTGTGTTTAGCTTTGAGGAATATTTTAACTATTTAGAAATATCATGTTGCTAACCATGATGTGCTATGCTAAATATTTATTTTATAGGATTCACTCACTGAAAGTATCTTGTAGTCAGGTACGCGTTTATAACTTTACAACGTGCAGTGGAATTAAAGCAGTTTGTGTAGCTATTATTTTGTCTCTGTATGTTTAGCTTTGAGGAATATTTTAACTATCTAGAAATATCATGTTGCTAACCATGATGTGCCATGCTAAATATTTATTTTATAGGATTCACTCACTGAAAGTATCTTGTAGTCAGGTACGCGTTTATAACTTTACAACGTGCAGTGGAATTAAAGCAGTTTGTGTAGATATTATTTTGTCTCTGTATGTTTAGCTTTGAGGAATATTTTAACTATCTAGAAATATCATGTTGCTAACCATGATGTGCCATGCTAAATATTTATTTTATAGGATTCACTCACTGAAAGTATCTTGTAGTCAGGTACGCGTTTATAACTTTACAACGTGCAGTGGAATTAAAGCAGTTTGTGTAGCTATTATTTTGTTCCTGTATGTTTAGCTTTGAGGAATATTTTAACTATTTAGAAATATCATGTTGCTAACCATGATGTGCTATGCTAAATATTTATTTTATAGGATTCACTCACTGAAAGTATCTTGTAGTCAGGTACGCGTTTATAACTTTACAACGTGCAGTGGAGTTAAAGCAGTTTGTGTAGCTATTATTTTGTTCCTGTGTGTTTAGCTTTGAGGAATATTTTAACTATTTAGAAATATCATGTTGCTAACCATGATGTGCTATGCTAAATATTTATTTTATAGGATTCACTCACTGAAAGTATCTTGTAGTCAGGTACGCGTTTATAACTTTACAACGTGCAGTGGAATTAAAGCAGTTTGTGTAGCTATTATTTTGTCTCTGTATGTTTAGCTTTGAGGAATATTTTAACTATTTAGAAATATCATGTTGCTAACCATGATGTGCTATGCTAAATATTTATTTTATAGGATTCACTCACTGAAAGTATCTTGTAGTCAGGTACGCGTTTATAACTTTACAACGTGCAGTGGAATTAAAGCAGTTTGTGTAGCTATTATTTTGTTCCTGTGTGTTTAGCTTTGAGGAATATTTTAACTATTTAGAAATATCATGTTGCTAACCATGATGTGCTATGCTAAATATTTATTTTATAGGATTCACTCACTGAAAGTATCTTGTAGTCAGGTACGCGTTTATAACTTTACAACGTGCAGTGGAATTAAAGCAGTTTGTGTAGCTATTATTTTGTCTCTGTATGTTTAGCTTTGAGGAATATTTTAACTATTTAGAAATATCATGTTGCTAACCATGATGTGCTATGCTAAATATTTATTTTATAGGATTCACTCACTGAAAGTATCTTGTAGTCAGGTACGCGTTTATAACTTTACAACGTGCAGTGGAATTAAAGCAGTTTGTGTAGATATTATTTTGTTCCTGTGTGTTTAGCTTTGAGGAATATTTTAACTATCTAGAAATATCATGTTGCTAACCATGATGTGCCATGCTAAATATTTATTTTATAGGATTCACTCACTGAAAGTATCTTGTAGTCAGGTACGCGTTTATAACTTTACAACGTGCAGTGGAATTAAAGCAGTTTGTGTAGATATTATTTTGTTCCTGTGTGTTTAGCTTTGAGGAATATTTTAACTATTTAGAAATATCATGTTGCTAACCATGATGTGCTATGCTAAATATTTATTTTATAGGATTCACTCACTGAAAGTATCTTGTAGTCAGGTACGCGTTTATAACTTTACAACGTGCAGTGGAATTAAAGCAGTTTGTGTAGCTATTATTTTGTCTCTGTATGTTTAGCTTTGAGGAATATTTTAACTATTTAGAAATATCATGTTGCTAACCATGATGTGCTATGCTAAATATTTATTTTATAGGATTCACTCACTGAAAGTATCTTGTAGTCAGGTACGCGTTTATAACTTTACAACGTGCAGTGGAGTTAAAGCAGTTTGTGTAGCTATTATTTTGTCTCTGTATGTTTAGCTTTGAGGAATATTTTAACTATTTAGAAATATCATGTTGCTAACCATGATGTGCTATGCTAAATATTTATTTTATAGGATTCACTCACTGAAAGTATCTTGTAGTCAGGTACGCGTTTATAACTTTACAACGTGCAGTGGAGTTAAAGCAGTTTGTGTAGCTATTATTTTGTCTCTGTATGTTTAGCTTTGAGGAATATTTTAACTATCTAGAAATATCATGTTGCTAACCATGATGTGCCATGCTAAATATTTATTTTATAGGATTCACTCACTGAAAGTATCTTGTAGTCAGGTACGCGTTTATAACTTTACAACGTGCAGTGGAATTAAAGCAGTTTGTGTAGCTATTATTTTGTTCCTGTGTGTTTAGCTTTGAGGAATATTTTAACTATTTAGAAATATCATGTTGCTAACCATGATGTGCCATGCTAAATATTTATTTTATAGGATTCACTCACTGAAAGTATCTTGTAGTCAGGTACGCGTTTATAACTTTACAACGTGCAGTGGAGTTAAAGCAGTTTGTGTAGATATTATTTTGTCTCTGTATGTTTAGCTTTGAGGAATATTTTAACTATTTAGAAATATCATGTTGCTAACCATGATGTGCTATGCTAAATATTTATTTTATAGGATTCACTCACTGAAAGTATCTTGTAGTCAGGTACGCGTTTATAACTTTACAACGTGCAGTGGAGTTAAAGCAGTTTGTGTAGCTATTATTTTGTCTCTGTATGTTTAGCTTTGAGGAATATTTTAACTATTTAGAAATATCATGTTGCTAACCATGATGTGCTATGCTAAATATTTATTTTATAGGATTCACTCACTGAAAGTATCTTGTAGTCAGGTACGCGTTTATAACTTTACAACGTGCAGTGGAGTTAAAGCAGTTTGTGTAGCTATTATTTTGTCTCTGTATGTTTAGCTTTGAGGAATATTTTAACTATCTAGAAATATCATGTTGCTAACCATGATGTGCCATGCTAAATATTTATTTTATAGGATTCACTCACTGAAAGTATCTTGTAGTCAGGTACGCGTTTATAACTTTACAACGTGCAGTGGAATTAAAGCAGTTTGTGTAGCTATTATTTTGTTCCTGTGTGTTTAGCTTTGAGGAATATTTTAACTATTTAGAAATATCATGTTGCTAACCATGATGTGCCATGCTAAATATTTATTTTATAGGATTCACTCACTGAAAGTATCTTGTAGTCAGGTACGCGTTTATAACTTTACAACGTGCAGTGGAGTTAAAGCAGTTTGTGTAGATATTATTTTGTCTCTGTATGTTTAGCTTTGAGGAATATTTTAACTATCTAGAAATATCATGTTGCTAACCATGATGTGCTATGCTAAATATTTATTTTATAGGATTCACTCACTGAAAGTATCTTGTAGTCAGGTACGCGTTTATAACTTTACAACGTGCAGTGGAGTTAAAGCAGTTTGTGTAGCTATTATTTTGTCTCTGTATGTTTAGCTTTGAGGAATATTTTAACTATCTAGAAATATCATGTTGCTAACCATGATGTGCTATGCTAAATATTTATTTTATAGGATTCACTCACTGAAAGTATCTTGTAGTCAGGTACGCGTTTATAACTTTACAACGTGCAGTGGAGTTAAAGCAGTTTGTGTAGATATTATTTTGTTCCTGTATGTTTAGCTTTGAGGAATATTTTAACTATTTAGAAATATCATGTTGCTAACCATGATGTGCTATGCTAAATATTTATTTTATAGGATTCACTCACTGAAAGTATCTTGTAGTCAGGTACGCGTTTATAACTTTACAACGTGCAGTGGAATTAAAGCAGTTTGTGTAGATATTATTTTGTTCCTGTGTGTTTAGCTTTGAGGAATATTTTAACTATTTAGAAATATCATGTTGCTAACCATGATGTGCCATGCTAAATATTTATTTTATAGGATTCACTCACTGAAAGTATCTTGTAGTCAGGTACGCGTTTATAACTTTACAACGTGCAGTGGAGTTAAAGCAGTTTGTGTAGCTATTATTTTGTTCCTGTATGTTTAGCTTTGAGGAATATTTTAACTATTTAGAAATATCATGTTGCTAACCATGATGTGCTATGCTAAATATTTATTTTATAGGATTCACTCACTGAAAGTATCTTGTAGTCAGGTACGCGTTTATAACTTTACAACGTGCAGTGGAGTTAAAGCAGTTTGTGTAGATATTATTTTGTTCCTGTATGTTTAGCTTTGAGGAATATTTTAACTATTTAGAAATATCATGTTGCTAACCATGATGTGCCATGCTAAATATTTATTTTATAGGATTCACTCACTGAAAGTATCTTGTAGTCAGGTACGCGTTTATAACTTTACAACGTGCAGTGGAGTTAAAGCAGTTTGTGTAGCTATTATTTTGTTCCTGTATGTTTAGCTTTGAGGAATATTTTAACTATTTAGAAATATCATGTTGCTAACCATGATGTGCTATGCTAAATATTTATTTTATAGGATTCACTCACTGAAAGTATCTTGTAGTCAGGTACGCGTTTATAACTTTACAACGTGCAGTGGAATTAAAGCAGTTTGTGTAGATATTATTTTGTCTCTGTATGTTTAGCTTTGAGGAATATTTTAACTATCTAGAAATATCATGTTGCTAACCATGATGTGCCATGCTAAATATTTATTTTATAGGATTCACTCACTGAAAGTATCTTGTAGTCAGGTACGCGTTTATAACTTTACAACGTGCAGTGGAATTAAAGCAGTTTGTGTAGCTATTATTTTGTTCCTGTGTGTTTAGCTTTGAGGAATATTTTAACTATCTAGAAATATCATGTTGCTAACCATGATGTGCCATGCTAAATATTTATTTTATAGGATTCACTCACTGAAAGTATCTTGTAGTCAGGTACGCGTTTATAACTTTACAACGTGCAGTGGAATTAAAGCAGTTTGTGTAGCTATTATTTTGTCTCTGTATGTTTAGCTTTGAGGAATATTTTAACTATCTAGAAATATCATGTTGCTAACCATGATGTGCCATGCTAAATATTTATTTTATAGGATTCACTCACTGAAAGTATCTTGTAGTCAGGTACGCGTTTATAACTTTACAACGTGCAGTGGAATTAAAGCAGTTTGTGTAGCTATTATTTTGTCTCTGTATGTTTAGCTTTGAGGAATATTTTAACTATCTAGAAATATCATGTTGCTAACCATGATGTGCCATGCTAAATATTTATTTTATAGGATTCACTCACTGAAAGTATCTTGTAGTCAGGTACGCGTTTATAACTTTACAACGTGCAGTGGAGTTAAAGCAGTTTGTGTAGCTATTATTTTGTTCCTGTATGTTTAGCTTTGAGGAATATTTTAACTATTTAGAAATATCATGTTGCTAACCATGATGTGCCATGCTAAATATTTATTTTATAGGATTCACTCACTGAAAGTATCTTGTAGTCAGGTACGCGTTTATAACTTTACAACGTGCAGTGGAATTAAAGCAGTTTGTGTAGCTATTATTTTGTCTCTGTATGTTTAGCTTTGAGGAATATTTTAACTATCTAGAAATATCATGTTGCTAACCATGATGTGCCATGCTAAATATTTATTTTATAGGATTCACTCACTGAAAGTATCTTGTAGTCAGGTACGCGTTTATAACTTTACAACGTGCAGTGGAGTTAAAGCAGTTTGTGTAGCTATTATTTTGTTCCTGTATGTTTAGCTTTGAGGAATATTTTAACTATTTAGAAATATCATGTTGCTAACCATGATGTGCCATGCTAAATATTTATTTTATAGGATTCACTCACTGAAAGTATCTTGTAGTCAGGTACGCGTTTATAACTTTACAACGTGCAGTGGAATTAAAGCAGTTTGTGTAGCTATTATTTTGTCTCTGTATGTTTAGCTTTGAGGAATATTTTAACTATTTAGAAATATCATGTTGCTAACCATGATGTGCTATGCTAAATATTTATTTTATAGGATTCACTCACTGAAAGTATCTTGTAGTCAGGTACGCGTTTATAACTTTACAACGTGCAGTGGAATTAAAGCAGTTTGTGTAGCTATTATTTTGTCTCTGTATGTTTAGCTTTGAGGAATATTTTAACTATTTAGAAATATCATGTTGCTAACCATGATGTGCCATGCTAAATATTTATTTTATAGGATTCACTCACTGAAAGTATCTTGTAGTCAGGTACGCGTTTATAACTTTACAACGTGCAGTGGAATTAAAGCAGTTTGTGTAGCT
The DNA here is from genome assembly GCA_036971475.1 of Prosapia bicincta. NCBI lineage: Eukaryota > Metazoa > Arthropoda > Insecta > Hemiptera > Cercopidae > Prosapia > Prosapia bicincta. The sequence continues at coordinate 65,458,233 of JBAIZL010000010.1, forward strand.
ATTATTTTGTCTCTGTATGTTTAGCTTTGAGGAATATTTTAACTATTTAGAAATATCATGTTGCTAACCATGATGTGCTATGCTAAATATTTATTTTATAGGATTCACTCACTGAAAGTATCTTGTAGTCAGGTACGCGTTTATAACTTTACAACGTGCAGTGGAATTAAAGCAGTTTGTGTAGATATTATTTTGTCTCTGTATGTTTAGCTTTGAGGAATATTTTAACTATTTAGAAATATCATGTTGCTAACCATGATGTGCTATGCTAAATATTTATTTTATAGGATTCACTCACTGAAAGTATCTTGTAGTCAGGTACGCGTTTATAACTTTACAACGTGCAGTGGAATTAAAGCAGTTTGTGTAGCTATTATTTTGTTCCTGTGTGTTTAGCTTTGAGGAATATTTTAACTATCTAGAAATATCATGTTGCTAACCATGATGTGCCATGCTAAATATTTATTTTATAGGATTCACTCACTGAAAGTATCTTGTAGTCAGGTACGCGTTTATAACTTTACAACGTGCAGTGGAATTAAAGCAGTTTGTGTAGCTATTATTTTGTTCCTGTATGTTTAGCTTTGAGGAATATTTTAACTATTTAGAAATATCATGTTGCTAACCATGATGTGCTATGCTAAATATTTATTTTATAGGATTCACTCACTGAAAGTATCTTGTAGTCAGGTACGCGTTTATAACTTTACAACGTGCAGTGGAATTAAAGCAGTTTGTGTAGCTATTATTTTGTTCCTGTGTGTTTAGCTTTGAGGAATATTTTAACTATCTAGAAATATCATGTTGCTAACCATGATGTGCTATGCTAAATATTTATTTTATAGGATTCACTCACTGAAAGTATCTTGTAGTCAGGTACGCGTTTATAACTTTACAACGTGCAGTGGAGTTAAAGCAGTTTGTGTAGCTATTATTTTGTTCCTGTGTGTTTAGCTTTGAGGAATATTTTAACTATTTAGAAATATCATGTTGCTAACCATGATGTGCTATGCTAAATATTTATTTTATAGGATTCACTCACTGAAAGTATCTTGTAGTCAGGTACGCGTTTATAACTTTACAACGTGCAGTGGAATTAAAGCAGTTTGTGTAGATATTATTTTGTTCCTGTGTGTTTAGCTTTGAGGAATATTTTAACTATTTAGAAATATCATGTTGCTAACCATGATGTGCTATGCTAAATATTTATTTTATAGGATTCACTCACTGAAAGTATCTTGTAGTCAGGTACGCGTTTATAACTTTACAACGTGCAGTGGAATTAAAGCAGTTTGTGTAGATATTATTTTGTTCCTGTGTGTTTAGCTTTGAGGAATATTTTAACTATTTAGAAATATCATGTTGCTAACCATGATGTGCTATGCTAAATATTTATTTTATAGGATTCACTCACTGAAAGTATCTTGTAGTCAGGTACGCGTTTATAACTTTACAACGTGCAGTGGAGTTAAAGCAGTTTGTGTAGCTATTATTTTGTTCCTGTGTGTTTAGCTTTGAGGAATATTTTAACTATTTAGAAATATCATGTTGCTAACCATGATGTGCTATGCTAAATATTTATTTTATAGGATTCACTCACTGAAAGTATCTTGTAGTCAGGTACGCGTTTATAACTTTACAACGTGCAGTGGAGTTAAAGCAGTTTGTGTAGCTATTATTTTGTTCCTGTGTGTTTAGCTTTGAGGAATATTTTAACTATTTAGAAATATCATGTTGCTAACCATGATGTGCTATGCTAAATATTTATTTTATAGGATTCACTCACTGAAAGTATCTTGTAGTCAGGTACGCGTTTATAACTTTACAACGTGCAGTGGAATTAAAGCAGTTTGTGTAGATATTATTTTGTCTCTGTATGTTTAGCTTTGAGGAATATTTTAACTATTTAGAAATATCATGTTGCTAACCATGATGTGCTATGCTAAATATTTATTTTATAGGATTCACTCACTGAAAGTATCTTGTAGTCAGGTACGCGTTTATAACTTTACAACGTGCAGTGGAGTTAAAGCAGTTTGTGTAGCTATTATTTTGTTCCTGTGTGTTTAGCTTTGAGGAATATTTTAACTATTTAGAAATATCATGTTGCTAACCATGATGTGCTATGCTAAATATTTATTTTATAGGATTCACTCACTGAAAGTATCTTGTAGTCAGGTACGCGTTTATAACTTTACAACGTGCAGTGGAATTAAAGCAGTTTGTGTAGCTATTATTTTGTTCCTGTGTGTTTAGCTTTGAGGAATATTTTAACTATTTAGAAATATCATGTTGCTAACCATGATGTGCTATGCTAAATATTTATTTTATAGGATTCACTCACTGAAAGTATCTTGTAGTCAGGTACGCGTTTATAACTTTACAACGTGCAGTGGAATTAAAGCAGTTTGTGTAGCTATTATTTTGTTCCTGTGTGTTTAGCTTTGAGGAATATTTTAACTATTTAGAAATATCATGTTGCTAACCATGATGTGCTATGCTAAATATTTATTTTATAGGATTCACTCACTGAAAGTATCTTGTAGTCAGGTACGCGTTTATAACTTTACAACGTGCAGTGGAATTAAAGCAGTTTGTGTAGCTATTATTTTGTTCCTGTGTGTTTAGCTTTGAGGAATATTTTAACTATTTAGAAATATCATGTTGCTAACCATGATGTGCTATGCTAAATATTTATTTTATAGGATTCACTCACTGAAAGTATCTTGTAGTCAGGTACGCGTTTATAACTTTACAACGTGCAGTGGAATTAAAGCAGTTTGTGTAGATATTATTTTGTCTCTGTATGTTTAGCTTTGAGGAATATTTTAACTATTTAGAAATATCATGTTGCTAACCATGATGTGCTATGCTAAATATTTATTTTATAGGATTCACTCACTGAAAGTATCTTGTAGTCAGGTACGCGTTTATAACTTTACAACGTGCAGTGGAATTAAAGCAGTTTGTGTAGCTATTATTTTGTTCCTGTGTGTTTAGCTTTGAGGAATATTTTAACTATTTAGAAATATCATGTTGCTAACCATGATGTGCTATGCTAAATATTTATTTTATAGGATTCACTCACTGAAAGTATCTTGTAGTCAGGTACGCGTTTATAACTTTACAACGTGCAGTGGAGTTAAAGCAGTTTGTGTAGCTATTATTTTGTTCCTGTGTGTTTAGCTTTGAGGAATATTTTAACTATTTAGAAATATCATGTTGCTAACCATGATGTGCTATGCTAAATATTTATTTTATAGGATTCACTCACTGAAAGTATCTTGTAGTCAGGTACGCGTTTATAACTTTACAACGTGCAGTGGAATTAAAGCAGTTTGTGTAGATATTATTTTGTTCCTGTGTGTTTAGCTTTGAGGAATATTTTAACTATTTAGAAATATCATGTTGCTAACCATGATGTGCTATGCTAAATATTTATTTTATAGGATTCACTCACTGAAAGTATCTTGTAGTCAGGTACGCGTTTATAACTTTACAACGTGCAGTGGAATTAAAGCAGTTTGTGTAGCTATTATTTTGTTCCTGTGTGTTTAGCTTTGAGGAATATTTTAACTATTTAGAAATATCATGTTGCTAACCATGATGTGCTATGCTAAATATTTATTTTATAGGATTCACTCACTGAAAGTATCTTGTAGTCAGGTACGCGTTTATAACTTTACAACGTGCAGTGGAATTAAAGCAGTTTGTGTAGCTATTATTTTGTTCCTGTGTGTTTAGCTTTGAGGAATATTTTAACTATTTAGAAATATCATGTTGCTAACCATGATGTGCTATGCTAAATATTTATTTTATAGGATTCACTCACTGAAAGTATCTTGTAGTCAGGTACGCGTTTATAACTTTACAACGTGCAGTGGAATTAAAGCAGTTTGTGTAGCTATTATTTTGTTCCTGTGTGTTTAGCTTTGAGGAATATTTTAACTATTTAGAAATATCATGTTGCTAACCATGATGTGCTATGCTAAATATTTATTTTATAGGATTCACTCACTGAAAGTATCTTGTAGTCAGGTACGCGTTTATAACTTTACAACGTGCAGTGGAATTAAAGCAGTTTGTGTAGCTATTATTTTGTTCCTGTGTGTTTAGCTTTGAGGAATATTTTAACTATTTAGAAATATCATGTTGCTAACCATGATGTGCTATGCTAAATATTTATTTTATAGGATTCACTCACTGAAAGTATCTTGTAGTCAGGTACGCGTTTATAACTTTACAACGTGCAGTGGAATTAAAGCAGTTTGTGTAGATATTATTTTGTTCCTGTGTGTTTAGCTTTGAGGAATATTTTAACTATTTAGAAATATCATGTTGCTAACCATGATGTGCTATGCTAAATATTTATTTTATAGGATTCACTCACTGAAAGTATCTTGTAGTCAGGTACGCGTTTATAACTTTACAACGTGCAGTGGAATTAAAGCAGTTTGTGTAGCTATTATTTTGTTCCTGTGTGTTTAGCTTTGAGGAATATTTTAACTATTTAGAAATATCATGTTGCTAACCATGATGTGCTATGCTAAATATTTATTTTATAGGATTCACTCACTGAAAGTATCTTGTAGTCAGGTACGCGTTTATAACTTTACAACGTGCAGTGGAATTAAAGCAGTTTGTGTAGATATTATTTTGTTCCTGTGTGTTTAGCTTTGAGGAATATTTTAACTATTTAGAAATATCATGTTGCTAACCATGATGTGCTATGCTAAATATTTATTTTATAGGATTCACTCACTGAAAGTATCTTGTAGTCAGGTACGCGTTTATAACTTTACAACGTGCAGTGGAATTAAAGCAGTTTGTGTAGCTATTATTTTGTTCCTGTGTGTTTAGCTTTGAGGAATATTTTAACTATTTAGAAATATCATGTTGCTAACCATGATGTGCTATGCTAAATATTTATTTTATAGGATTCACTCACTGAAAGTATCTTGTAGTCAGGTACGCGTTTATAACTTTACAACGTGCAGTGGAATTAAAGCAGTTTGTGTAGCTATTATTTTGTTCCTGTGTGTTTAGCTTTGAGGAATATTTTAACTATTTAGAAATATCATGTTGCTAACCATGATGTGCTATGCTAAATATTTATTTTATAGGATTCACTCACTGAAAGTATCTTGTAGTCAGGTACGCGTTTATAACTTTACAACGTGCAGTGGAATTAAAGCAGTTTGTGTAGATATTATTTTGTTCCTGTGTGTTTAGCTTTGAGGAATATTTTAACTATTTAGAAATATCATGTTGCTAACCATGATGTGCTATGCTAAATATTTATTTTATAGGATTCACTCACTGAAAGTATCTTGTAGTCAGGTACGCGTTTATAACTTTACAACGTGCAGTGGAATTAAAGCAGTTTGTGTAGCTATTATTTTGTTCCTGTGTGTTTAGCTTTGAGGAATATTTTAACTATTTAGAAATATCATGTTGCTAACCATGATGTGCTATGCTAAATATTTATTTTATAGGATTCACTCACTGAAAGTATCTTGTAGTCAGGTACGCGTTTATAACTTTACAACGTGCAGTGGAATTAAAGCAGTTTGTGTAGCTATTATTTTGTTCCTGTGTGTTTAGCTTTGAGGAATATTTTAACTATTTAGAAATATCATGTTGCTAACCATGATGTGCTATGCTAAATATTTATTTTATAGGATTCACTCACTGAAAGTATCTTGTAGTCAGGTACGCGTTTATAACTTTACAACGTGCAGTGGAATTAAAGCAGTTTGTGTAGCTATTATTTTGTTCCTGTGTGTTTAGCTTTGAGGAATATTTTAACTATTTAGAAATATCATGTTGCTAACCATGATGTGCTATGCTAAATATTTATTTTATAGGATTCACTCACTGAAAGTATCTTGTAGTCAGGTACGCGTTTATAACTTTACAACGTGCAGTGGAATTAAAGCAGTTTGTGTAGCTATTATTTTGTTCCTGTGTGTTTAGCTTTGAGGAATATTTTAACTATTTAGAAATATCATGTTGCTAACCATGATGTGCTATGCTAAATATTTATTTTATAGGATTCACTCACTGAAAGTATCTTGTAGTCAGGTACGCGTTTATAACTTTACAACGTGCAGTGGAATTAAAGCAGTTTGTGTAGATATTATTTTGTTCCTGTGTGTTTAGCTTTGAGGAATATTTTAACTATTTAGAAATATCATGTTGCTAACCATGATGTGCTATGCTAAATATTTATTTTATAGGATTCACTCACTGAAAGTATCTTGTAGTCAGGTACGCGTTTATAACTTTACAACGTGCAGTGGAATTAAAGCAGTTTGTGTAGCTATTATTTTGTTCCTGTGTGTTTAGCTTTGAGGAATATTTTAACTATTTAGAAATATCATGTTGCTAACCATGATGTGCTATGCTAAATATTTATTTTATAGGATTCACTCACTGAAAGTATCTTGTAGTCAGGTACGCGTTTATAACTTTACAACGTGCAGTGGAATTAAAGCAGTTTGTGTAGATATTATTTTGTTCCTGTGTGTTTAGCTTTGAGGAATATTTTAACTATTTAGAAATATCATGTTGCTAACCATGATGTGCTATGCTAAATATTTATTTTATAGGATTCACTCACTGAAAGTATCTTGTAGTCAGGTACGCGTTTATAACTTTACAACGTGCAGTGGAATTAAAGCAGTTTGTGTAGCTATTATTTTGTTCCTGTGTGTTTAGCTTTGAGGAATATTTTAACTATTTAGAAATATCATGTTGCTAACCATGATGTGCTATGCTAAATATTTATTTTATAGGATTCACTCACTGAAAGTATCTTGTAGTCAGGTACGCGTTTATAACTTTACAACGTGCAGTGGAATTAAAGCAGTTTGTGTAGCTATTATTTTGTTCCTGTGTGTTTAGCTTTGAGGAATATTTTAACTATTTAGAAATATCATGTTGCTAACCATGATGTGCTATGCTAAATATTTATTTTATAGGATTCACTCACTGAAAGTATCTTGTAGTCAGGTACGCGTTTATAACTTTACAACGTGCAGTGGAATTAAAGCAGTTTGTGTAGATATTATTTTGTTCCTGTGTGTTTAGCTTTGAGGAATATTTTAACTATTTAGAAATATCATGTTGCTAACCATGATGTGCTATGCTAAATATTTATTTTATAGGATTCACTCACTGAAAGTATCTTGTAGTCAGGTACGCGTTTATAACTTTACAACGTGCAGTGGAATTAAAGCAGTTTGTGTAGCTATTATTTTGTTCCTGTGTGTTTAGCTTTGAGGAATATTTTAACTATTTAGAAATATCATGTTGCTAACCATGATGTGCTATGCTAAATATTTATTTTATAGGATTCACTCACTGAAAGTATCTTGTAGTCAGGTACGCGTTTATAACTTTACAACGTGCAGTGGAATTAAAGCAGTTTGTGTAGCTATTATTTTGTTCCTGTGTGTTTAGCTTTGAGGAATATTTTAACTATTTAGAAATATCATGTTGCTAACCATGATGTGCTATGCTAAATATTTATTTTATAGGATTCACTCACTGAAAGTATCTTGTAGTCAGGTACGCGTTTATAACTTTACAACGTGCAGTGGAATTAAAGCAGTTTGTGTAGCTATTATTTTGTTCCTGTGTGTTTAGCTTTGAGGAATATTTTAACTATTTAGAAATATCATGTTGCTAACCACGATGTGCCATGCTAAATATTTATTTTATAGGATTCACTCACTGAAAGTATCTTGTAGTCAGGTACGCGTTTATAACTTTACAACGTGCAGTGGAATTAAAGCAGTTTGTGTAGCTATTATTTTGTTCCTGTGTGTTTAGCTTTGAGGAATATTTTAACTATTTAGAAATATCATGTTGCTAACCATGATGTGCTATGCTAAATATTTATTTTATAGGATTCACTCACTGAAAGTATCTTGTAGTCAGGTACGCGTTTATAACTTTACAACGTGCAGTGGAATTAAAGCAGTTTGTGTAGCTATTATTTTGTTCCTGTGTGTTTAGCTTTGAGGAATATTTTAACTATTTAGAAATATCATGTTGCTAACCATGATGTGCTATGCTAAATATTTATTTTATAGGATTCACTCACTGAAAGTATCTTGTAGTCAGGTACGCGTTTATAACTTTACAACGTGCAGTGGAGTTAAAGCAGTTTGTGTAGCTATTATTTTGTTCCTGTGTGTTTAGCTTTGAGGAATATTTTAACTATTTAGAAATATCATGTTGCTAACCATGATGTGCCATGCTAAATATTTATTTTATAGGATTCACTCACTGAAAGTATCTTGTAATCAGGTACGCGTTTATAACTTTACAACGTGCAGTGGAATTAAAGCAGTTTGTGTAGCTATTATTTTGTTCCTGTGTGTTTAGCTTTGAGGAATATTTTAACTATTTAGAAATATCATGTTGCTAACCATGATGTGCTATGCTAAATATTTATTTTATAGGATTCACTCACTGAAAGTATCTTGTAGTCAGGTACGCGTTTATAACTTTACAACGTGCAGTGGAATTAAAGCAGTTTGTGTAGCTATTATTTTGTTCCTGTGTGTTTAGCTTTGAGGAATATTTTAACTATTTAGAAATATCATGTTGCTAACCATGATGTGCTATGCTAAATATTTATTTTATAGGATTCACTCACTGAAAGTATCTTGTAGTCAGGTACGCGTTTATAACTTTACAACGTGCAGTGGAATTAATTTCAAAACATCAATAAAGTTGAAAGTTGTAATTAATAGAAATTAATCGAATAATTTTTTGATTACTCTGAAAGGTTTTAAATAATGCTAAACCGGTGGAATATCGAGCTAAAAATGGTTTTTATTCATTGCAAAATTTCGGCAACTAGTTCATTGCCCTTATCAACCTAGTGTAAATGACGTATTTGCTGATGTGTATGGGTTTGATATTTTGTCTTCTCACGTTACACGTTTGAATGTTAAATGTAAGAGCTTTATTTTTTTATACCCCATTAGGCTTCATAAGGGCAACGAACTAGTTGCTGAAACGTTGCAGTAACTAAATAAACTTCTTGAACTCAATATTTAACCACTTTATCATTATTTAACACAAATAACACTAAAACATTCCACTTGCTGATTGGAATATTTTTTCAGTCGTTTGTTTGCTCATTGACAATAACGATTTTGGCTTTCCCAGCTTTACAATGGAAAATTCCCAATGAAACTATTCCGATAAAATTCCTGAGCGAAGCAGTATCAATGCACATAGAAACTTGTAAAGGAATTTTCAACCACAACCCACAATGATTTTATGATTAGAACTCTAGACAATAGAATTTTCATTGTTTTGTAATAAGTAATAAATTAGTAAAATAATGTAGCCTGATAATAATACAATGCCGAAATTCCACTACATATTTAATTATGATACTAGTTTAGATACATAAAATAAGTTAAAATGAAATGTTGCTATAAAACCTCAATAAATTATTTTTAATATAATTCAAAGAATGCAGCACTTTTCTGTATTACAGTGTTTGGTTTGGATGTTTTATGAAAACAATAGAAAAAAGCAATTTAATATATGTGAGATAATACAATGATGTTCCCATATTTGTAGCCATCCCTACATAAATTTCACAATATCGTCAGTAAAGAAAGTGTGTGAGGTTTTTTAAATTTACTGCAGACGTTATTGGTTTGTTTACACTTTTATTTGAAGTGTTACAGTTATTTTTATTTCTATATTTCTAAATATTTTTTTTTTACGGAATTCTATAACTCATTAACTCATTTACATTCATTTATTGTTTTATGGAAAACAATTACTGTCCTAATTAAATTCTTTTATTATAGCTTTACTCAATAACTATTTATAATTACCAGATGGGCAAATATTTGGAAAATTATACTGGTTTAAAGTATAATTACTAATGGCATTTATAGAAATATATTCCAGGAAAAAGCTTCTTTCCTGTTTTGCCATTATCCTTCTCAGGTTTTGCAGAATAAATTAAAATTATTTGAAATTTGCATACAAATAAATAATTTTTAAATGTTCCCACAAATTATATATACACAAAGTGAATATCAATACAATATATGTTTCGAAATAGTAAAGTGAAAAATTACTGTATTAAATATTAAAACGTTCATAAAACTATTCTTTTCAAGAGATACTTTTTCAAGAATATCCAGAATAATAGAGTTGTTTGTTGAAGACGCATTAAATCCTGTTTGGATGTTCCTTAAGGAATAACTTTGTGTATATTCCCTCAAGGTATAATTTAAGTAATCCAAGTAAAGTCCAATCCAGAAACATTCTTTGTTTCTTAACAAGGATTAATTGAGTGACGTAAAAGAAGAGGAACCTCTCAAGAATGAGTTTAATACTCTTTCAACATAGCATAAACATTACTTTAAGATGACATAATGCTGTTTACGTTTACAAAACTTTATGACTATTGTGTTTGTGACAAATATTGTTCACATAAATTCTTTATGAATAGATTATATAGGCGAATGATTTTAAATACATTTCCAACTAGACTTTTCACCTTTTCGATGCTTTCTGATTTCAATCGTAGTAATTTTGTAAATACCGTACGCGCCAAAATAAACAGTAACGCCCCTGAAACTGTATCAGCCGCCATAGAATGGCTTACATAGTGTCATTTTTGGTCAGTTTTGGGAAGAGACTTAAAAGATGTTTGGTGCCCGAAGCATGACTATTCTTTCACAATGGTCCCAGCTAGATGGCGCAACCAGTCACACTGCTTTAGAAAATATGGCTTTGCTTCAAGAAACTTTTCGCAACCGCTATAACAAATTTTTCTCACCCACCTCAATCCCCCGATCTTACAACACCTGACAACTAAGTCTGGGGAATGATGAAGGAGATTCTCCATGATATCTCACCAACCATCATCGTCAAACTACAGGAAAAATAACCATGTGTATAAGGAGCATGAAACAACCCCTCTTCACCACAATTTGGCAAAACCTTCAAGAACGGTACGAGTGTGGCCTTAAATTGAATGGAGGCCATATAAATTATGTTTATACCTGAGTCTAACCGATTTAGCATATTTATATACGTATATGTCTTTGCGAATAAAATAAAATAAAAACTAATAATAGTCTCAGATATAGTGTTTTTGGCGGATACGGTATCCCATTGTTATATTGTAACATATTACTAGGTAAATGGTTTATGTAAATACCTTTATATAGAAATATTTCGCTTCTTCTTTAAGTAAAGTCGGCTCTTTTGGGAGATATGCGAGTTTTGGAAGTCGTGGAAATTATTGAGTTAATAGTCGTTCAATAAAAATTGATTTGGCAAAAGGTCCTAGTAAAGAATTGAACAATGTGTAGAATAGGTTGTCCTCATTTAAACAAAAAGTAAGTAGAAGTTACGAATCGAGAAATGATAAATGTTCGACTGTTTATTGAACACAGACAAAAAAACTTTTAATCTAAGAACGTCTCCAATAAGATAGGTCATATATAATATAGAAATACATACAAGTATTATAATGGTCACTAATCTTCACAAAAATAAACCTGACTCGGAAATTAATTTGTATACAGGTATGTAATGATATATATGCAAATAGTTTTCGGTACTGTGTATTTTGATGCATACGGCATTTGCAAACCATAACAATGACCAACAATCATAAAATCCAAGTAAACACCCCAAATTTTTTAAAATAAGTTTACTACTTTGGTTTAACTACGCATGAAATCCAACAAAATACTGCATACTTTTCTGCAAACAGATATAAATGCATTACGGGGGTGAATTCTATTACTTCTCGAATCTGAAAGTGTTACGTTTCTGTAAACGAGCAACACACACACAGATAGGCAACAACAGTGAATTAGGTATTGGCGAAGACCCACAGCAACATTTTGGAAAGTAGCCATATGTTTGTCCAAGAAAATATTTAGTTTTCAAAGGTTTCATTCTTCCCTTGTCTTTCTTTCATTTAGAAGTTTGGTGCCGCAATGTATTTATTTAAAAAATCGTTTACCCTGACTCAAACCTGTTACATTACGTATGATTACTACAGAACTGCAGAGGAGGCAATTGTGGAAGTGAATAAACAGAGTAAAAAGGTTGTATTTTTCTAAACTTTAGGAACAACAATCTGCAATCATCTAACATTAGGTTTCCTACGATTAAAAAAACAATCATATGATGAGTATTTTTTCAAAATTAAAGGGACGCGATTATTTAAATTCGCAATAATCGATTGCTAAAACCATCTTCGCAGATATTTTGTTAAAGTTGCATGTCAACCTAAAGTTGAAAATTTATGAATGCTCTATTTAACGATTGAATTTGAAAAGTTTCTTATAAATTATTTCTTAACCGTTTCTACCATCAAAGGCGACTTGAGAGAAAGAAATCCTTTCTAATTTATTTCCCCTGCTAATTACAGTTCCCAAAGGATATAGGCGATGACTTCTGATTTATCGTTTAATTATCGTCAGATGAAAAACCTGGACGTAATTTTCTTTTTATATAAGGAATAAATAAAAGTATTATTGAAGGCTGGAATGGGGAGAAGTTTTAGACAGCCTAAATGTTTACAAATAATAAGGGCTCTAAAACTCGTTAAATTAAACAGAAAATGTTTAAAACAAGTACGATTTGAAAAGTATTAAGAATTTAGTTTCCCTCTCAAAACCTCTTCTCCTTTTCTCCTTACTCAGATCGAACGCGTCACAACTTTTAAATGTCCAAGATACTTTTTTTAATTTTCTGTTTAAAATTTGCTCATTTTTACTTGTATGTATTTGTAAAGGTATATAAATAAAATAGAATCTTACAACAGTCTCAGTATTGTTTACTTTAGAGCTTATGGTATTACGTTTAATTAACCCGAGGCAGACAAGTTTATTCGTGGAGCTTTATGTCGTAAGAGAGGAGAAAAGTTCCAAATAATTTAACCCGATAAAAACAAAGAATTGAAGAACAAATAATATTTAATTATTCACTTTAATTAAATTTCACCAAACATAATGGAATACAAATTTCAAGAGAATTTTATTTAATTAATCACTTTAACATTATTTTATGGCACCGAACATCAAATTTTGTAAATTTGTAAAACCGTAGTAATAAATAAAGTTCAAAAAATGTTTATCCAGAAAGTTCAACATAATCACGAAGAAAAAAAGGAAACATTAAATGAATATGTTTTGAATATATCTGAATAACCCACTTCCACCTTGCATATAGGCATAGTAATACATGAAACCTCAGACAAACATTAGCCTTAGGTAAAAGGTTCTAGAACACGTGTAATCCCGCGTGTAAGCTTAGTGGCAGACGAAATTTAAAAGATATTGAATGTATTATTCGTTGATTTTATTAAAAGTTACAGTCGCTCCAATACATAATTTATAAAAGTATACAGATTGCCTAAATAATCATTTCTTTTCCAATGCAATTTTTGTACCTTAGTAAAAGCGTTTTTCTAAGGTCGTACCATTCTTCCCACAAATTCGACAGCTTTCTTTCAACGTCTATTTAAAAGCGTTTTTTTAAAGTCATTTCCGCAGCGCAAGCCGGTAGTTTGTTGTGACGATGGGAGGGAGTAAGGATGTTCGAAAACATTTCATTGTAGCTACTAAATGTGGTATTCAATTTTAAGAACTACCTTGTAGAAGAAAAAAGCTGCCTCTTTTCACGAAGTAGATCTTAATTTACATCATTATATTGTGTTTATAAGTGAGATTAATACAGACATATAGAGATGTCGGGTTCAAAGATGATTGACAATTATTAATTTGAAGTTTGTTTTAAAATAAATCAATTATTCAGTCATATATTCCCTTATATTTCTTTGTTGTGCCAGTTGTTTAACAAATTATCATTCTTTCCAACAAATAAATTCCTTTTCTTTGTCAAACACTCTGTGAAATTTTCCGAGTCGCCAATGTGTCGTTACAAACGTGACAACAGGACACTTATAATTAAAACCTTATATACGTGGACCTTCTTATCTTCACATGCTAATAATATAAGCCAGATATATACAAATTAAATAGGGTGTTTGCAAAATAAATGATTCAGCACTCTGGATATATCCTTAATAGTACTTCAGCAGGAAATAGGTTGGTAATATTGTTACTCTTGAGGAGGGGATTATAAGAAGCTGGAAAATGCATTGGAAAAACTTTACCACTGATAATCTTTGCAGGTGGTCAACACTGCAACGTTGCCACATGGATGAGAGATGAGTCACGGCCCGATGCCCGTACCAGGCAACACTGTTCGCTCAGGGTTCCCATTTAGTGCTCAGGGGTAACCGACTTTCGACCATAGCTCGCGAGGTTTGTTCCATACACAGCAACACCCCTAAATAAGCCACCCGCTAGATTTTATGCAGTTGACTAAGGTGATATAGGCGTAGGCTCTAAATTTTTTCGTCTCAAATATCTAACAATTCAGGTCTGATCTAATAAACTAATTTGTGATTAGATGAAGAATTTTAAAACTGTGAATAAACTTTCCAAATATTAGAATCTTGAATAAAATAATATTTAATCCTGATCACTCGTTTATTACATCATGTTTCGACAGTGTCAAGCTAAAACTTTATTTTAAAAAATAGTTATTGTAGGTCTGGTTATTGTAAGCAGAAGTAAAAGTTTAAACGAAAATTAAAGTTAATAAGTTTATGTTGATGTTAAAGAATTTACTATGACTATTAAACCTTTATTTCAGCTGTGTGATTATGACCACAGATGCTATGGCATTTTCCATTTCATCAATACATATAGTGCCAAGTTACTGAATTGTGCTAGTGTAGCACAGATTAGCTGGAATACCATGACAGAATTAGTATGATTCTATCCGTGACAAATTAGCAACGTGAAGAGTAACTCGTGATTACACGTGAGATTACACGGGTATTGGAAAGTTCTTATCCCCACAAAACGTGAACTGGTTATTTAAAAAAGCTTTCATCAGCGTTTAGAGAAATAAAAACGTGAATTTCATTTTGATAGGTAATAATGAACCTTCTATGATCTCTGGCATCAGGTAAATAATAGAAGACTCCACGTAAATCTGTCCCTTACTCTCTGGAACAGGGAGCCTGTTGGGTTCTTTTCCCTTCCCGCATCACAATTTAACTATTTATTACAGTATTTTCGCATACTTCATTCTGTCTTGTAATTCGTGTAATTTTCGCAAACACTTTATATAATTTGTTATACAGTAGAGGTTTAACGCAAAAGATACTGTTAACTATTAAACATTTTAAACATAAAATAAGGAATAAGTGATTAGTAATAATAGAGCTGGTTTGTGATGTAAGGTTATAAATAAATAAAAACAGCACACAAACTTACAAAACAATATACTTTATTGTTATGTGTGTTTCAAATACTCATGTCATCATCATCATCATCAGTGACACTACTACACATTAACAACTGCAACTGTCTTCTTTAACACTAACTCCAACAAGTTGCAGTTGTCAATGTGTAATAGTGTCACTGATGATGACGATATAAGACATTGAAACGAGTTTGACAATAGAGTAAATTGTTTTGAGTTAGTGTGGGAACTTTTTGTATTAAAATATATTGTTCAAAAGCAATAAATAAGTTTTATGTGTTACTAAGATGTATTTCTAAACTAATACTTTAAAAGTGTAAAACTTTCTAATGCGATATTAATAGAGACATTAAAAAAGTGTAATTTGGAAATATTTAATTTGTATTTGCTACAAATTTAAATAGGCAGAATACTAGTAATGCAACTATTATCACACTTATACTAAACCAAAAACTTTTGTGAATAAAAGAAAATTTCTTCATTCAAGCACCTAAATAAAACATATTTATGTAAAACGAAAACAAAAAAAAAGTTTCAATCTAGAAAACAGAAAATCATTTTAAAATAATTAAATCAAAATTTTTCTCTGAATACCGCTTCGCCTTTTTGCCTTCTGAAGTGGAAGACAAAACAATTAAACATATTTTATTCCGCTAAATTAGTGATAAAAAATTTTAAAAGAACTGAAATATTTCTTTAATTTTGTATTTAATGAATTTATAACAAGATTTGGTAAGTTGTGTATATTATTGCAATTACATTCTCTTTTTCGATCTCTCCTCTCTTCATTTTTTCTTTCTCCTAAGCGTCTTCTAACATTATTTGAATTCCTTCTATTATTTCACACTTTCCTTTTTATATATTTTGTTCAAAATTTCAGTCGTTATTAAAATATATTTTACTCATTCATTCAAGTTCAAATACGCTTTTGTAAAACTTGTAACGGATGCCACTTCATGTTAATACAGTTATTTCAATTATAATTCATTAATTAAATATAATGAATTAGTTATTTTTATTTAGGAGAAACAATTTTTACAAAAGGGGCAAGGTATGCAATATAGATACTTCAAGCACTTGGCTTAAAATAAAAACATGATTTCATAATACAGCTGAAGTAACTATAACTAAATTGTCTTTGTTTACCTAAGAAAGAGTTGACTTTAAATCGTTTATGCTTATAAAACTCATTTCTATATTACAATTGTATAAATGAAAACCAATAGTATTTAAAAACATGTAAATAATGGATGCTGATTGAATAAAATATGAAGATAATACATGAAATATTAAGAATTGTTAGCAAATTGTAATTAAAAAAAGGAAAACATATAATTGCTACAATATTTAAATACTTTTTATAGTAGTGGTTATTATTATTATTATTATTACTAAAACTCGGAGGGACCTTATCGGTGTAGACCACTTAGCTGTAGCCTTTGTACTCTCTTCCCATCCCTACCACAGGACTAGCTTAGTGGATACCTACCTCTTTGCAGAAATCAAGTACCCACCTGATGCTAGATCTTCTGATATCCTCTGGTGTACATACCTGCCAGCCAAACCACTTTCTCCTTGCAGCTCCCAAAGCAGGACACTCACAGAGTACGTGGATTGGGCTTTCCTCTTGGTCCTCGTCACATCTCTTGCATACAGGGGACCTAGATTTTCCAATTTTGTATTGGAACCCCCTCAGATTCCCATGGCCTGTAACCAGCTCTACAGTAGCTCTGAGTTGATGTCTACTTAAGGAGAGTAGTTCTTTGCCCAACACATCTCCTGAGTAACCCCACAGTACCTTGGATTTGTTACACCCCAAGGTTACATTCCATTCTTCCCTGCACAACCTGTCTATATGTGCCATGATCCTCTTGCGCCCCTCCCGAGGCGGCATGCCCACTGCCCTCAGCAACGGTCCTTGGGTTATACACCCTTGTTTTGCTAAGGCGTCAGCTCTCTCATTCCCTATCCAGCCAGAATGTCCTGGAATCCCGGTTAGGTTGAGTGAATTATGCTTACTCAGCTCTGCTAAAGAAGCCATAGTCTCAGCCACCAGCCTAGAGCTGGTACCAGCCTTACCTAAAGCCTTCAGAGCTGCCTGACTGTCCGAGCAAATCCAGATGGTCTTGCCCCTTATAGTAGTGCTACATAAGACCATATTCGTACTACATCCGGTAAGGAGGTTGTGTTCCGGCAGAGACCAGCTACAAATATAGTAGGTGTAAATAAAGAGGACATTCACTAGGGGATGTTTAAATTGTAAAATAGTGAAATATATTTAAAATAATAATGCCAAATAATAATAAAGAACCAGTAAAACGTATCAAAAGTAGGGAAACAAATACAGTTTGGCAGTGAAATGTTTTGTTGCCAAGAAAAAGTAAACAATAATACTGAATAAAATATTGTATTATATCCCGCATAGAACCTACGTCATAAGCTACAGAACTTCTACAGAAAGAATATGACGAAAAAGAAAATCATACCAGAGCAGAAATACAACACAAAAGGTTAATAAATTCGTTACTGGTTTTTACTCGTATTATTAAAATACTTTATTCATTTTATTTTGTAATTAATTAAAATATTCAGTCTGTATGTACGACTCAAGAAGGACAATATTTTTTAAAGTATACGAATGAGTAATTTTATTTTAAATGTATGTTTTAAAAGTAAATATAAAACTCATTTTTCAATACATAAGGTTTTTGTAGGTCGTTGGATCGGTGGTAAAGTTTTTTTTTAACAAATATGGTCCCCCATCTTTCGAACTTGTTTTCAAATTACTTTCGTTTTTCCATCGTCTTTCTGCAAAATGCTGCTCTGGGAGCGAACTCTGGTCGACGTTACTTGGTTCAAGGTCGCGGGAGTGTGATGTCCGAAATCGAAACTAGGTAATCAGGATATGAGTCTTACAAATAGCGAACGCATCAACGAATGAACTGTTTTTGTTACTTCTGATATGAAATGGCTCTTGGGCCTATTTTACGATAGTTCTGTGTAACTTATAAATGAAACTTAGATAAAATATAAACTGAGTGAAAATTAATTTTATAGATGTGTACACACGGGTCGATGATCTGAGTTATTTATAACATAATTTTTAGTCTAAGTTTCTCTAGTTTATAGTCTATTCAAATATTTTGTCTAAATATTATTAAAAACACAACTAAATAGAGTTATGAACCATCTTCAACACCCCATATACTCATACAGAGGTAGTAAAAGGTTTTGATTAAGGAATATGCTGCAAAAAGCTTTAATAAAAACATTGGGCTACACGGGAATGTTTGTAGCACGTACAGTAATTAACGGGCTGTTTACAAAAGTGGGCATCAAATCAGTGTGGTATATAGGTATACAAATATTTCCTGTAGTTTAAAGAATTAAACAAGGTTGTTTTTATTATAATTAGGCACAAAATTGTTAATCAATGTATTACATCGACAATTGCATTAGAGCTTGCAAGCTACATCGACATTGCAGAGAGATTTGGGCTTACCTGATGCACAGTTATTAGACAGGCTTCTTGATTTACTCGCCGTTGGCTGCAAAAGTAGCAAGAAAAAACCCAACATAAAGTTTCACTGTGTCACAATTCTGTTAACAGAGTGCTGCGAAGTTTTAATGAAAACTTAAAAGGTAATTCGGTCCCTAAGCGACTTAAATTTATGCCCTCTAGAATCCTTATACACTCCTCCCTCCTCGTGATTTAGGAGTTAACGACCCGAAACATTTCTTTTGCTCCTGAAATAAAGAAACTATTGCATTATGGACGATACATTTCGGAAGAACACATTGGCAATTTAAATAAATGAATATTATTTGTTACAGATAAATGATTATTATCTACAAATATAAAGTATAAATAAGTTTAAACAATTTGTTACTCTATACAAATAGGAAAACTAACAATAATTGTATACGAAGTAAAATACTGAAATCTTTAAACAACAAAAATGTAAAATAAATATTACAATATATGTTTTTTAATACAATTTCCATATATATTTCTAAACATTTCTTTAAAATACATTTCTTAAACAAAATGTTTACTTTAAAAAACTTTCCAGTCAGTTACGTAAATCATTTAATTTTGCTCAATTACCTCATTCTATAAAACACACAATAATATTTTAACACACATTCGACATATCTTAAGTACAAATAGAACCGAATTAGATTAGGGTGGGAATTTACTATAAAACGGAAATGCTATTAATAAATAATTTTCATCAGTTAATAAATGTAATAATTATGTTAGATCACTTTACAAATAATTCAATATAACAATAACAAAAAGTTATGTATTTTTAATCCAATTTTTTAATTGGAAGTATACCTTGGCGCGTCTGATAACAAATCTTTAGGTAATTTCTCATTACATAAAATTAAATTATTGTCTAAATTCAAAATGTCTCTGTACGTTACTGTAGACGTTTTCACTACCCCATTTTCAGCCCTACAACATAATTTTCGTTCAACATTTTTGCTGCAACTCTGTTGTAACAAGTAAAACGATGTAGTATTTTTTCTCCCGTAATTGTTTAAAGAGAATGCTCTTTAAATGTTAAGAAAATCTGATTTGAAAGTACAATAAGTATTATCAACCTATCTATAGAGCTGCCTGTTTAAAGTGTATATTTTTTTAAACATTACTTAATGTGTAGCCTCCAAACACTAGTGCATTTACTCGAGTTGCACATTTTAACATGTGCAGCAGACAGTTTTATCGTGAAATTAATTTTGAGGTTAGGAACGTGGTCAGACTATCTCCCAGAGAGAAACCAAACCTCATCCCTCCCACAGTATCGCCCAGTTTAATAGCACACGATGAAGTAATTATGAGTATTACTATAGCAACTAGTAGATTGTTGCTTGTAATACTCCCACTAACCCATCAGCTCGTCTCTCTCTTACATTGTAGACGCAAATGGATATAACCACAAAGAGACGGGGACAAAACTGCACCACAATGAAATATGTGTATTAGATATAATTTCAATTAATACATTCAGCCATGAAACGCGTAAAACGTAGAATGATGTTTGTATAAAACTCCTACTAACCCATCAGCTTGTCTTTGCCTTATATTGCAGACGCAAATAGATATAACCACATTGCGATGGGGTACAGTTGCTACTCATTTAAAAAACACGTAAAACATAGAATGTTGCTTGTATAAAACTCCTACCAACGATTCAGCTCGTCTCTGCCTTATATTGCAGACGCAAGTAGACATAACCACAAAAAGATGGAGTAAAAGTTGCGCCACGGTGAAATATACGTATTAGATAGAATTTCAATTACTATATTCAACTAAAAACCACGTAAGACCTAGAATGTTGCTTTTATAAAACTCCTAACAACCCATTAAGCTGTTCCCTCGTAAGCTGGCGAGTTATAGATCGAAAAGGAGCCAGCCCTATTCAAAAACATTGGTTTATGTAGTGCGTGTTGCATCAAAAGCCGTCGTAGAGATATTGCGGTCGTTTACAAAACTGATGTAAGTATATTTGTTCAAAACTTTATGTAAATGATCTGGTCATTACACAAATCAAATAAAATAATATTTATTGCATCCTTTCGGCTTTGTGAAATTTACATTGTTGTAATATAAATACTATATCTCACATTATAATGTCTGTGGGGCGGTCTTTTGTTTTCTCGCTTTTTGAGGACACGCGCCAGTTTACGCGGGACCAGCTATACATTTGCGAGTCACCTCTTAAGAGTTATTAATTTATAGTGTTCTTCAAGTTTTTACCTTCTAAACCTCTTAGGCAGCTCTCTAAAATGGTCGCAATTGAGAGTAGTATGATAATTATATTTGCTCTTACGAACGCAATCTATAATAATTTAAAATTATAACCAGAACCTGCCTTTAATTTCAGGAATAGTTAACTAGGGCTATAGGTTATAATAAGAATGTGATTCATAAAGGCTTATTAATAAACAATGACAATGTTGCACAATATTTCAATAAATGAAGTCAATATTTTATCTTCGTTCAGTTTAATTTCAAAACAATTCCTCATCTACCCAAACAACTTGTTTCAAAATTGTTTTGGCTTGTCTTAATTTACCGGAGTTTAACTTTTACCCTAAAATAGTTTTTACATCTCTGACTAGCTTCACAGTTTCTGCTTTTTATAAAAAAAGGTTTAAAATATTTCAAGCATCAGGTCATTAGTGGTGGCTTCGGTCCAACACTGCTGCCAACTCTTTGTAGCTTATCTGTTTTTCAAACGGGGTTTCTACTTTTACTGTTTCTGTGAGAATTATGTGAAACTTTAATATAAGTGAATGAAGATTATTTTTTCGATTAGTTTTTTATTCGGCATGTACTATGGCTTTTGATGTAATAACGTCATCCTTTGTTTGTGCATAATTATAGTATAATTATGTCCTTTGTGTCTCCAAGTATATTATTTGTTTATTCCATCTCTAGATTGTTTGCCTGGTCTTTCTCACAAGGAGAACTTTAATTTCACCTGAATCATGTTTGCACTAGTGCCTTTCACGCTATCGATATGCTTTTATAAGCATCGTCCTTTCGCATAAAGGTTGAAATATGTTTATTTCTATGAAAGATGAAGGACTTCTGAAACGCATCACACAGATTTAATTGGGCAATACTCTGGTAAAGGGTCGAATTCGTTATACTTAATTTGTATTTTTTTATACTCAAATAAATACTTTTTACAAAAGGAGCAAAGTATGCAATATAGTCATTGCGTCGCATTTGGCTTAAAATAAGTGATAACATAATATGATTACATAAAAAAAGCTAATGGTATGCTATAAGCTATGTGATGGAACAGATGTTTTAACGCGTAATGTATGGTGCTGTATTTACACTAATTGTAATTATATAATAAAAACGTAACTGAAATAAATGTTTTCTATGTTGCCCTAAGGAAGAACGGACTTTAAGTTTTTGTTTATATTTCTTGCTTAGTTCATTGTTTGTCATATTCTTCTTGCTTCTTTATCAAGTTCTGTAGCTTCAAACCCAGTTCATATTCTTTTTTCGTTATAATTCTTGCCCAACTCTCGTATTTAAAACTTTTACCGCTGATCCTAATTCCTCTTTCTTCGATCACGAGGTAATTAGGGCGTCCTCCGGTACTTCATTACAACCTGTTATACAGGTAATGTCACTCTATGTAACTATCATCTGAATGCCTAAGGTGGTCTAATCTGTTGTCCTTTTTAAAAACGATTTTTAATTCGCAATTCTCTCTAAAAAAAATGTGTTGGAAATAAAATAATATTACACTTACTTATTACAATAGTTTATGTTAAAATACAATCAAGCTGCTATACGTAAAGTTATATTATAGTTTAAGTGTCCTCTTCTGCCATTTCTAATATTAACATTGTTCTTTGTGGACGCGTTTCGGAATGTCTCTTCAAAGAGTACCGACAGGAATCGAGGTCTATAGGTGGTGTAGGCGGGGATAAAGTATATAGAAGAACTCGGGTTTTGTGTTAGCAATACTATTTAAATTTTGAAAATTAAAATTGTTCCAAAACGTGTCAATAAAGGAAACTATTTTTGTGTTAGGAAATACATAGAACTGTACTCGACTATACACAAACATTCCTAACCGAAGTGGAGGTACGTATATTAAGCATTTCAGTGTTAAATAATTTTGAAATATATCTTTTATTCTCCTCTCATGTCATAGAAACTTTTATAAATTATAATTCTCTATAAATATTTATAATATCTTTATATATTTGATTACTTAAGTTAAAATGATTTTACTTGAATTGTTCTGGTTTGTAATGAAATTATAAATCTCTGAATGTTAATAGTTCTCTCTCGTCATGATCACGTGTTACATTTGTCGTCAAAATTAAATTTAACTGGTGTTTTAATTTATAAAGAATAGATCTAAAGATAAAATATACCTGTAATGATTTTGAGATAAAATGATTTATTTTATTCGTTTTTTTATAATGTCTTTTTTATAAAAATCAAATTTTAAGCAATTTTGTAACCGTTATTTAATTTTATTTTACTTAAATAATGTCAATAAATGTTTATTACAATATAACACCATAAAGTCGCTCAATAGGAGTAATTATATCAAGGATCACGACCCGTAAAAACGACACTGGCTCTCCCTCGGGACCCTACGTGACGGAAGTCAATTAGCGAATTGCCGGAGTTGTATTGCGCCCGGCCACGATGTGGCGATCCAGCCGGAAAGTAAGGTTTTACAGTAATTAATTTATTTCTATTTATGGCGAAGATAGGTGTGCTTTAAAGGAAAAAACTCATGAACCTTTTTAATACAAAAATAATTATTCCTCTTCACTGATAGACAATATCGAAAGGTTTCCTGTTCACTGTTAGACAATATCGAAAGTTTTCCTGTTCACTGTTAGACAATATCAAAAGTTTTCCTGTTCACTGTTAGACTATATCGAAAGGTTTCCTGTTCACTGTTAGATTATATCGAAATGTTTCCTGTTGATTCATAATTACTAATGTCATTTCATAAATTTTAAATAGAGTGGTAAAAAAATACTAGCCTATGAAACACAAAAAAATTAAAATCTCAAATTATTGCAAGGTTATAAATAGAAAGTAAATGATGTATTTAATAATGAAACTGAATACATCAAATTTTCTGTTATTTACACGCTATCCTCCAATTTGGTAATAATAAAATATGAATTTTTCCAATCTTATAACTAAGTCGAAAACAAACTGTTTAGGAATTTATTATTCCTTGTTAATTCTCTTCTATAAAACAATATCACAATACAAACATTTAGAACACAAAAAAAGTAAAATAAAACCGATATTACCTTGGTTTGTGTGTCATTGTATTTAATTTCAAATTATGTTGGCTACATAGTAACGAATTTAATTTTAAAGTTAATTTAACGTTATTAGATTTTCATTTATTTTCTAAAAAATAGTTGAAAAGAAAATTTTAGTAATTGCTTCTTTCAAAAATTCTTCTGTTAAAATAGATGTAGTCACCGAAAGTACAAAATTGAACCCTGCAACGCCTTTATTTGGAATTCTTAGACAAATATAAAGCCACACTTGCTACCAATTTATGTAATTTTGCTAGTGTTATCGAAACAAACATTATTTTGTAATATTATTAGAATTGTTTTAAAAGTACTATTTTAAACAATGAAGAAAATAAGTTGCTGTTGATGACACATGCACTCAACTGAGATTAGGTTATAGTCTAGCTACAAACACACATCCTCTCATAAAATAACCTATACAATTCTCTTATACACGAATAACATTCCAAGTAAATATATGTAATACAAAATAACCCATTAAACGAGGAATGACGCTTTTTAATTTCTTATAAAATTATTTAAAGTTTAGTAAATTTATATTTGTTCATTGAAGTGCATAGTTTACTTCTAATGAATCTGTTTTTTTCTGATAATTAGAAATAAATAATATGTAGGCCTAATTCTATATTTATATTATTTTCATTGTAAACTAGTTCAAATAATTATAAATACAACGATTTAAACATCCAAAAGGTTTCAAACGATGATTTATCGTAACTGATATTTCTTCTTTTATTACGAAACATAATTTATTGACATGATTTTGAAAATATTTTGCTACAAGGCATCAAAAGGCACATACTCTGGTTCTTGTTTAACTGCTCAATCGTCTGATCACATAAAAAATACATCTTTATTATCCCAGTGCTAGTGCAAGGACATATTGGTGAAGTACAGATTTCCCTCCTAGCTACTCAATTTAATCCGTTGGAAGAACATCGGAATAGGAAGAGAGAAAACCTTGAATTTTTCCATTTCATGTATTCGTTTTGCTGTAAGAGAGTAGAACGTTGAAAACACTGCACTAAATAGGCTTCTCAGTCACCGAGTCACCCTAATACCCTTGGCATGGTTGAGTAGAGGGCACTCAGTAGGGTCAAGTCCTGTTGTATGTTATCTTGAAGTTGATTCAATATTCTATCCAAAAATGTCACAGACATAGTTGTTCGCTTAAAACACTAAACTAACCGTTTTAAGATCAAACATTTAACTTGGAAAAAGCTATATATTATAATAGAGACTGACAATTCTTTCCAGTCAAAGTAGTAAACGTGTACTTGCAAGAGTTTTCGACATATTACCATTTATAAACCTATCGGTTACTACATAAATTATAACACTTTGCTTCGAAGAAATAAATTTAAAGGAAACTACGTATGATGAAATTTGATTTATTTGTGATATTAAAGGCCTATTAGAATTGAGAAGTGACTCTGAAAATTCAAGAGGATCAATTGAATGATATAATCATATATGAAAGACAAACAAATATGCACACACACACACACACACACACACACACACACACACACACACACACAACAGTTTCATTAATAATAATTATTAACTAACAATTCTCGACATCAAACAAAAGCAATACTTTGCACAGGGCTCCAGTGTCAATATTGTAAACAAGAAACCAACCAAATCCGTGTAAATTTGTTGGAACAGGGGTTTATTCAAAATAATGTTAGTGTATAAGTTTTTTTTAAAGAAAAGATTGCTAAAGGAAGTAAAAAATTAAACATCTATCTATAATAATAGCAAAATCAAAGTTGGTGAATTTATTTCAAGATATAAGGAATTATAATTAGTTTAAGTTAATAAAAGTAAATTCTGAATTAAAATATTTCAATCATTTTAAAAGAGTTAACAATTTAACAACAATAAGATTTAATTTCTATGGTAAGCAACAATACCGTTCTCCCTAACGTATTTTCAGGCCCTACTTAACGTTGAGCATTCTGAAGCCAAAAACCCGCCAACTTTAGAAGGCAACACTCTACTCTTTCTGATCACGATATTATTAGAAGGGGTAGCTGGCTGATGGCTTACACGTTTAGGAACTTACACACACACACCACACCAAAGACACAATAATGCTCGGACGTTGAGGGGGCATTATAGCTCGGAGGTCACTCGTCAGCCCGTAGATTCGGTGACGATATCGCACTACGTTAAAACACACAACACACACTCATTTGCTGTTTCAGTTAATTTTTTTTTACACCTCTTTACACTAGTTAGGGGGTGAAGCAGTACAAAGGGAACTGCCCACTCACTCTGTACTGTTTCATAACAGCTGTCAGGCAACTATTATTATAATATAGTATATTCTAATATATTATATTATAATAGTAGCTATATCACAACGTAATGTGGTAATATAGCGGCCTGCTTTCTCAAAACAACAACATTACACCAACTGAACCAGCTTTTGAGTGGGCCGTCAGCCAGAACACAAAAATATTTGCATACAAATTATATTATAAGAAATCATTGTAATATTTGTAATAATTGTAATATATTTAATATTTTTATGTATTGAATTTATTGAAATAAAACTCTTTTTTTGTGTTTTTTTTTAAATTGTGTAAAATTTTTTACATTCGTTTCTATGGAAACCAAATTAAGAATTGACTGTTTTGAGCCACATATGATGGTAAATTAAAATTGAAAACTATAAATTTGTTTTATTAAATAGTTTATTGCCTATTTCGACATTGTGTTAAATTAAAGAAAACATAGCTTCATGTATAAAATGCAAGAGCCTCTTCTACATGGAGAACATAAATACAGTCCGTGTAAAGAACAGACTTTAGGCGAACTTTCAGTAGGGGTAGTTTCTTCTTGGACAGATAGATCTTTATAATAACGAAAATATAGTTACAATTTCTGGAGAAGGTATTCTTTGGAAAAACAGAGAGCAAACAAATATTTTCTTGGTTTAAAAAGTCAATTTTGTTTAAATTAGTGACAACTTCAAGAATAAAGCAGGGTGACGTCGAAAACTTCTGGTTTTAAAGCGTTTTAAAGTTTCTTTAGTGTTAAGAACACGTAAGCCCAGAAATAGGAACATCTATAATCTCCGAAATATTTTTACAAAATTTAGACAATGACATAATTGAGATCCTAAATAAATATGACAAAAATAGAATATGGTACAGATATGTAGATGACGGAATTTATATTTCTACAAATAATGGCATAAATTTAGATTTAATAATTAAAGAAATAAACAACTTGCATCACAACATAAAATTTTCCCACGAAATTGAATGTAACAGCACACTTAATTACCTTGATATTACAATATATAACCAAATTAACAAATTAGATTATGAAATATATAGAAAACCCATGATTACTGATAATATTATACCAAACCATTCCAATCATCCATATAATCAAAAGATGACATGCTTTTACAACTTTTTGTATAGGATGTATAAAATACCATTAGATAAACAAAATAAACAAAATGAATTAAACATAATACATCAATTAGCTTCAGTAAACGGTTATAAAAGGAGACTATAGACAAATTGAATAGTAACGCTCAGAATAAATTAATAAATTACAACAGACAAATTATAAGTAAAAATGAAAAAAAATGGACTAAATTTATTTGCCGTAATTATAGAATAAAAAGTAACTAAAATAAATATTTTCTTTGTTGACCTTATTAGAAATTCGCTGTAAAAAATATTTTTTTTATTAGATTTAATTGTTTAAAAATTCAAATATAGGATTTTCTTATATTCCTAGAAACTAAGGTAATAATGTCAAATACCAATTTTAACACAAAATGATTTAAATGTTGATATGGTTTATAAATATAATCTCAGGCTATCATAATCTCACCAAAAGGTATGCAAAGAAAAACAAAGGAAAAACTTCAAACGTATATAAAGAACATTTCAAAATGGACCTTATGAATGAACCTAATCTAGGTATGTATAAGGTACGTATTACATCACTGACGGACATATTTTATAGATATTAAGATTGTGAAATTTTATATACCTATAAATAAACGTTTGTACAAAAATATAATGGGGAAATATATAAACAAAATCTTCATAAAAACTGCCAGAAAAACAAACAAAGATTAGATAAAACGAAAAACTATATTTTAAATAAATAATATTTAGTGAACTCTAGTTGGCAATGCTGTAACTACAAATTTCGTAAGAATATGTTACCGAGCTCAGTATTTGTATAATAATTGCACTGTAGCTGGCAAGGAGCTTAAAAATATTCCATGTAATGGAAATTTAGTGTTTAATAATTGCTGTGGAACATTAACACAACAGCTGAATCGTAAATGCACTAATTGTCTCTAAAACTGTAACGTAACGATTACATAGATATAAAATGCTTATTTACCCAAAGGCTATTCAGTATATGTATTTAATTAACAACATGGTTCCAACAATGCTTGTAAAACTTGAGTCATTTACGTTTAATATTTTAATTTGAAAAACTGTACAGTCACCTTTTTGTTTTCGAAGAATTCACTGACATTTCCAAGAACTAAAAATTCAGAAATGTAATTAGAAACGATGTAATATACAAATATAAAAGGAAAACATTAGTATAAATATACAACAATTGGGACAGAGTGTTCGTCATTATAGGAATGAAATTACATTTTAAATCCAGCAAATTCGGCTCGTATTACACAAAAGTTACAGTGACACGAAATACTATTCTACCAAATAGGATTGAATCATTTATGTGAAGCAGGTTTCTAGCTGAAATATATAATATCCTATTAGTAACGGAGGCTCAAATACTCTACCAAAAGTCGGCAAAGCTGCAGTATTTTTCTCACTAAGTAGATTAAGCTGGATCTGCAAGTGGTCCATTCAGCCACCTTAATTATACCACTTGTTTGAAAGAATCTTCCTGCAAGAGATGAGAGGAATTTTAAATAGATTGGAAGATTGCCTTAATGTATGAACGGATGGTGCACTTATTATTGCCGACGAAGAATAAGAGATCCATTAGAATATACGTAGAGTTAAGGTGGTAATAAAACCCCCTTATGTTGAGTGTAAACGAGTTGTGGCATCGCATGATGCTGCCTTAAGTACACACAATACGTCGGATATGTAGAGAGTTTACCTAGTTATACCCTCTTATAAGGGTAAGGAGAGTAGGGTTGGTCTAAAAATAGACACATACACACGCGCGCGCGCAAACTAACACTCGCACACACACACACAAACACACACACACACACACACACACACACATATATATATATATATATATATATATATATATATATATATATATATATATATCAATTATATACATAGGTTCTGGTTTATATAATAATGAATCATTGCGACCGAGTGTAATATAACGATGGGGTGTGAAGCTAAAGGGCTAGTAAGAGCATAACAACACTTACTTCACTCTCTATATTATCACCGCAGAAGTAATACTTTACCCGTTTCTTTCTAACTTTTAATATTTGTATTATTACTAAAACTCAGTGGTTGTATAACTTCAAACATAGATCAGAAGACGTTTACGCTTGGTTTCCCAAGAACATTTTATTAAAAGCTCTTCCCAAAGAAATGTTAATTTTTTTTATAAGTACTCCACAAATATGTTTTATATCACTAAATGTGGGCTCCTTTTATTGTAACAAAATATCCCCCCCCTTATTTATTGTGTTCTATATTTTTCCTAAAACGTTTTTGAACAATGTTGTGTAACATAGGAATTTTTATTATTCATACTTAACAGGGTGCTACTGTCGGTGAATTTTATATATTTTGACGTCGTATTTGTTTTATATTTTTTTATTGTTTCTAAAATATTATCATGTCTAAAGTATTGTTTTCTGAGATTTGTCTTCCTAAAATATTAAAATAAAAGCTCAAAGGTAATATTTACAACAAAATACAGCGCTGTTTTTGAGATCATGAAAAATAAGTTATCCTCTCTGTTTCGGTTGTTAATAAAATCTTTTTCAAAGAACATTTTAAATTTCCTTTTCTACTTTGTTTTGGAAACACCGTAACGTCGTTTCCTCACTTCACAAGGAAAGAGACATCCTTTGCTTTGAACTTTTCTTACTAAAGGAAACGATGGGAATTTCATAGCACATTATTGCTGAATTTATTTTTGTCGCTTTTGTAGTAAGAATGTTATTTGTTTTTGATACCTTGCCCTTTTCCAAAACCACCTATTTCGTTACCATTAAATTTCCTAACCTATTCTTGACATTCAAACACATACATTTGTAGATTACTAATTTTCTGTTTTTATTACTCTTTGTCGTAAGCTTACTGTTATCAGATAACTGGTTATGTTGATTTCCTTTTGGAAAATGTAACATAGGTATGATGGTATAACAATTGTTTTTATTATATGTCTGTTAATAACTATTCAATTTTTTATAAATGCTAATGACAGATCACAGACAATTTTGCTTTTTTAAACACTCGTCGTTTCGAATTTCTTACTGACATTCCTTTTCAAGAGCTTAATTTTAATGAAACAATTATACAACATAGGTTACTATTTATGAAATACATAACATGTAAATCATAATAAAAAGCAACAAATAACAAAACTCTTAATAAATATACTTTTACTATGGTAAATGTTAAGTTGTGTTGTATAGTTGTTGAATTAAAACTGTGCTCTTGAAAAGGAATTTCGGAAAGAAATTCGAAACGTCGAGTGTTTTCAAAAAGCAAAATTTACTGTGATCTGTCATTAGCATTTATAAAAAAAATATAAATTATATTTGTAGTTTAATTAATTTCCAGAATACAGTGTTTAAGTAGTTCATAATTATTTAACATTCACACATACTAAATAGATACGTTTGTTGTATCGATATACTTCCTAAGACAAAGAAGCTATTTTTAGGAACGCTTATCTCGAACAATGTCCATCTTCTAGTAGCAAACTATAGAGTTGTAATTACTAGAGAATTTTAAGATAAAGTAATAATTTACTTTTAAAAATTTTGATTCCGGTTAATATTACTACCAAATTAGGTAATAATATTTTATATTATTACTATCGGTATCCCTTGGATAAAAACACTACTTGCTGATATTTTTCACCAGACGCATTTTGCACTATTTCAGTCCATTGTTTAAAATGCTGTGAGTCATGGACAAGACGCTTAAAGAGTGCAATGATCTAGTGCGAAACGCGTCTGGTGAAAAATACCAGTATGTATTTTTTCTGGAAAGGTAAACACGTTGTAGTAAATTAGAAAACCCTTAAGATGTAAACCACAAAAACCTCAAATTTATATTTCATTAGAAGTAGGTAAGTGGTTCTATGACAACCACGCGTCTCAATATCGTGTCATAGATAACAACTATTTTAGAGATAGATTCGAACTTAAGTAACTTGTTTTATTTGTTACTTTTATTATTTTTGTGTTGTTGGGATTCGTTCCAATATTTTCATTGTAATATATTGTACCACTGTGCTCTTGTTATTGTGTAGTTTCGAACAATAAAAGAACTACTGAAAGGGACATCAAAATATAGCTTCTCCTTCGGTTTTACTGAGTAATAACAAACATTACGTCACGAGTAATCATCTAACCCAAGGAGCATTTATGAGTTTAAAGCACGCTGCCTTTGAATAAAAAATTAGGATTTATTCTTATCTTTCAAAACGGTTAGTTTTTAGTGAAGTTGTTTATCATTTGAATTTGACAATATAAAATTAAATAGTTTTAAATTTTAGCAGTTCATTTATAACAGCACCTAAAACAATTTGATTTCATTTCCTTTCATCCAATTACGACCATTTAAACTCTAACATAAAACCTTGCAACACTACTGTAATATTGTAGTTTAAATACTGAATAAGATTAAATAGTTTAATAGTTTTACAGACACATAGTTTTATAACCAATACATTTTACTTGTTACGATTGTAACTATGTTTCTTAATATATATATATATATATATATATATATATATATATATAATAAATCGAATACATATAATAAAATTTTTCGTTTCTTAGGCAAAATTACAGTTTCGAAGGTAGTAAATCAAACATTATTTTGGCTTGTAATGGAATGGACTCTCTTAATGAGGTGTTCATCAATATTTATATAATATTCCGAAGCCCCTATACGTTGCAATAAAGTCCCTAACGAAATTATTTATCGGGAATTATTTTTTAGTTCATCTGGGATCTACTCTTTCTCGAACTAGCTTGTGCGATCATAGTTTGCGAATTAAAACATTAGCATTATGTCCTTTTGTCACATTTCTAAAATTTAGTGAGCTTTTTTTTATAATTTAGAACATTCAATAGAAACGTCACGTACGGTTTTTTTAGAATATCTTTAGTATAGGTCCACTCCCACTTGACTCAGTAAAGAAAAGAGTTTATTTTCAATATGTTTTAATTACAAAATATCTATATATATATATATATATATATATATATATATATATATATATATATATATATATATATATAATACGTTTTCTTGTTTAATAATTTAAAACAACATAGGTTATTCAAATACAAGAATATTTATTAATTTATATCCAAAGCTTTTCGTTGGTAAACAGTACCAACATCATCAGTTGGTACTGATGATGATGTTGGTACTGTTTACCCACGAAAAGCTGGATATAAATTAATAAATATTCTTGTATTTGAATAACCTATGTTGTTTTAATATATATATATATATATTGCAAATATGTCTTCTGGTATTTTATTCAAATGTAACTGAGATGATTGAAATACAAGAATTCTGGATTAACTTCAGTATATATATATTTGCATATACATATGGCACAATCAAGATACAAGTGGCAAAATATAAAGCGGAATTAATTAAATAATTATTTAATACATTTAATTAATGAATTAATATTGAAAAAACTGTAATAACATCAAGTGTCTTCCCCTACAAGTTTAAAAAATCTATTTCAAAATGGGTGGATGAATAAAACATATTTTACTAAGGATTGAAATTTTTAACACGATAAATATATATATATATATAGGTATAGTGTGATATAATAGAAGGGATTGCATTTATCTACACTGAAAAATAATTCTGAAGCTATAAAAACTCCCACAATTCTGTAAAACGTGTACATATGTTGATAAGATAAATGCAAATTTGTCACACCAACTTTTCAGATGACAATGTTCAGTAATAAAGGAGCGAATTAAATCTGTGTAAATGTGCTTTTATTAAACCAAAATGTGAAAAGAGCCAAGAGGTATGGTTTTACATATCACACTCCCTCAGGATAAAATATTGAAACAGTGGCGGTGATAATGTTTGCACTGCTACTGAAATGCGTTTACATTGCGTTTCGTAAACATACTTTCACTGATAAAACTAAATTGCGAAATACACCATTCATCACAATCATTAAACCTCTTTCAGTTTTAATATTTTTAGTGAAGTAAAATTTTCCACGTTTATTTATAGAATACATACAATTTGTGGCTTCAAACCTGGTGATCTTGTTGAATTACTCATCAAATAATTTTCAAAACATCTTGCCCCAAGTGGATATGCTTTGTACTAAACAAAGTTAGATAACTGTATCTTTTTTATAAAATCAAGACAATTTCACGCTAACTTTAAATAATAATAAAACAAAAATTTTCTTCTTTACAATTTTTCAACTAAACACTAGTTTCTAGGTTAATGTTAGATAGTTGAAATTTAAAATTTTTCACTCCTCTCCTAATTACAATTACTGTCGAGTTGACTGCGAAAACACTTAGCCATGACATTTTTCCTGAGCTTTGAGGTTGTCTAACATTTTGTTATATTGGTTAATTTTTCAAATCCGAATTGTATTACTGATAAGTCTGTTTCATATACATAATTCTACATTCAATTCTCTTATAATATCATGCATACTGTTCGAAAAACTATTATTAATTTCCCATTAATATTGTTATGTCAAGTACTAAACCTATAAACGCCAATTCACCGGAAACACGCTAAAATAAAAGTGTGATCTTTATATTTCTAAATAATTCAAAATTACAAAATTATAGTTTAATGTTTCTTTACCTTAGAAATTAGAATTTTAAAATTCAAAACTCAAAAGATTTAAAATTATATAGTTTATAATTATAGTTCATTAAAATTATTTATAAAATATTTCCCTTAGGAAATTTTTAGAATTACAATCACTAGTTGGATGTTTTTGTACAAGTTTGCTAATTTAAAGTTAAACACAAATATTAACAACCTGTCGTCTACAATGACGAAATTAGTAGAATTAGACTTTATCTAAACTAAAGGATATGGAATATTCACAATAATAAACGGGAAAGAAGTAAAGGAAACCAAATTTATGGACGAATATTAACCAAAACCATCTGTCGAGTTTTTCCTTTAAGGTACACTAATGCAGTATAGGAGTCGTATATGTGTATACAAACTTAGATGTATAGTAAAGAGAAACGTTCCACGTAATGCTAGCAACACTAATGCAGTATAGGAGTCGTATATGTGTATACAAACTTAGAGATATAGTAAAGAGAAACTTTCCACGTAATCCTAGCAACACTAATGCAGTATAGGAGTCGTATAT
This sequence comes from Prosapia bicincta, assembly GCA_036971475.1. Taxonomy (NCBI): domain Eukaryota; kingdom Metazoa; phylum Arthropoda; class Insecta; order Hemiptera; family Cercopidae; genus Prosapia; species Prosapia bicincta. The sequence goes on from JBAIZL010000010.1 coordinate 65,493,012, forward strand.
GTGTATACAAACTTAGATGTATAGTAAAGAGAAACGTTCCACGTAATCCTAGCAACACTAATGCAGTATAGGAGTCGTATATGTGTATACAAACTTAGATGTATAGTAAAGAGAAACGTTCCACGTAATCCTAGCAACACTAATGCAGTATAGGAGTCGTATATGTGTATACAAACTTAGATGTATAGTAAAGAGAAACGTTCCACGTAATCCTAGCAACACTAATGCAGTATAGGAGTCGTATATGTGTATACAAACTTAGATGTATAGTAAAGAGAAACGTTCCACGTAATCCTAGCAACACTAATGCAGTATAGGAGTCGTATATGTGTATACAAACTTAGATGTATAGTAAAGAGAAACGTTCCACGTAATCCTAGCAACACTAATGCAGTATAGGAGTCGTATATGTGTATACAAACTTAGATGTATAGTAAAGAGAAACGTTCCACGTAATCCTAGCAACACTAATGCAGTATAGGAGTCGTATATGTGTATACAAACTTAGATGTATAGTAAAGAGAAACGTTCCACGTAATCCTAGCAACACTAATGCAGTATAGGAGTCGTATATATGTATACAAAAATAAATGTATAGTAAAGAGAAACGTTCCACGTAATCCTAGCAACACTAATGCAGTATAGGAGTCGTATATGTGTATACAAACTTAGATGTATAGTAAAGAGAAACGTTCCACGTAATCCTAGCAACACTAATGCAGTATAGGAGACGTATATGTGTATACAAACTTAGATGTATAGTAAAGAGAAACGTTCCACGTAATCCTAGCAACACTAATGCAGTATAGGAGTCGTATATGTGTATACAAACTTAGATGTATAGTAAAGAGAAACGTTCCACGTAATCCTAGCAACACTAATGCAGTATAGGAGTCGTATACGTGTATACAAACTTAGATGTATAGTAAAGAGAAACGTTCCACGTAATCCTAGCAACACTAATGCCGTATAGGAGTCGTATATGTGTATACAAACTTAGATGTATAGTAAAGAGAAACGTTCCACGTAATCCTAGCAACACTAATGCAGTATAGGAGTCGTATATGTGTATACAAAATTAGATGTATAGTAAAGAGAAACGTTCCACGTAATCCTAGCAACACTAATGCAGTATAGGAGTCGTATATGTGTATACAAACTTAGATGTATAGTAAAGAGAAACGTTCCACGTAATCCTAGCAACACTAATGCAGTATAGGAGTCGTATATGTGTATACAAACTTAGATGTATAGTAAACAGAAACGTTCCACGTAATCCTAGCAACACTAATGCAGTATAGGAGTCGTATATTTGTATACAAACTTAGATGTATAGTAAAGAGAAACGTTCCACGTAATCCTAGCAACACTAATGCAGTATAGGAGTCGTATATGTGTATACAAACTTAGATGTATAGTAAAAAGAAACGTTCCACGTAATCCTAGCAACACTAATGCAGTATAGGAGTCGTATATGTGTATACAAACTTAGATGTATAGTAAAGAGAAACGTTCCACGTAGTCCTAGCAACACTAATGCAGTATAGGAGTCGTATATGTGTATACAAACTTAGATGTATAGTAAAGAGAAACGTTCCACGTAATCCTAGCAACACTAATGCAGTATAGGAGTCGTATATGTGTATACAAACTTAGATGTATAGTAAGGAGAAATGTTCCACGTAATCCTAGCAACGCTAATGCAGTATAGGAGTCGTATATGTGTATACAAACTTAGATGTATAGTAAGGAGAAATGTTCCACGTAATCCTAGCAACGCTAATGCAGTATAGGAGTCGTATATGTGTATACAAACTTAGATGTATAGTAAAGAGAAACGTTCCACGTAATCCTAGCAACACTAATGCAGTATAGGAGTCGTATATGTGTATACAAACTTAGATGTATAGTAAAGAGAAACGTTTCACGTAATCCTAGCAACACTAATGCAGTATAGGAGTCGTATATGTGTATACAAACTTAGATGTATAGTAAAGAGAAACGTTCCACGTAATCCTAGCAACACAAATGCAGTATAGGAGTCGTATATTTGTATACAAACTTAGATGTATAGTAAAGTGAAACGTTCCACGTAATCCTAGCAACACTAATGCAGTATAGGAGTCGTATATGTGTATACAAACTTAGATGTATAGTAAAGAGAAACGTTCCACGTAATCCTAGCAACACTAATGCAGTATAGGAGTCGTATATGTGTATACAAACTTAGATGTATAGTAAAGAGAAACGTTCCACGTAATCCTGTCAACACTAATGCAGTATAGGAGTCGTATATGTGTATACAAACTTAGATGTATAGTAAAGAGAAACGTTCCATGTAATCCTAGCAACACTAATGCAGTATAGGAGTCGTATATGTGTATACAAACTTAGATGTATAGTAAAGAGAAACGTTCCACGTAATCCTAGCAACACTAATGCAGTATAGGAGTCGTATATGTGTATACAAACTTAGATGTATAGTAAAGAGAAACGTTCCACGTAATCCTAGCAACACAAATGCAGTATAGGAGTCGTATATTAGTATACAAACTTAGATGTATAGTAAAGAGAAACGTTCCACGTAATCCTAGCAACACTAATGCAGTATAGGAGTCGTATATGTGTATACAAACTTAGATGTATAGTAAAGAGAAACGTTCCACGTAATCCTAGCAACACTAATGCAGTATAGGAGTCGTATATGTGTATACAAACTTAGATGTATAGTAAAGAGAAACGTTCCACGTAATCCTAGCAACACTAATGCAGTATAGGAGTCGTATATATGTATACAAACTTAGATGTATAGTAAAGAGAAACGTTCCACGTAATCCTAGGAACACTAATGCAGTATAGGAGTCGTATATGTGTATACAAACTTAGAGATATAGTAAAGAGAAACGTTCCACGTAATCCTAGCAACACTAATGCAGTATAGGAGTCGTATATGTGTATACAAACTTAGATGTATAGTAAAGAGAAACGTTCCACGTAATGCTAGCAACACTAATGCAGTATAGGAGTCGTATATGTGTATACAAACTTAGATGTATAGTAAAGAGAAACGTTCCACGTAATGCTAGCAACACTAATGCAGTATAGGAGTCGTATATGTGTATACAAACTTAGAGATATAGTAAAGAGAAACGTTCCACGTAATCCTAGCAACACTAATGCAGTATTGGAGTCGTATATGTGTATACAAACTTAGATGTATAGTAAAGAGAAACGTTCCACGTAATCCTAGCAACACTAAAGCAGTATAGGAGTCGTATATGTGTATACAAACTTAGATGTATAGTAAAGAGAAACGTTCCACGTAATCCTAGCAACACTAATGCAGTATAGGAGTCGTATATGTGTATACAAACTTAGATGTATAGTAAAGAGAAACGTTCCACGTAATCCTAGCAACACTAATGCAGTATAGGAGTCGTATATGTGTATACAAACTTAGATGTATAGTAAAGAGAAACGTTCCACGTAATCCTAGCAACACTAATGCAGTATAGGAGTCGTATATGTGTATACAAAATTAGATGTATAGTAAAGAGAAACGTTCCACGTAATCCCAGCAACACTAATGCAGTATAGGAGTCGTATATGTGTATACAAACTTAGATGTATAGCAAAGAGAAACGTTCCACGTAATCCTAGCAACACTAATGCAGTATAGGAGTCCTATATGTGTATACAAACTTAGAGGTATAGTAAAGAGGAACGTTCCACGTAATCCTAGCAACACTAATGCAGTATAGGAGTCCTATATGTGTATACAAACTTAGAGGTATAGTAAAGAGAAACGTTCCACGTAATCCTAGCAACACTAATGCAGTATAGGAGTCGTATATGTGTATACAAACTAAGATGTATAGTACAGAGAAACGTTCCACGTAATCCTAGCAACACTAATGCAGTATAGGAGTCGTATATGTGTATACAAACTTAGATGTATAGTAAAGAGAAACGTTCCACGTAATCCTAGCAACACTAATGCAGTATAGGAGTCGTATATGTGTATACAAACTTAGATGTATAGTAAAGAGAAACGTTCCACGTAATCCTAGCAACACTAATGCAGTATAGGAGTCGTATATGTGTATACAAACTTAGATGTATAGTAAAGAGAAAACGTTTAACGTAATCCTAGCAACACTAATGCAGTATAGGAGTCGTATATGTGTATACAGACTTAGATGTATAGTAAAGAGAAACGTTTAACGTAATCCTAGCAACACTAATGCAGTATAGGAGTCGTATATGTGTATACAAACTTAGATGTATAGTAAAGAGAAACGTTCCACGTAATCCTAGCAACACTAATGCAGTATAGGAGTCCTATATGTGTATACAAACTAAGATGTATAGTACAGAGAAACGTTCCACGTAATCCTAGCAACACTAATGCAGTATAGGAGTCGTATATGTGTATACAAACTTAGATGTATAGTAAAGAGAAACGTTCCACGTAATCCTAGCAACACTAATGCAGTATAGGAGTCGTATATGTGTATACAAATTTAGATGTATAGTAAAGAGAAACGTTCCACGTAATCCTAGCAACACTAATGCAGTATAGGAGTCGTATATGTGTATACAAACTTAGAAGTATAGTAAAGAGAAACGTTTAACGTAATCCTAGCAACACTAATGCAGTATAGGAGTCGTATATGTGTATACAAACTTAGATGTATAGTAAAGAGAAACGTTTAACGTAATCCTAGCAACACTAATGCAGTATAGGAGTCGTATATGTGTATACAAACTTAGATGTATAGTAAAGAGAAACGTTCCACGTAATCCTAGCAACACTAATGCAGTATAGGAGTCCTATATGTGTATACAAACTTAGATGTATAGTAAAGAGAAACGTTCCACGTAATCCTAGCAACACTAATGCAGTATAGGAGTCCTATATGTGTATACAAACTTAGATGTATAGTAAAGAGAAACGTTCCACGTAATCCTAGCAACACTAATGCAGTATAGGAGTCGTATATGTGTATACAAACTTAGATGTATAGTAAAGAGAAACGTTCCACGTAATCCTAGCAACACTAATGCAGTATAAGAGTCGTATATGTGTATACAAACTTAGATGTATAGTAAAAAGAAGCGTTCCACGTAATCCTAGCAACACTAATGCAGTATAGGAGTCGTATATGTATATACAAACTGAGAGATATAGTAAAGAGAAACGTTCCACGTAATCCTAGCAACACTAATGCAGTATAGGAGTCGTATATATGTATACAAACTTAGATGTATAGTAAAGAGAAACGTTCCACGTAATCCTAGCAACACTAATGCAGTATAGGAGTCGTATATGTGTATACAAACTTAGATGTATAGTAAAGAGAAACGTTCCACGTAATCCTAGCAACACTAATGCAGTATAGGAGTCGTATATGTGTATACAAAATTAGATGTATAGTAAAGAGAAACGTTCCACGTAATCCCAGCAACACTAATGCAGTATAGGAGTCGTATATGTGTATACAAACTTAGATGTATAGCAAAGAGAAACGTTCCACGTAATCCTAGCAACACTAATGCAGTATAGGAGTCCTATATGTGTATACAAACTTAGAGGTATAGTAAAGAGAAACGTTCCACGTAATCCTAGCAACACTAATGCAGTATAGGAGTCCTATATGTGTATACAAACTTAGAGGTATAGTAAAGAGAAACGTTCCACGTAATCCTAGCAACACTAATGCAGTATAGGAGTCGTATATGTGTATACAAACTAAGATGTATAGTACAGAGAAACGTTCCACGTAATCCTAGCAACACTAATGCAGTATAGGAGTCGTATATGTGTATACAAACTTAGATGTATAGTAAAGAGAAACGTTCCACGTAATCCTAGCAACACTAATGCAGTATAGGAGTCGTATATGTGTATACAAACTTAGATGTATAGTAAAGAGAAACGTTCCACGTAATCCTAGCAACACTAATGCAGTATAGGAGTCGTATATGTGTATACAAACTTAGATGTATAGTAAAGAGAAACGTTTAACGTAATCCTAGCAACACTAATGCAGTATAGGAGTCGTATATGTGTATACAAACTTAGATGTATAGTAAAGAGAAACGTTTAACGTAATCCTAGCAACACTAATGCAGTATAGGAGTCGTATATGTGTATACAAACTTAGATGTATAGTAAAGAGAAACGTTCCACGTAATCCTAGCAACACTAATGCAGTATAGGAGTCCTATATGTGTATACAAACTAAGATGTATAGTCAGAGAAACGTTCCACGTAATCCTAGCAACACTAATGCAGTATAGGAGTCGTATATGTGTATACAAACTTAGATGTATAGTAAAGAGAAACGTTCCACGTAATCCTAGCAACACTAATGCAGTATAGGAGTCGTATATGTGTATACAAATTTAGATGTATAGTAAAGAGAAACGTTCCACGTAATCCTAGCAACACTAATGCAGTATAGGAGTCGTATATGTGTATACAAACTTAGATGTATAGTAAAGAGAAACGTTTAACGTAATCCTAGCAACACTAATGCAGTATAGGAGTCGTATATGTGTATACAAACTTAGATGTATAGTAAAGAGAAACGTTTAACGTAATCCTAGCAACACTAATGCAGTATAGGAGTCGTATATGTGTATACAAACTTAGATGTATAGTAAAGAGAAACGTTCCACGTAATCCTAGCAACACTAATGCAGTATAGGAGTCCTATATGTGTATACAAACTTAGATGTATAGTAAAGAGAAACGTTCCACGTAATCCTAGCAACACTAATGCAGTATAGGAGTCGTATATGTGTATACAAACTTAGATGTATAGTAAAGAGAAACGTTCCACGTAATCCTAGCAACACTAATGCAGTATAGGAGTCGTATATGTGTATACAAACTTAGATGTATAGTAAAGAGAAACGTTCCACGTAATCCTAGCAACACTAATGCAGTATAAGAGTCGTATATGTGTATACAAACTTAGATTTATAGTAAAAAGAAGCGTTCCACGTAATCCTAGCAACACTAATGCAGTATAGGAGTCGTATATGTATATACAAACTGAGAGATATAGTAAAGAGAAACGTTCCACGTAATCCTAGCAACACTAATGCAGTATTGGAGTCGTATATATGTATACAAACTTAGATGTATAGTAAAGAGAAACGTTCCACGTAATCCTAGCAACACTAATGCAGTATAGGAGTCGTATATGTGTATACAAACTTAGATGTATAGTAAAGAGAAACGTTCCACGTAATCCTAGCAACACAAATGCAGTATAGGAGTCGTATATTTGTATACAAACTTATATGTATAGTAAAGAGAAACGTTCCACGTAATCCTAGCAATACTAATGCAGTATAGGAGTCGTATATGTGTATACAAACTTAGATGTATAGTAAAGAGAAACGTTCCACGTAATCCTAGCAACACTAATGCAGTATAGGATTCGTATATGTGTATACAAACTTAGATGTATAGTAAAGAGAAACGTTCCACGTAATCCTAGCAACACTAATGCAGTATAGGAGTCATATATGTGTATACAAACTTAGATGTATAGTAAAGAGAAACGTTCCACGTAATCCTAGCAACACTAATGCAGTATAGGAGTCGTATATGTGTATACAAACTTAGATGTATAGTAAAGAGAAACGTTCCACGTAATCCTAGCAACACTAATGCAGTATAGGAGTCGTATATGTGTATACAAACTTAGAGGTATAGTAAAGAGAAACGTTCCACGTAATCCTAGCAACACTAATGCAGTATAGGAGTCGTATATGTGTATACAAACTTAGATGTATAGTAAAGAGAAACGTTCCACGTAATCCTAGCAACACTAATGCAGTATAGGAGTCGTATATGTGTATACAAACTTAGATGTATAGTAAAGAGAAACGTTCCACGTAATCCTAGCAACACTAATGCAGAATAGGATTCGTATATGTGTATACAAACTTAGATGTATAGTAAAGAGAAACGTTCCACGTAATCCTAGCAACACTAATGCAGTATAGGAGTCATATATGTGTATACAAACTTAGAGGTATTGTAAAGAGAAACGTTCCACGTAATCCTAGCAACACTAATGCAGTATAGGAGTCGTATATGTGTACACAAACTTAGAGGTATAGTAAAGAGAAACGTTCCACGTAATCCTAGCAACACTAATGCAGTATAGGAGTTGTATATTTGTATACAAACTTATAGGTATAGTAAAGAGAAACGTTCCACGTAATCCTAGCAACACTAATGCAGTATAGGTGTCGTATATGTGTATACAAACTTTGATGTATAGTAAAGAGAAACGTTCCACGTAATCCTAGCTACACTAATGCAGTATAGGAGTCGTATGTGTGTATACAAACTTAGAGGTATAGTAAAGAGAAACGTTCCACGTAATCCTAGTAACACTAATGCAGTATAGGAGTCCTATATGTGTATACAAACTTAGATGTATAGTAAGGAGAAACGTTCCACGTAATCCTAGCAACACTAATGCAGTATAGGAGTCGTATATGTGTATACAAACTTAGATGTATAGTACGGAGAAACGTTCCACGTAATCCTAGCAACACTAATGCAGAATAGGAGTCGTATATGTGTATACAAACTTAGAGGTATAGTAAAGAGAAATGTTCCACGTAATCCTAGCAACACTAATGCAGTATAGGAGTCGTATATGTGTATACAAACTTAGATGTATAGTAAAGAGAAACGTTCCACGTAATCCTAGCAACACTAATGCAGTATAGGAGTCGTATATGTGTATACAAACTTAGATGTATAGTAAAGAGAAACGTTCCACGTAATCCTAGCAACACTAATGCAGTATAGGAGTCGTATATGTGTATACAAAACTTTGATGTATAGTAAAGAGAATTGTTCCACGTAATCCTAGCAACACTAATGCAGTATAGGAGTCGTATGTGTGTATACAAACTTAGAGGTATAGTAAAGAGAAACGTTCCACGTAATCCTAGTAACACTAATGCAGTATAGGAGTCCTATATGTGTATACAAATTTAGATGTATAGTAAAGAGAAACGTTCCACGTAATCCTAGCAACACTAATGCAGTATAGGAGTCGTATATGTGTATACAAACTTAGATGTATAGTAAGGAGTAACGTTCCACGTAATCCTAGCAACACTAATGCAGTATAGGAGTCGTATATGTGTGTACAAACTTAGAGGTATAGTAGAGAGAAATGTTGCACGTAATCCTAGTAACACTAATGCAGTATAGGAGTCGTATATGTGTATACAATCTTAGATCTATAGTAAAGAGAAACGTTCCACGTAATCCTAGCAACACTAATGCAGTATAGGAGTCGTATATGTGTATACAAACTTAGAGGTATAGTAAAGAGAAACGTTCCACGTAATCCTAGCAACACTAATGCAGTATAGGAGTCGTATATGTGTATACAAACTTAGATGTATAGTAAAGAGAAACGTTCCACGTAATCCTAGCAACACTAATGCAGTATAGAAGTCGTATATGTGTATACAAACTTAGATGTATAGTAAAGAGAAACGTTCCACGTAATCCTAGCAACACTAATGCAGTATAGGAGTCGTATATGTGTATACAAACTTAGATGTATAGTAAAGAGAAACGTTCCACGTAATCCTAGCAACACTAATGCAGTATAGGAGTCGTATATGTGTATACAAACTTAGATGTATAGTAAAGAGAAACGTTCCACGTAATCCTAGCAACACTAATGCAGTATAGGAGTCGTATATGTGTATACAAACTTAGATGTATAGTAAAGAGAAACGTTCCACGTAATCCTAGCAACACTAATGCAGTATAGGAGTCGTATATGTGTATACAAACTTAGAGGTATAGTAAAGAGAAACGTTCCACGTAATCCTAGTAACACTAATGCAGTATAGGAGTCGTATATGTGTATACAAACTTAGTTGTATAGTAAAGAGAAACGTTCCACGTAATCCTAGCAACACTAATGCAGTATAGGAGTCGTATATGTGTATACAAACTTAGAGGTATAGTAAAGAGAAATGTTCCACGTAATCCTAGCAACACTAATGCAGTATAGGAGTCGTATATGTGTATACAAACTTAGAGGTATAGTAAAGAGAAATGTTCCACGTAATCCTAGCAACACTAATACAGTATAGGAGTCGTATATGTGTATACAAATTTAGAGGTATAGTAAAGAGAAACGTTCCACGTAATCCTAGCAACTTTAATGCAGTATAGGAGTCGTATATGTGTATACAAACTTAGATGTATAGTAAAGAGAAACGTTCCACGTAATCCTAGCAACACTAATGCAGAATAGGAGTCGTATATGTGTATACAAACTTAGAGGTATAGTAAAGAGAAATGTTCCACGTAATCCTAGCAACACTAATGCAGTATAGGAGTCGTATATGTGTATACAAACTTAGATGTATAGTAAAGAGAAACGTTCCACGTAATCCTAGCAACACTAATGCAGTATAGGAGTCGTATATGTGTATACAAACTTAGATGTATAGTAAAGAGAAACGTTCCACGTAATCCTAGCAACACTAATGCAGTATAGGAGTCGTATATGTGTATACAAAACTTTGATGTATAGTAAAGAGAATTGTTCCACGTAATCCTAGCAACACTAATGCAGTATAGGAGTCGTATGTGTGTATACAAACTTAGAGGTATAGTAAAGAGAAACGTTCCACGTAATCCTAGTAACACTAATGCAGTATAGGAGTCCTATATGTGTATACAAATTTAGATGTATAGTAAAGAGAAACGTTCCACGTAATCCTAGCAACACTAATGCAGTATAGGAGTCGTATATGTGTATACAAACTTAGATGTATAGTAAGGAGTAACGTTCCACGTAATCCTAGCAACACTAATGCAGTATAGGAGTCGTATATGTGTATACAAACTTAGAGGTATAGTAAAGAGAAACGTTCCACGTAATCCTAGCAACACTAATGCAGTATAGGAGTCGTATATGTGTATACAAACTTAGATGTATAGTAAAGAGAAACGTTCCACGTAATCCTAGCAACACTAATGCAGTATAGGAGTCGTATATGTGGATACAAACTTAGATGTATAGTAAAGAGAAACGTTCCACGTAATCCTAGCAACACTAATGCAGTATAGGAGTCGTATATGTGTATACAAACTTAGATGTATAGTAAAGAGAAACGTTCCACGTAATCCTAGCAACACTAATGCAGTATAGGAGTCGTATATGTGTATACAAACTTAGATGTATAGTAAAGAGAAACGTTCCACGTAATCCTAGCAACACTAATGCAGTATAGGAGTTGTATATGAGTATACAAACTTAGATGTATAGTAAAAAGAAACGTTCCACGTAATCCTAGCAACACTAATGCAGTATAGGAGTCGTATATGTGTATACAAACTGAGAGATATAGTAAAGAGAAACGTTCCACGTTTTCCTAGCAACACTAATGCAGTATAGGAGTCGTATATTTGTATACAAACTTATAGGTATAGTAAAGAGAAACGTTCCACGTAATCCTAGCAACACTAATGCAGTATAGGAGTCGTATATGTGTATACAAACTTTGATATATAGTAAAGAGAAACGTTCCACGTAATCCTAGCTACACTAATGCAGTATAGGAGTCGTATGTGTGTATACAAACTTAGAGGTATAAAAAAGAGAAACGTTCCACGTAATCCTAGTAACACTAATGCAGTATAGGAGTCCTATATGTGTATACAAACTTAGATGTATAGTAAGGAGAAACGTTCCACGTAATCCTAGCAACACTAATGCAGTATAGGAGTCGTATATGTGTATACAAACTTAGATGTATAGTAAGGAGAAACGTTCCACGTAATCCTAGCAACACTAATGCAGAATAGGAGTCGTATATGTGTATACAAACTTAGAGGTATAGTAAAGAGAAATGTTCCACGTAATCCTAGTAACACTAATGCAGTATAGGAGTCGTATATGTGTATACAAACTTAGATGTATAGTAAAGAGAAACGTTCCACGTAATCCTAGCAACACTAATGCAGTATAGGAGTCGTATATGTGTATACAAACTTAGATGTATAGTAAAGAGAAACGTTCCACGTAATCCTAGCAACACTAATGCAGTATAGGAGTCGTATATGTGTATACAAACTTTGATGTATAGTAAAGAGAATTGTTCCACGTAATCCTAGCAACACTAATGCAGTATAGGAGTCGTATGTGTGTATACAAACTTAGAGGTATAGTAAAGAGAAACGTTCCACGTAATCCTAGTAACACTAATGCTGTATAGGAGTCCTATATGTGTATACAAATTTAGATGTATAGTAAAGAGAAACGTTCCACGTAATCCTAGCAACACTAATGCAGTATAGGAGTCGTATATGTGTATACAAACTTAGATGTATAGTAAGGAGTAACGTTCCACGTAATCCTAGCAACACTAATGCAGTATAGGAGTCGTATATGTGTGTACAAACTTAGAGGTATAGTAGAGAGAAATGTTGCACGTAATCCTAGTAACACTAATGCAGTATAGGAGTCGTATATGTGTATACAAACTTAGATCTATAGTAAAGAGAAACGTTCCACGTAATCCTAGCAACACTAATGCAGTATAGGAGTCGTATATGTGTATACAAACTTAGAGGTATAGTAAAGAGAAACGTTCCACGTAATCCTAGCAACACTAATGCAGTATAGGAGTCGTATATGTGTATACAAACTTAGATGTATAGTAAAGAGAAACGTTCCACGTAATCCTAGCAACACTAATGCAGTATAGAAGTCGTATATGTGTATACAAACTTAGATGTATAAAAAAGAGAAACGTTCCACGTAATCCTAGCAACACTAATGCAGTATAGGAGTCGTATATGTGTATACAAACTTAGATGTATAGTAAAGAGAAACGTTCCACGTAATCCTAGCAACACTAATGCAGTATAGGAGTCGTATATGTGTATACAAACTTAGATGTATAGTAAAGAGAAACGTTCCACGTAATCCTAGCAACATTAATGCAGTATAGGTGTCGTATATGTGTATACAAACTTAGATGTATAGTAAAGAGAAACGTTCCACGTAATCCTAGCAACACTAATGCAGTATAGGAGTCGTATATGTGTATACAAACTTAGAGGTATAGTAAAGAGAAACGTTCCACGTAATCCTAGTAACACTAATGCAGTATAGGAGTCGTATATGTGTATACAAACTTAGATGTATAGTAAAGAGAAACGTTCCACGTAATCCTAGCAACACTAATGCAGTATAGGAGTCGTATATGTGTATACAAACTTAGAGGTATAGTAAAGAGAAATGTTCCACGTAATCCTAGCAACACTAATGCAGTATAGGAGTCGTATATGTGTATACAAACTTAGAGGTATAGTAAAGAGAAATGTTCCACGTAATCCTAGCAACACTAATACAGTATAGGAGTCGTATATGTGTATACAAATTTAGAGGTATAGTAAAGAGAAACGTTCCACGTAATCCTAGCAACTTTAATGCAGTATAGGAGTCGTATATGTGTATACAAACTTAGATGTATAGTAAAGAGAAACGTTCCACGTAATCCTAGCAATACTAATGCAGTATAGGAGTCGTATATGTGTATACAAATTTAGAGGTATAGTAAAGAGAAACGTTCCTCGTAAACCTAGCAACACTAATGCAGTATAGGAGTCGTATATGTGTATACAAACTTAGATGTATAGTAAAGAGAAAAGTTCCACGTAATCCTAGCAACACTAATGCAGTATAGGAGTCGTATATGTGTATACAAACTTAGAGGTATAGTAAAGAGAAACGTTCCACGTAATCCTAGCAACACTAATGCAGTATAGGAGTCGTATATGTGTATACAAACTTAGATGTATAGTAAAGAGAAACGTTCCACGTAATCCTAGCAACACTAATGCAGTATAGGAGTCGTATATGTGGATACAAACTTAGATGTATAGTAAAGAGAAACGTTCCACGTAATCCTAGCAACACTAATGCAGTATAGGAGTCGTATATGTGTATACAAACTTAGATGTATAGTAAAGAGAAACGTTCCACGTAATCCTAGCAACACTAATGCAGTATAGGAGTCGTATATGTGTATACAAACTTAGATGTATAGTAAAGAGAAACGTTCCACGTAATCCTAGCAACACTAATGCAGTATAGGAGTTGTATATGAGTATACAAACTTAGATGTATAGTAAAAAGAAACGTTCCACGTAATCCTAGCAACACTAATGCAGTATAGGAGTCGTATATGTGTATACAAACTGAGAGATATAGTAAAGAGAAACGTTCCACGTTTTCCTAGCAACACTAATGCAGTATAGGAGTCGTATATGTGTATACAAACTTAGATGTATAGTAAAGAGAAACGTTCCACGTAATCCTAGCAACACTAATGCAGTATAGGAGTCGTATATGTGTATACAAACTTAGATGTATAGTAAAGAGAAACGTTCCACGTAATCCTAGCAACACAAATGCAGTATAGGAGTCGTATATTTGTATACAAACTGAGAGATATAGTAAAGAGAAACGTTCCACGTAATCCTAGCAACACTAATGCAGTATAGGAGTCGTATATGTGTATACAAACTTAGATGTATAGTAAAGAGAAACGTTCCACGTAATCCTAGCAACACTAATGCAGTATAGGAGTCGTATATGTGTATACAAACTTAGATGTATAGTAAAGAGAAACGTTCCACGTAATCCTAGCAACACAAATGCAGTATAGGAGTCGTATATTTGTATACAAACTTAGATGTATAGTAAAGAGAAACGTTCCACGTAATCCTAGCAACACTAATGCAGTATAGGAGTCGTATATGTGTATACAAACTTAGATGTATAGTAAAGAGAAACGTTCCACGTAATCCTAGCAACACTAATGCAGTATAGGTTTCGTATATGTGTATACAAACTTAGATGTATAGTAAAGAGAAACGTTCCACGTAATCCTAGCAACACTAATACAGTATAGGAGTCATATATGTGTATACAAACTTAGATGTATAGTAAAGAGAAACGTTCCACGTAATCCTAGCAACACTAATGCAGTATAGAAGTCGTATATGTGTATACAAACTTAGATGTATAGTAAAGAGAAACGTTCCACGTAATCCTAGCAACACTAATGCAGTATAGGAGTCGTATATGTGTATACAAACTTAGATGTATAGTAAAGAGAAACGTTCCACGTAATCCTAGCAACACTAATGCAGTATAGGAGTCGTATATGTGTATACAAACTTAGAGGTATAGTAAAGAGAAACGTTCCACGTAATCCTAGCAACACTAATGCAGTATAGGAGTCGTATATTTGTATACAAACTTAGATGTATAGCAAAGAGAAACGTTCCACGTAATCCTAGCAACACTAATGCAGTATAGGAGTCGTATATTTGTATACAAACTTAGATGTATAGTAAAGAGAAAAGTTCCTCGTAATCCTAGCAACACTAATGCAGTATAGGAGTCGTATATGTGTATACAAACTTAGATGTATAGTAAAGAGAAACGTTCCACGTAGTCCTAGCAACACTAATGCAGTATAGGAGTCGTATATGTGTATACAAACTTAGATGTATAGTAAAGAGAAACGTTCCACGTAATCCTAGCAACACTAATGCAGTATAGGAGTCGTATATGTGTATACAAACTTAGAGGTATAGTAAAGAGAAACGTTCCACGTAATCCTAGTAACACTAATGCAGTATAGGAGTCCTATATGTGTATAAAAACTTAGATGTATAGTAAGGAGAAACGTTCCACGTAATCCTAGCAACACTAATGCAGTATAGGAGTCGTATATGTGTATACAAACTTAGATGTATAGTAAGGAGAAACGTTCCACGTAATCCTAGCAACACTAATGCAGTATAGGAGTCGTATGTGTGTATACAAACTTAGAGGTGTAGTAAAGAGAAACGTTCCACGTAATCCTAGCAACACTAATGCAGTATAGGAGTCCTATATGTGTATACAAACTTAGATGTATAGTAAGGAGAAACGTTCCACGTAATCCTAGCAACACTAATGCAGTATAGGAGTCGTATATGTGTATACAAACTTAGATGTATAGTAAGGAGAAACGTTCCACGTAATCCTAGCAACACTAATGCAGTATAGGAGTCGTATATGTGTATACAAACTTAGATGTATAGTAAGGAGAAACGTTCCACGTAATCCTAGCAACACTAATGCAGTATAGGAGTCGTATATGTGTATACAATCTTAGATGTATAGTAAAGAGAAACGTTTAACGTAATCCTAGCAACACTAATGCAGTATAGGAGTCGTATATGTGTATACAATCTTAGATGTATAGTAAAGAGAAACGTTCCACGTAATCCTAGCAACATTAATGCAGTATAGGAGTCCTATATGTGTATACAAACTAAGATGTATAGTACAGAGAAACGTTCCACGTATCCTAGCAACACTAATGCAGTATAGGAGTCGTATATGTGTATACAAACTTAGATGTATAGTAAAGAGAAACGTTCCACGTAATCCTAGCAACACTAATGCAGTATAGGAGTCGTATATGTGTATACAAACTTAGATGTATAGTAAAGAGAAACGTTCCACGTAATCCTAGCAACACTAATGCAGTATAGGAGTCGTATATGTGTATACAAATTTAGATGTATAGTAAAGAGAAACGTTCCACGTAATCCTAGCAACACTAATGCAGTATAGGAGTCGTATATGTGTATACAAACTTAGATGTATAGTAAAGAGAAACGTTTAACGTAATCCTAGCAACACTAATGCAGTATAGGAGTCGTATATGTGTATACAAACTTTGATGTATAGTAAAGAGAAACGTTCCACGTAATCCTAGCAACACTAATGCAGTATAGGAGTCGTATGTGTGTATACAAACTTAGAGGTATAGTAAAGAGAAACGTTCCACGTAATCCTAGTAACACTAATGCAGTATAGGAGTCTTATATGTGTATACAAACTTAGATGTATAGTAAGGAGAAACGTTCCACGTAATCCTAGCAACACTAATGCAGTATAGGAGTCGTATATGTGTATACAAACTTAGATGTATAGTAAGGAGAAACGTTCCACGTAATCCTAGCAACACTAATGCAGAATAGGAGTCGTATATGTGTATACAAACTTAGAGGTATAGTAAAGAGAAATGTTCCACGTAATCCTAGTAACACTAATGCAGTATAGGAGTCGTATATGTGTATACAAACTTAGATGTATAGTAAAGAGAAACGTTCCACGTAATCCTAGCAACACTAATGCAGTATAGGAGTCGTATATGTGTATACAAACTTAGATGTATAGTAAAGAGAAACGTTCCACGTAATCCTAGCAACACTAATGCAGTATAGGAGTCGTATATGTGTATACAAACTTTGATGTATAGTAAAGAGAATTGTTCCACGTAATCCTAGCAACACTAATGCAGTATAGGAGTCGTATGTGTGTATACAAACTTAGAGGTATAGTAAAGAGAAACGTTCCACGTAATCCTAGTAACACTAATGCAGTATAGGAGTCCTATATGTGTATACAAATTTAGATGTATAGTAAAGAGAAACGTTCCACGTAATCCTAGCAACACTAATGCAGTATAGGAGTCGTATATGTGTATACAAACTTAGATGTATAGTAAGGAGTAACGTTCCACGTAATCCTAGCAACACTAATGCAGTATAGGAGTCGTATATGTGTGTACAAACTTAGAGGTATAGTAGAGAGAAATGTTGCACGTAACCCTAGTAACACTAATGCAGTATAGGAGTCGTATATGTGTATACAAACTTAGATCTATAGTAAAGAGAAACGTTCCACGTAATCCTAGCAACACTAATGCAGTATAGGAGTCGTATATGTGTATACAAACTTAGAGGTATAGTAAAGAGAAACGTTCCACGTAATCCTAGCAACACTAATGCAGTATAGGAGTCGTATATGTGTATACAAACTTAGATGTATAGTAAAGAGAAACGTTCCACGTAATCCTAGCAACACTAATGCAGTATAGAAGTCGTATATGTGTATACAAACTTAGATGTATAGTAAAGAGAAACGTTCCACGTAATCCTAGCAACACTAATGCAGTATAGGAGTCGTATATGTGTATACAAACTTAGATGTATAGTAAAGAGAAACGTTCCACGTAATCCTAGCAACACTAATGCAGTATAGGAGTCGTATATGTGTATACAAACTTAGATGTATAGTAAAGAGAAACGTTCCACGTAATCCTAGCAACACTAATGCAGTATAGGAGTCGTATATGTGTATACAAACTTAGATGTATAGTAAAGAGAAACGTTCCACGTAATCCTAGCAACACTAATGCAGTATAGGAGTCGTATATGTGTATACAAACTTAGAGGTATAGTAAAGAGAAACGTTCCACGTAATCCTAGTAACACTAATGCAGTATAGGAGTCGTATATGTGTATACAAACTTAGATGTATAGTAAAGAGAAACGTTCCACGTAATCCTAGCAACACTAATGGAGTATAGGAGTCGTATATGTGTATACAAACTTAGAGGTATAGTAAAGAGAAATGTTCCACGTAATCCTAGCAACACTAATGCAGTATAGGAGTCGTATATGTGTATACAAACTTAGAGGTATAGTAAAGAGAAATGTTCCACGTAATCCTAGCAACACTAATACAGTATAGGAGTCGTATATGTGTATACAAATTTAGAGGTATAGTAAAGAGAAACGTTAAACGTAATCCTAGCAACTTTAATGCAGTATAGGAGTCGTATATGTGTATACAAACTTAGATGTATAGTAAAGAGAAACGTTCCACGTAATCCTAGCAACACTAATGCAGTATAGGAGTCGTATATGTGTATACAAATTTAGAGGTATAGTAAAGAGAAACGTTCCACGTAATGCTAGCAACACTAATGCAGTATAGGAGTCGTATATGTGTATACAAACTTAGAGATATAGTAAAGAGAAACGTTCCACGTAATCCTAGCAACTCTAATGCAGTATAGGATTCGTATATGTGTATACAAACTTAGATGTATAGTAAAGAGAAACGTTCCACGTAATCCTAGCAACACTAATGCAGTATAGGAGTCGTATATGTGTATACAAACTTAGATGTATAGTAAAGAGAAACGTTCCACGTAATCCTAGCAACACTAATGCAGTATAGGAGTCGTATATGTGTATACAAACTTAGAGGTATAGTAAAGAGAAACGTTCCACGTAATCCTAGCAACACTAATGCAGTATAGGAGTCGTATATGTGTATACAAACTTAGATGTATAGTAAAGAGAAACGTTCCACGTAATCCTAGCAACACTAATGCAGTATAGGAGTCGTATATGTGTATACAAACTTAGAGGTATAGTAAAGAGAAACGTTCCACGTAATCCTAGCAACACTAATGCAGTATAGGAGTCGTGTATGTGTATACAAACTTAGATGTATAGTAAAGAGAAACGTTCCACGTAATCCTAGCAACACTAATGCAGTATAGGAGTCGTATATGTGGATACAAACTTAGATGTATAGTAAAGAGAAACGTTCCACGTAATCCTAGCAACACTAATGCAGTATAGGAGTCGTATATGTGTATACAAACTTAGATGTATAGTAAAGAGAAACGTTCCACGTAATCCTAGCAACACTAATGCAGTATAGGAGTCGTATATGTGTATACAAACTTAGATGTATAGTAAAGAGAAACGTTCCACGTAATCCTAGCAACACTAATGCAGTATAGGAGTTGTATATGAGTATACAAACTTAGATGTATAGTAAAAAGAAACGTTCCCCGTAATCCTAGCAACACTAATGCAGTATAGGAGTCGTATATGTGTATACAAACTGAGAGATATAGTAAAGAGAAACGTTCCACGTTTTCCTAGCAACACTAATGCAGTATAGGAGTCGTATATGTGTATACAAACTTAGATGTATAGTAAAGAGAAACGTTCCACGTAATCCTAGCAACACTAATGCAGTATAGGAGTCGTATATGTGTATACAAACTTAGATGTATAGTAAAGAGAAACGTTCCACGTAATCCTAGCAACACAAATGCAGTATAGGAGTCGTATATTTGTATACAAACTGAGAGATATAGTAAAGAGAAACGTTCCACGTAATCCTAGCAACACTAATGCAGTATAGGAGTCGTATATGTGTATACAAACTTAGATGTATAGTAAAGAGAAACGTTCCACGTAATCCTAGCAACACTAATGCAGTATAGGAGTCGTATATGTGTATACAAACTTAGATGTATAGTAAAGAGAAACGTTCCACGTAATCCTAGCAACACAAATGCAGTATAGGAGTCGTATATTTGTATACAAACTTAGATGTATAGTAAAGAGAAACGTTCCACGTAATCCTAGCAACACTAATGCAGTATAGGAGTCGTATATGTGTATACAAACTTAGATGTATAGTAAAGAGAAACGTTCCACGTAATCCTAGCAACACTAATGCAGTATAGGATTCGTATATGTGTATACAAACTTAGATGTATAGTAAAGAGAAACGTTCCACGTAATCCTAGCAACACTAATGCAGTATAGGAGTCATATATGTGTATACAAACTTAGATGTATAGTAAAGAGAAACGTTCCACGTAATCCTAGCAACACTAATGCAGTATAGGAGTCGTATATGTGTATACAAACTTAGATGTATAGTAAAGAGAAACGTTCCACGTAATCCTAGCAACACTAATGCAGTATAGGAGTCGTATATGTGTATACAAACTTAGAGGTATAGTAAAGAGAAACGTTCCACGTAATCCTAGCAACACTAATGCAGTATAGGAGTCGTATATGTGTATACAAACTTAGATGTATAGTAAAGAGAAACGTTCCACGTAATCCTAGCAACACTAATGCAGTATAGGGGTCGTATATGTGTATACAAACTAAGATGTTTAGTAAAGAGAAACGTTCCACGTAATCCTAGCAACACTAATGCAGTATAGGATTCGTATATGTGTATACAAACTTAGATGTATAGTAAAGAGAAACGTTCCACGTAATCCTAGCAACACTAATGCAGTATAGGAGTCATATATGTGTATACAAACTTAGATGTATAGTAAAGAGAAACGTTCCACGTAATCCTAGCAACACTAATGCAGTATAGGAGTCATATATGTGTATACAAACTTAGATGTATAGTAAAGAGAAACGTTCCTCGTAATCCTAGCAATACTAATGCAGTATAGGAGTCGTATATGTGTATACAAACTTAGATGTATAGTAAAGAGAAACGTTCCACGTAATCCTAGCAACACTAATGCAGTATAGGAGTCGTATATGTGTATACAAACTTAGATGTATAGTAAAGAGAAACGTTCCACGTAATCCTAGCAACACTAATGCAGTATAGGAGTCGTATATGTGTATACAAACTTAGAGGTATAGTAAAGAGAAACGTTCCACGTAATCCTAGCAACACTAATGCAGTATAGGAGTCGTATATTTGTATACAAACTTAGATGTATAGCAAAGAGAAACGTTCCACGTAATCCTAGCAACACTAATGCAGTATAGGAGTCGTATATTTGTATACAAACTTAGATGTATAGTAAAGAGAAAAGTTCCTCGTAATCCTAGCAACACTAATGCAGTATAGGAGTCGTATATGTGTATACAAACTTAGATGTATAGTAAAGAGAAACGTTCCACGTAGTCCTAGCAACACTAATGCAGTATAGGAGTCGTATATGTGTATACAAACTTAGATGTATAGTAAAGAGAAACGTTCCACGTAATCCTAGCAACACTAATGCAGTATAGGAGTCGTATATGTGTATACAAACTTAGAGGTATAGTAAAGAGAAACGTTCCACGTAATCCTAGTAACACTAATGCAGTATAGGAGTCCTATATGTGTATACAAACTTAGATGTATAGTAAGGAGAAACGTTCCACGTAATCCTAGCAACACTAATGCAGTATAGGAGTCGTATATGTGTATACAAACTTAGATGTATAGTAAGGAGAAACGTTCCACGTAATCCTAGCAACACTAATGCAGTATAGGAGTCGTATGTGTGTATACAAACTTAGAGGTGTAGTAAAGAGAAACGTTCCACGTAATCCTAGCAACACTAATGCAGTATAGGAGTCCTATATGTGTATACAAACTTAGATGTATAGTAAGGAGAAACGTTCCACGTAATCCTAGCAACACTAATGCAGTATAGGAGTCGTATATGTGTATACAAACTTAGATGTATAGTAAGGAGAAACGTTCCACGTAATCCTAGCAACACTAATGCAGTATAGGAGTCGTATATGTGTATACAAACTTAGATGTATAGTAAGGAGAAACGTTCCACGTAATCCTAGAACACTAATGCAGTATAGGAGTCGTATATGTGTATACAATCTTAGATGTATAGTAAAGAGAAACGTTTAACGTAATCCTAGCAACACTAATGCAGTATAGGAGTCGTATATGTGTATACAATCTTAGATGTATAGTAAAGAGAAACGTTCCACGTAATCCTAGCAACATTAATGCAGTATAGGAGTCCTATATGTGTATACAAACTAAGATGTATAGTACAGAGAAACGTTCCACGTAATCCTAGCAACACTAATGCAGTATAGGAGTCGTATATGTGTATACAAACTTAGATGTATAGTAAAGAGAAACGTTCCACGTAATCCTAGCAACACTAATGCAGTATAGGAGTCGTATATGTGTATACAAACTTAGATGTATAGTAAAGAGAAACGTTCCACGTAATCCTAGCAACACTAATGCAGTATAGGAGTCGTATATGTGTATACAAATTTAGATGTATAGTAAAGAGAAACGTTCCACGTAATCCTAGCAACACTAATGCAGTATAGGAGTCGTATATGTGTATACAAACTTAGATGTATAGTAAAGAGAAACGTTTAACGTAATCCTAGCAACACTAATGCAGTATAGGAGTCGTATATGTGTATACAAACTTAGATGTATAGTAAAGAGAAACGTTCCACGTAATCCTAGCAACACTAATGCAGTATAGGAGTCCTATATGTGTATACAAACTTAGATGTATAGTAAAGGGAAACGTTCCACGTAATCCTAGCAACACTAATGCAGTATAGGAGTCCTATATGTGTATACAAACTTCGATGTATAGTAAAGAGAAACGTTCCACGTAATCCTAGCAACACTAATGCAGTATAGGAGTCTTATATGTGTATACAAACTTAGATGTATAGTAAAGAGAAACGTTCCACGTAATCCTAGCAACACTAATGCAGTATAGGAGTCGTATATGTGTATACAAACTTAGATGTATAGTAAAAAGAAACGTTCCACGTAATCCTAGCAACACTAATGCAGTATAGGAGTCGTATATGTGTATACAAACTGAGAGATATAGTAAAGAGAAACGTTCCACGTAATCCTAGCAACACTAATGCAGTATAGGAGTCGTATATGTGTATACAAACTTAGATGTATAGTAAAGAGAAACGTTCCACGTAATCCTAGCAACACTAATGCAGTATAGGAGTCGTATATGTGTATACAAACTTAGATGTATAGTAAAGAGAAACGTTCCACGTAATCCTAGCAACACTAATGCAGTATAGGAGTCGTATATGTGTATACAAACTTAGATGTATAGTAAAGAGAAACGTTCCACGTAATCCTAGCAACACAAATGCAGTATAGGAGTCGTATATTTGTATTCAAACTTAGATGTATAGTAAAGAGAAACGTTCCACGTAATCCTAGCAACACTAATGCAGTATAGGAGTCGTATATGTGTATACAAACTTAAATGTATAGTAAAGTGAAACGTTCCACGTAATCCTAGCAACACTAATGCAGTATAGGAGTCGTATATGTGTATACAAACTTAGATGTATAGTAAAGAGAAACGTTCCACGTAATCCTAGCAACACTAATGCAGTATAGGAGTCGTATATGTGTATACAAACTTAGATGTATAGTAAAGAGAAACGTTCCACGTAATCCTGTCAACACTAATGCAGTATAGGAGTCGTATATGTGTATACAAACTTAGATGTATAGTAAAGAGAAACGTTCCACGTAATCCTAGCAACACTAATGCAGTATAGGAGTCGTATATGTGTATACAAAGTTAGATGTATAGTAAAGAGAAACGTTCCACGTAATCCTAGCAACACTAATGCAGTATAGGAGTCGTATATGTGTATACAACCTTAGATGTATAGTAAAGAGAAACGTTCCACGTAATCCTAGCAACACAAATGCAGTATAGGAGTCGTATATTAGTATACAAACTTAGATGTATAGTAAAGAGAAACGTTCCACGTAATCCTAGCAACACTAATGCAGTATAGGAGTCGTATATGTGGATACAAACTTAGATGTATAGTAAAGAGAAACGTTCCACGTAATCCTAGCAACACTAATGCAGTATAGGAGTCGTATATGTGTATACAAACTTAGATGTATAGTAAAGAGAAACGTTCCACGTAATCCTAGCAACACTAATGCAGTATAGGAGTCGTATATGTGTATACAAACTTAGATGTATAGTAAAGAGAAACGTTCCACGTAATCCTAGCAACACTAATGCAGTATAGGAGTTGTATATGAGTATACAAACTTAGATGTATAGTAAAAAGAAACGTTCCACGTAATCCTAGCAACACTAATGCAGTATAGGAGTCGTATATGTGTATACAAACTGAGAGATATAGTAAAGAGAAACGTTCCACGTTTTCCTAGCAACACTAATGCAGTATAGGAGTCGTATATGTGTATACAAACTTAGATGTATAGTAAAGAGAAACGTTCCACGTAATCCTAGCAACACTAATGCAGTATAGGAGTCGTATATGTGTATACAAACTTAGATGTATAGTAAAGAGAAACGTTCCACGTAATCCTAGCAACACAAATGCAGTATAGGAGTCGTATATTTGTATACAAACTGAGAGATATAGTAAAGAGAAACGTTCCACGTAATCCTAGCAACACTAATGCAGTATAGGAGTCGTATATGTGTATACAAACTTAGATGTATAGTAAAGAGAAACGTTCCACGTAATCCTAGCAACACTAATGCAGTATAGGAGTCGTATATGTGTATACAAACTTAGATGTATAGTAAAGAGAAACGTTCCACGTAATCCTAGCAACACAAATGCAGTATAGGAGTCGTATATTTGTATACAAACATAGATGTATAGTAAAGAGAAACGTTCCACGTAATCCTAGCAACACTAATGCAGTATAGGAGTCGTATATGTGTATACAAACTTAGATGTATAGTAAAGAGAAACGTTCCACGTAATCCTAGCAACACTAATGCAGTATAGGATTCGTATATGTGTATACAAACTTAGATGTATAGTAAAGAGAAACGTTCCACGTAATCCTAGCAACACTAATGCAGTATAGGAGTCATATATGTGTATACAAACTTAGATGTATAGTAAAGAGAAACGTTCCACGTAATCCTAGCAACACTAATGCAGTATAGGAGTCGTATATGTGTATACAAACTTAGATGTATAGTAAAGAGAAACGTTCCACGTAATCCTAGCAACACTAATGCAGTATAGGAGTCGTATATGTGTATACAAACTTAGAGGTATAGTAAAGAGAAACGTTCCACGTAATCCTAGCAACACTAATGCAGTATAGGAGTCGTATATGTGTATACAAACTTAGATGTATAGTAAAGAGAAACGTTCCACGTAATCCTAGCAACACTAATGCAGTATAGGGGTCGTATATGTGTATACAAACTAAGATGTTTAGTAAAGAGAAACGTTCCACGTAATCCTAGCAACACTAATGCAGTATAGGATTCGTATATGTGTATACAAACGTAGATGTATAGTAAAGAGAAACGTTCCACGTAATCCTAGCAACACTAATGCAGTATAGGAGTCATATATGTGTATACAAACTTAGATGTATAGTAAAGAGAAACGTTCCACGTAATCCTAGCAACACTAATGCAGTATAGGAGTCATATATGTGTATACAAACTTAGATGTATAGTAAAGAGAAACATTCCTCGTAATCCTAGCAATACTAATGCAGTATAGGAGTCGTATATGTGTATACAAACTTAGATGTATAGTAAAGAGAAACGTTCCACGTAATCCTAGCAACACTAATGCAGTATAGGAGTCGTATATGTGTATACAAACTTAGATGTATAGTAAAGAGAAACGTTCCACGTAATCCTAGCAACACTAATGCAGTATAGGAGTCGTATATGTGTATACAAACTTAGAGGTATAGTAAAGAGAAACGTTCCACGTAATCCTAGCAACACTAATGCAGTATAGGAGTCGTATATTTGTATACAAACTTAGATGTATAGCAAAGAGAAACGTTCCACGTAATCCTAGCAACACTAATGCAGTATAGGAGTCGTATATTTGTATACAAACTTAGATGTATAGTAAAGAGAAAAGTTCCTCGTAATCCTAGCAACACTAATGCAGTATAGGAGTCGTATATGTGTATACAAACTTAGATGTATAGTAATGAGAAACGTTCCACGTAGTCCTAGCAACACTAATGCAGTATAGGAGTCGTATATGTGTATACAAACTTAGATGTATAGTAAAGAGAAACGTTCCACGTAATCCTAGCAACACTAATGCAGTATAGGAGTCGTATATATGTATACAAACTTAGATGTATAGTAAAGAGAAACGTTCCACGTAATCCTAGCAACACTAATGCAGTATAGGAGTCGTATATGTGTATACAAACTTAGATGTATAGTAAAGAGAAACGTTCCACGTAATGCTAGCAACACTAATGCAGTATAGGAGTCGTATATGTGTATACAAACTTAGATGTATAGTAAAGAGAAACGTTCCACGTAATGCTAGCAACACTAATGCAGTATAGGAGTCGTATATGTGTATACAAACTTAGAGATATAGTAAAGAGAAACGTTCCACGTAATCCTAGCAACACTAATGCAGTATAGGAGTCGTATATGTGTATACAAACTTAGATGTATAGTAAAGAGAAACGTTCCACGTAATCCTAGCAACACTAAAGCAGTATAGGAGTCGTATATGTGTATACAAACTTAGATGTATAGTAAAGAGAAACGTTCCACGTAATCCTAGCAACACTAATGCAGTATAGGAGTCGTATATGTGTATACAAACTTAGATGTATAGTAAAGAGAAACGTTCCACGTAATCCTAGCAACACTAATGCAGTATAGGAGTCGTATATGTGTATACAAACTTAGATGTATAGTAAAGAGAAACGTTCCACGTAATCCTAGCAACACTAATGCAGTATAGGAGTCGTATATGTGTATACAAACTTAGATGTATAGTAAAGAGAAACGTTTAACGTAATCCTAGCAACACTAATGCAGTATAGGAGTCGTATATGTGTATACAAACTTAGATGTATAGTAAAGAGAAACGTTTAACGTAATCCTAGCAACACTAATGCAGTATAGGAGTCGTATATGTGTATACAAACTTAGATGTATAGTAAAGAGAAACGTTCCACGTAATCCTAGCAACACTAATGCAGTATAGGAGTCCTATATGTGTATACAAACTAAGATGTATAGTACAGAGAAACGTTCCACGTAATCCTAGCAACACTAATGCAGTATAGGAGTCGTATATGTGTATACAAACTTAGATGTATAGTAAAGAGAAACGTTCCACGTAATCCTAGCAACACTAATGCAGTATAGGAGTCGTATATGTGTATACAAATTTAGATGTATAGTAAAGAGAAACGTTCCACGTAATCCTAGCAACACTAATGCAGTATATTAGTCGTATATGTGTATACAAACTTAGATGTATAGTAAAGAGAAACGTTTAACGTAATCCTAGCAACACTAATGCAGTATAGGAGTCGTATATGTGTATACAAACTTAGATGTATAGTAAAGAGAAACGTTTAACGTAATCCTAGCAACACTAATGCAGTATAGGAGTCGTATATGTGTATACAAACTTAGATGTATAGTAAAGAGAAACGTTCCACGTAATCCTAGCAACACTAATGCAGTATAAGAGTCGTATATGTGTATACAAACTTAGATGTATAGTAAAAAGAAGCGTTCCACGTAATCCTAGCAACACTAATGCAGTATAGGAGTCGTATATGTATATACAAACTGAGAGATATAGTAAAGAGAAACGTTCCACGTAATCCTAGTAACACTAATGCAGTATAGGAGTCGTATATATGTATACAAACTTAGATGTATAGTAAAGAGAAACGTTCCACGTAATCCTAGCAACACAAATGCAGTATAGGAGTCGTATATTTGTATACAAACTTATATGTATAGTAAAGAGAAACGTTCCACGTAATCCTAGCAATACTAATGCAGTATAGGAGTCGTATATGTGTATACAAACTTAGATGTATAGTAAAGAGAAACGTTCCACGTAATCCTAGCAACACTAATGCAGTATAGGAGTCGTATATGTGTATACAAACTTAGAGGTATAGTAAAGAGAAACGTTCCACGTAATCCTAGTAACACTAATGCAGTATAGGAGTCCTAAATGTGTATACAAACTTAGAGGTATAGTAAAGAGAAACGTTCCACGTAATCCTAGCAACACTAATGCAGTATAGGAGTCGTATATTTGTATACAAACTTATAGGTATAGTAAAGAGAAACGTTCCACGTAATCCTAGCAACACTAATGCAGTATAGGAGTCGTATATGTGTATACAAACTTAGATGTATAGTAAAGAGAAACGTTCCACGTAATCCTAGCAACACTAATGCAGTATAGGAGTCGTATATGTGTATACAAAATTAGATGTATAGTAAAGAGAAACGTTCCACGTAATCAAAGCAACACTAATGCAGTATAGGAGTCGTATATGTGTATACAAACTTAGATGTATAGCAAAGAGAAACGTTCCACGTAATTCTAGCAACACTAATGCAGTATAGGAGTCCTATATGTGTATACAAACTTAGAGGTATAGTAAAGAGAAACGTTCCACGTAATCCTAGCAACA
This sequence comes from Prosapia bicincta, assembly GCA_036971475.1. Lineage (NCBI taxonomy): Eukaryota > Metazoa > Arthropoda > Insecta > Hemiptera > Cercopidae > Prosapia > Prosapia bicincta. The sequence goes on from JBAIZL010000010.1 coordinate 65,522,015, forward strand.
CTAATGCAGTATAGGAGTCCTATATGTGTATACAAACTTAGAGGTATAGTAAAGAGAAACGTTCCACGTAATCCTAGCAACACTAATGCAGTATAGGAGTCGTATATGTGTATACAAACTAAGATGTATAGTACAGAGAAACGTTCCACGTAATCCTAGCAACACTAATGCAGTATAGGAGTCGTATATGTGTATACAAACTTAGATGTATAGTAAAGAGAAACGTTCCACGTAATCCTAGCAACACTAATGCAGTATAGGAGTCGTATATGTGTATACAAACTTAGATGTATAGTAAAGAGAAACGTTCCACGTAATCCTAGCAACACTAATGCAGTATAGGAGTCGTATATGTGTATACAAACTTAGATGTATAGTAAAGAGAAACGTTTAACGTAATCCTAGCAACACTAATGCAGTATAGGAGTCGTATATGTGTATACAAACTTAGATGTATAGTAAAGAGAAACGTTTAACGTAATCCTAGCAACACTAATGCAGTATAGGAGTCGTATATGTGTATACAAACTTAGATGTATAGTAAAGAGAAACGTTCCACGTAATCCTAGCAACACTAATGCAGTATAGGAGTCCTATATGTGTATACAAACTAAGATGTATAGTACAGAGAAACGTTCCACGTAATCCTAGCAACACTAATGCAGTATAGGAGTCGTATATGTGTATACAAACTTAGATGTATAGTAAAGAGAAACGTTCCACGTAATCCTAGCAACACTAATGCAGTATAGGAGTCGTATATGTGTATACAAATTTAGATGTATAGTAAAGAGAAACGTTCCACGTAATCCTAGCAACACTAATGCAGTATATTAGTCGTATATGTGTATACAAACTTAGATGTATAGTAAAGAGAAACGTTTAACGTAATCCTAGCAACACTAATGCAGTATAGGAGTCGTATATGTGTATACAAACTTAGATGTATAGTAAAGAGAAACGTTTAACGTAATCCTAGCAACACTAATGCAGTATAGGAGTCGTATATGTGTATACAAACTTAGATGTATAGTAAAGAGAAACGTTCCACGTAATCCTAGCAACACTAATGCAGTATAAGAGTCGTATATGTGTATACAAACTTAGATGTATAGTAAAAAGAAGCGTTCCACGTAATCCTAGCAACACTAATGCAGTATAGGAGTCGTATATGTATATACAAACTGAGAGATATAGTAAAGAGAAACGTTCCACGTAATCCTAGTAACACTAATGCAGTATAGGAGTCGTATATATGTATACAAACTTAGATGTATAGTAAAGAGAAACGTTCCACGTAATCCTAGCAACACAAATGCAGTATAGGAGTCGTATATTTGTATACAAACTTATATGTATAGTAAAGAGAAACGTTCCACGTAATCCTAGCAATACTAATGCAGTATAGGAGTCGTATATGTGTATACAAACTTAGATGTATAGTAAAGAGAAACGTTCCACGTAATCCTAGCAACACTAATGCAGTATAGGATTCGTATATGTGTATACAAACTTAGATGTATAGTAAAGAGAAACGTTCCACGTAATCCTAGCAACACTAATGCAGTATAGGAGTCATATATGTGTATACAAACTTAGAAGTATAGTAAAGAGAAACGTTCCACGTAATCCTAGCAACACTAATGCAGTATAGGAGTCGTATATGTGTATACAAACTTAGATGTATAGTAAAGAGAAACGTTCCACGTAATCCTAGCAACACTAATGCAGTATAGGAGTCGTATATGTGTATACAAACTTAGAGGTATAGTAAAGAGAAACGTTCCACGTAATCCTAGCAACACTAATGCAGTATAGGAGTCGTATATGTGTATACAAACTTAGATGTATAGTAAAGAGAAACGTTCCACGTAATCCTAGCAACACTAATGCAGTATAGGAGTCGTATATGTGTATACAAACTTAGATGTATAGTAAAGAGAAACGTTCCACGTAATCCTAGCAACACTAATGCAGAATAGGATTCGTATATGTGTATACAAACTTAGATGTATAGTAAAGAGAAACGTTCCACGTAATCCTAGCAACACTAATGCAGTATAGGAGTCATATATGTGTATACAAACTTAGAGGTATTGTGAAGAGAAACGTTCCACGTAATCCTAGCAACACTAATGCAGTATAGGAGTCGTATATGTGTACACAAACTTAGAGGTATAGTAAAGAGAAACGTTCCACGTAATCCTAGCAACACTAATGCAGTATAGGAGTCGTATATTTGTATACAAACTTATAGGTATAGTAAAGAGAAACGTTCCACGTAATCCTAGCAACACTAATGCAGTATAGGAGTCGTATATGTGTATACAAACTTTGATGTATAGTAAAGAGAAACGTTCCACGTAATCCTAGCTACACTAATGCAGTATAGGAGTCGTATGTGTGTATACAAACTTAGAGGTATAGTAAAGAGAAACGTTCCACGTAATCCTAGTAACACTAATGCAGTATAGGAGTCCTATATGTGTATACAAACTTAGATGTATAGTAAGGAGAAACGTTCCACGTAATCCTAGCAACACTAATGCAGTATAGGAGTCGTATATGTGTATACAAACTTAGATGTATAGTAAGGAGAAACGTTCCACGTAATCCTAGCAACACTAATGCAGAATAGGAGTCGTATATGTGTATACAAACTTAGAGGTATAGTAAAGAGAAATGTTCCACGTAATCCTAGTAACACTAATGCAGTATAGGAGTCGTATATGTGTATACAAACTTAGATGTATAGTAAAGAGAAACGTTCCACGTAATCCTAGCAACACTAATGCAGTATAGGAGTCGTATATGTGTATACAAACTTAGATGTATAGTAAAGAGAAACGTTCCACGTAATCCTAGCAACACTAATGCAGTATAGGAGTCGTATATGTGTATACAAACTTTGATGTATAGTAAAGAGAATTGTTCCACGTAATCCTAGCAACACTAATGCAGTATAGGAGTCGTATGTGTGTATACAAACTTAGAGGTATAGTAAAGAGAAACGTTCCACGTAATCCTAGTGACACTAATGCAGTATAGGAGTCCTATATGTGTATACAAACTTAGATGTATAGTAAGGAGAAACGTTCCACGTAATCCTAGCAACACTAATGCAGTATAGGAGTCGTATATGTGTATACAAACTTAGATGTATAGTAAGGAGAAACGTTCCACGTAATCCTAGCAACACTAATGCAGAATAGGAGTCGTATATGTGTATACAAACTTAGATGTATAGTAAAGAGAAACGTTCCACGTAATCCTAGCAACACAAATGCAGTATAGGAGTCGTATATTTGTATACAAACTTATATGTATAGTAAAGAGAAACGTTCCACGTAATCCTAGCAATACTAATGCAGTATAGGAGTCGTATATGTGTATACAAACTTAGATGTATAGTAAAGAGAAACGTTCCACGTAATCCTAGCAACACTAATGCAGTATAGGATTCGTATATGTGTATACAAACTTAGATGTATAGTAAAGAGAAACGTTCCACGTAATCCTAGCAACACTAATGCAGTATAGGAGTCATATATGTGTATACAAACTTAGAAGTATAGTAAAGAGAAACGTTCCACGTAATCCTAGCAACACTAATGCAGTATAGGAGTCGTATATGTGTATACAAACTTAGATGTATAGTAAAGAGAAACGTTCCACGTAATCCTAGCAACACTAATGCAGTATAGGAGTCGTATATGTGTATACAAACTTAGAGGTATAGTAAAGAGAAACGTTCCACGTAATCCTAGCAACACTAATGCAGTATAGGAGTCGTATATGTGTATACAAACTTAGATGTATAGTAAAGAGAAACGTTCCACGTAATCCTAGCAACACTAATGCAGTATAGGAGTCGTATATGTGTATACAAACTTAGATGTATAGTAAAGAGAAACGTTCCACGTAATCCTAGCAACACTAATGCAGAATAGGATTCGTATATGTGTATACAAACTTAGATGTATAGTAAAGAGAAACGTTCCACGTAATCCTAGCAACACTAATGCAGTATAGGAGTCATATATGTGTATACAAACTTAGAGGTATTGTGAAGAGAAACGTTCCACGTAATCCTAGCAACACTAATGCAGTATAGGAGTCGTATATGTGTACACAAACTTAGAGGTATAGTAAAGAGAAACGTTCCACGTAATCCTAGCAACACTAATGCAGTATAGGAGTCGTATATTTGTATACAAACTTATAGGTATAGTAAAGAGAAACGTTCCACGTAATCCTAGCAACACTAATGCAGTATAGGAGTCGTATATGTGTATACAAACTTTGATGTATAGTAAAGAGAAACGTTCCACGTAATCCTAGCTACACTAATGCAGTATAGGAGTCGTATGTGTGTATACAAACTTAGAGGTATAGTAAAGAGAAACGTTCCACGTAATCCTAGTAACACTAATGCAGTATAGGAGTCCTATATGTGTATACAAACTTAGATGTATAGTAAGGAGAAACGTTCCACGTAATCCTAGCAACACTAATGCAGTATAGGAGTCGTATATGTGTATACAAACTTAGATGTATAGTAAGGAGAAACGTTCCACGTAATCCTAGCAACACTAATGCAGAATAGGAGTCGTATATGTGTATACAAACTTAGAGGTATAGTAAAGAGAAATGTTCCACGTAATCCTAGTAACACTAATGCAGTATAGGAGTCGTATATGTGTATACAAACTTAGATGTATAGTAAAGAGAAACGTTCCACGTAATCCTAGCAACACTAATGCAGTATAGGAGTCGTATATGTGTATACAAACTTAGATGTATAGTAAAGAGAAACGTTCCACGTAATCCTAGCAACACTAATGCAGTATAGGAGTCGTATATGTGTATACAAACTTTGATGTATAGTAATGAGAATTGTTCCACGTAATCCTAGCAACACTAATGCAGTATAGGAGTCGTATGTGTGTATACAAACTTAGAGGTATAGTAAAGAGAAACGTTCCACGTAATCCTAGTAACACTAATGCAGTATAGGAGTCCTATATGTGTATACAAATTTAGATGTATAGTAAAGAGAAACGTTCCACGTAATCCTAGCAACACTAATGCAGAATAGGATTCGTATATGTGTATACAAACTTAGATGTATAGTAAAGAGAAACGTTCCACGTAATCCTAGCAACACTAATGCAGTATAGGAGTCATATATGTGTATACAAACTTAGAGGTATTGTGAAGAGAAACGTTCCACGTAATCCTAGCAACACTAATGCAGTATAGGAGTCGTATATGTGTACACAAACTTAGAGGTATAGTAAAGAGAAACGTTCCACGTAATCCTAGCAACACTAATGCAGTATAGGAGTCGTATATTTGTATACAAACTTATAGGTATAGTAAAGAGAAACGTTCCACGTAATCCTAGCAACACTAATGCAGTATAGGAGTCGTATATGTGTATACAAACTTTGATGTATAGTAAAGAGAAACGTTCCACGTAATCCTAGCTACACTAATGCAGTATAGGAGTCGTATGTGTGTATACAAACTTAGAGGTATAGTAAAGAGAAACGTTCCACGTAATCCTAGTAACACTAATGCAGTATAGGAGTCCTATATGTGTATACAAACTTAGATGTATAGTAAGGAGAAACGTTCCACGTAATCCTAGCAACACTAATGCAGTATAGGAGTCGTATATGTGTATACAAACTTAGATGTATAGTAAGGAGAAACGTTCCACGTAATCCTAGCAACACTAATGCAGAATAGGAGTCGTATATGTGTATACAAACTTAGAGGTATAGTAAAGAGAAATGTTCCACGTAATCCTAGTAACACTAATGCAGTATAGGAGTCATATATGTGTATACAAACTTAGAGGTATTGTGAAGAGAAACGTTCCACGTAATCCTAGCAACACTAATGCAGTATAGGAGTCGTATATGTGTACACAAACTTAGAGGTATAGTAAAGAGAAACGTTCCACGTAATCCTAGCAACACTAATGCAGTATAGGAGTCGTATATTTGTATACAAACTTATAGGTATAGTAAAGAGAAACGTTCCACGTAATCCTAGCAACACTAATGCAGTATAGGAGTCGTATATGTGTATACAAACTTTGATGTATAGTAAAGAGAAACGTTCCACGTAATCCTAGCTACACTAATGCAGTATAGGAGTCGTATGTGTGTATACAAACTTAGAGGTATAGTAAAGAGAAACGTTCCACGTAATCCTAGTAACACTAATGCAGTATAGGAGTCCTATATGTGTATACAAACTTAGATGTATAGTAAGGAGAAACGTTCCACGTAATCCTAGCAACACTAATGCAGTATAGGAGTCGTATATGTGTATACAAACTTAGATGTATAGTAAGGAGAAACGTTCCACGTAATCCTAGCAACACTAATGCAGAATAGGAGTCGTATATGTGTATACAAACTTAGAGGTATAGTAAAGAGAAATGTTCCACGTAATCCTAGTAACACTAATGCAGTATAGGAGTCGTATATGTGTATACAAACTTAGATGTATAGTAAAGAGAAACGTTCCACGTAATCCTAGCAACACTAATGCAGTATAGGAGTCGTATATGTGTATACAAACTTAGATGTATAGTAAAGAGAAACGTTCCACGTAATCCTAGCAACACTAATGCAGTATAGGAGTCGTATATGTGTATACAAACTTTGATGTATAGTAAAGAGAATTGTTCCACGTAATCCTAGCAACACTAATGCAGTATAGGAGTCGTATGTGTGTATACAAACTTAGAGGTATAGTAAAGAGAAACGTTCCACGTAATCCTAGTAACACTAATGCAGTATAGGAGTCCTATATGTGTATACAAATTTAGATGTATAGTAAAGAGAAACGTTCCACGTAATCCTAGCAACACTAATGCAGTATAGGAGTCGTATATGTGTATACAAACTTAGATGTATAGTAAGGAGTAACGTTCCACGTAATCCTAGCAACACTAATGCAGTATAGGAGTCGTATATGTGTGTACAAACTTAGAGGTATAGTAGAGAGAAATGTTGCACGTAATCCTAGTAACACTAATGCAGTATAGGAGTCGTATATGTGTATACAAACTTAGATCTATAGTAAAGAGAAACGTTCCACGTAATCCTAGCAACACTAATGCAGTATAGGAGTCGTATATGTGTATACAAACTTAGAGGTATAGTAAAGAGAAACGTTCCACGTAATCCTAGCAACACTAATGCAGTATAGGAGTCGTATATGTGTATACAAACTTAGATGTATAGTAAAGAGAAACGTTCCACGTAATCCTAGCAACACTAATGCAGTATAGAAGTCGTATATGTGTATACAAACTTAGATGTATAGTAAAGAGAAACGTTCCACGTAATCCTATCAACACTAATGCAGTATAGGAGTCGTATATGTGTATACAAACTTAGATGTATAGTAAAGAGAAACGTTCCACGTAATCCTAGCAACACTAATGCAGTATAGGAGTCGTATATGTGTATACAAACTTAGATGTATAGTAAAGAGAAACGTTCCACGTAATCCTAGCAACACTAATGCAGTATAGGAGTCGTATATGTGTATACAAACTTAGATGTATAGTAAAGAGAAACGTTCCACGTAATCCTAGCAACACTAATGCAGTATAGGAGTCGTATATGTGTATACAAACTTAGAGGTATAGTAAAGAGAAACGTTCCACGTAATCCTAGTAACACTAATGCAGTATAGGAGTCGTATATGTGTATACAAACTTAGATGTATAGTAAAGAGAAACGTTCCACGTAATCCTAGCAACACTAATGCAGTATAGGAGTCGTATATGTGTATACAAACTTAGAGGTATAGTAAAGAGAAATGTTCCACGTAATCCTAGCAACACTAATGCAGTATAGGAGTCGTATATGTGTATACAAACTTAGAGGTATAGTAAAGAGAAATGTTCCACGTAATCCTAGCAACACTAATACAGTATAGGAGTCGTATATGTGTATACAAATTTAGAGGTATAGTAAAGAGAAACGTTCCACGTAATCCTAGCAACTTTAATGCAGTATAGGAGTCGTATATGTGTATACAAACTTAGATGTATAGTAAAGAGAAACGTTCCACGTAATCCTAGCAACACTAATGCAGTATAGGAGTCGTATATGTGTATACAAATTTAGAGGTATAGTAAAGAGAAACGTTCCACGTAATGCTAGCAACACTAATGCAGTATAGGAGTCGTATATGTGTATACAAACTTAGAGATATAGTAAAGAGAAACGTTCCACGTAATCCTAGCAACTCTAATGCAGTATAGGATTCGTATATGTGTATACAAACTTAGATGTATAGTAAAGAGAAACGTTCCACGTAATCCTAGCAACACTAATGCAGTATAGGAGTCGTATATGTGTATACAAACTTAGATGTATAGTAAAGAGAAACGTTCCACGTAATCCTAGCAACACTAATGCAGTATAGGAGTCGTATATGTGTATACAAACTTAGAGGTATAGTAAAGAGAAACGTTCCTCGTAATCCTAGCAACACTAATGCAGTATAGGAGTCGTATATGTGTATACAAACTTAGATGTATAGTAAAGAGAAACGTTCCACGTAATCCTAGCAACACTAATGCAGTATAGGAGTCGTATATGTGTATACAAACTTAGAGGTATAGTAAAGAGAAACGTTCCACGTAATCCTAGCAACACTAATGCAGTATAGGAGTCGTATATGTGTATACAAACTTAGATGTATAGTAAAGAGAAACGTTCCACGTAATCCTAGCAACACTAATGCAGTATAGGAGTCGTATATGTGGATACAAACTTAGATGTATAGTAAAGAGAAACGTTCCACGTAATCCTAGCAACACTAATGCAGTATAGGAGTCGTATATGTGTATACAAACTTAGATGTATAGTAAAGAGAAACGTTCCACGTAATCCTAGCAACACTAATGCAGTATAGGAGTCGTATATGTGTATACAAACTTAGATGTATAGTAAAGAGAAACGTTCCACGTAATCCTAGTAACACTAATGCAGTATAGGAGTTGTATATGAGTATACAAACTTAGATGTATAGTAAAAAGAAACGTTCCACGTAATCCTAGCAACACTAATGCAGTATAGGAGTCGTATATGTGTATACAAACTGAGAGATATAGTAAAGAGAAACGTTCCACGTTTTCCTAGCAACACTAATGCAGTATAGGAGTCGTATATGTGTATACAAACTTAGATGTATAGTAAAGAGAAACGTTCCACGTAATCCTAGCAACACTAATGCAGTATAGGAGTCGTATATGTGTATACAAACTTAGATGTATAGTAAAGAGAAACGTTCCACGTAATCCTAGCAACACAAATGCAGTATAGGAGTCGTATATGTGTATACAAACTGAGAGATATAGTAAAGAGAAACGTTCCACGTAATCCTAGCAACACTAATGCAGTATAGGAGTCGTATATGTGTATACAAACTTAGATGTATAGTAAAGAGAAACGTTCCACGTAATCCTAGCAACACTAATGCAGTATAGGAGTCGTATATGTGTATACAAACTTAGATGTATAGTAAAGAGAAACGTTCCACGTAATCCTAGCAACACAAATGCAGTATAGGAGTCGTATATTTGTATACAAACTTAGATGTATAGTAAAGAGAAACGTTCCACGTAATCCTAGCAACACTAATGCAGTATAGGAGTCGTATATGTGTATACAAACTTAGATGTATAGTAAAGAGAAACGTTCCACGTAATCCTAGCAACACTAATGCAGTATAGGATTCGTATATGTGTATACAAACTTAGATGTATAGTAAAGAGAAACGTTCCACGTAATCCTAGCAACACTAATGCAGTATAGGAGTCATATATGTGTATACAAACTTAGATGTATAGTAAAGAGAAACGTTCCACGTAATCCTAGCAACACTAATGCAGTATAGGAGTCGTATATGTGTATACAAACTTAGATGTATAGTAAAGAGAAACGTTCCACGTAATCCTAGCAACACTAATGCAGTATAGGAGTCGTATATGTGTATACAAACTTAGATGTATAGTAAGGAGAAACGTTCCACGTAATCCTAGCAACACTAATGCAGAATAGGAGTCGTATATGTGTATACAAACTTAGAGGTATAGTAAAGAGAAATGTTCCACGTAATCCTAGTAACACTAATGCAGTATAGGAGTCGTATATGTGTATACAAACTTAGATGTATAGTAAAGAGAAACGTTCCACGTAATCCTAGCAACACTAATGCAGTATAGGAGTCGTATATGTGTATACAAACTTAGATGTATAGTAAAGAGAAACGTTCCACGTAATCCTAGCAACACTAATGCAGTATAGGAGTCGTATATGTGTATACAAACTTTGATGTATAGTAAAGAGAATTGTTCCACGTAATCCTAGCAACACTAATGCAGTATAGGAGTCGTATGTGTGTATACAAACTTAGAGGTATAGTAAAGAGAAACGTTCCACGTAATCCTAGTAACACTAATGCAGTATAGGAGTCCTATATGTGTATACAAATTTAGATGTATAGTAAAGAGAAACGTTCCACGTAATCCTAGCAACACTAATGCAGTATAGGAGTCGTATATGTGTATACAAACTTAGATGTATAGTAAGGAGTAACGTTCCACGTAATCCTAGCAACACTAATGCAGTATAGGAGTCGTATATGTGTATACAAACTTAGATGTATTGTAAAGAGAAACGTTCCACGTAATCCTAGCAACACTAATGCAGTATAGGAGTCGTATATGTGTATACAAACTTAGATGTATAGTAAAGAGAAACGTTCCACGTAATCCTAGCAACACTAATGCAGTATAGGAGTCGTATATGTGTATACAAACTTAGAGGTATAGTAGAGAGAAATGTTGCACGTAATCCTAGTAACACTAATGCAGTATAGGAGTCGTATATGTGTATACAAACTTAGATCTATAGTAAAGAGAAACGTTCCACGTAATCCTAGCAACACTAATGCAGTATAGGAGTCGTATATGTGTATACAAACTTAGAGGTATAGTAAAGAGAAACGTTCCACGTAATCCTAGCAACACTAATGCAGTATAGGAGTCGTATATGTGTGTACAAACTTAGAGGTATAGTAGAGAGAAATGTTGCACGTAATCCTAGTAACACTAATGCAGTATAGGAGTCGTATATGTGTATACAAACTTAGATCTATAGTAAAGAGAAACGTTCCACGTAATCCTAGCAACACTAATGCAGTATAGGAGTCGTATATGTGTATACAAACTTAGAGGTATAGTAAAGAGAAACGTTCCACGTAATCCTAGCAACACTAATGCAGTATAGGAGTCGTATATGTGTATACAAACTTAGATGTATAGTAAAGAGAAACGTTCCACGTAATCCTAGCAACACTAATGCAGTATAGAAGTCGTATATGTGTATACAAACTTAGATGTATAGTAAAGAGAAACGTTCCACGTAATCCTAGCAACACTAATGCAGTATAGGAGTCGTATATGTGTATACAAACTTAGATGTATAGTAAAGAGAAACGTTCCACATAATCCTAGCAACACTAATGCAGTATAGGAGTCGTATATGTGTATACAAACTTAGATGTATAGTAAAGAGAAACGTTCCACGTAATCCTAGCAACACTAATGCAGTATAGGAGTCGTATATGTGTATACAAACTTAGATGTATAGTAAAGAGAAACGTTCCACGTAATCCTAGCAACAATAATGCAGTATAGGAGTCGTATATGTGTATACAAACTTAGAGGTATAGTAAAGAGAAACGTTCCACGTAATCCTAGTAACACTAATGCAGTATAGGAGTCGTATATGTGTATACAAACTTAGATGTATAGTAAAGAGAAACGTTCCACGTAATCCTAGCAACACTAATGCAGTATAGGAGTCGTATATGTGTATACAAACTTAGAGGTATAGTAAAGAGAAATGTTCCACGTAATCCTAGCAACACTAATGCAGTATAGGAGTCGTATATGTGTATACAAACTTAGAGGTATAGTAAAGAGAAATGTTCCACGTAATCCTAGCAACACTAATACAGTATAGGAGTCGTATATGTGTATACAAATTTAGAGGTATAGTAAAGAGAAACGTTCCACGTAATCCTAGCAACTTTAATGCAGTATAGGAGTCGTATATGTGTATACAAACTTAGATGTATAGTAAAGAGAAACGTTCCACGTAATCCTAGCAATACTAATGCAGTATAGGAGTCGTATATGTGTATACAAATTTAGAGGTATAGTAAAGAGAAACGTTCCACGTAATGCTAGCAACACTAATGCAGTATAGGAGTCGTATATGTGTATACAAACCTAGAGATATAGTAAAGAGAAACGTTCCACGTAATCCTAGCAACTCTAATGCAGTATAGGATTCGTATATGTGTATACAAACTTAGATGTATAGTAAAGAGAAACGTTCCACGTAATCCTAGCAACACTAATGCAGTATAGGAGTCGTATATGTGTATACAAACTTAGATGTATTGTAAAGAGAAACGTTCCACGTAATCCTAGCAACACTAATGCAGTATAGGAGTCGTATATGTGTATACAAACTTAGAGGTATAGTAAAGAGAAACGTTCCTCGTAATCCTAGCAACACTAATGCAGTATAGGAGTCGTATATGTGTATACAAACTTAGATGTATAGTAAAGAGAAACGTTCCACGTAATCCTAGCAACACTAATGCAGTATAGGAGTCGTATATGTGTATACAAACTTAGAGGTATAGTAAAGAGAAACGTTCCACGTAATCCTAGCAACACTAATGCAGTATAGGAGTCGTATATGTGTATACAAACTTAGATGTATAGTAAAGAGAAACGTTCCACGTAATCCTAGCAACACTAATGCAGTATAGGAGTCGTATATGTGGATACAAACTTAGATGTATAGTAAAGAGAAACGTTCCACGTAATCCTAGCAACACTAATGCAGTATAGGAGTCGTATATGTGTATACAAACTTAGATGTATAGTAAAGAGAAACGTTCCACGTAATCCTAGCAACACTAATGCAGTATAGGAGTCGTATATGTGTATACAAACTTAGATGTATAGTAAAGAGAAACGTTCCACGTAATCCTAGCAACACTAATGCAGTATAGGAGTTGTATATGAGTATACAAACTTAGATGTATAGTAAAAAGAAACGTTCCACGTAATCCTAGCAACACTAATGCAGTATAGGAGTCGTATATGTGTATACAAACTGAGAGATATAGTAAAGAGAAACGTTCCACGTTTTCCTAGCAACACTAATGCAGTATAGGAGTCGTATATGTGTATACAAACTTAGATGTATAGTAAAGAGAAACGTTCCACGTAATCCTAGCAACACTAATGCAGTATAGGAGTCGTATATGTGTATACAAACTTAGATGTATAGTAAAGAGAAACGTTCCACGTAATCCTAGCAACACAAATGCAGTATAGGAGTCGTATATTTGTATACAAACTGAGAGATATAGTAAAGAGAAACGTTCCACGTAATCCTAGCAACACTAATGCAGTATAGGAGTCGTATATGTGTATACAAACTTAGATGTATAGTAAAGAGAAACGTTCCACGTAATCCTAGCAACACTAATGCAGTATAGGAGTCGTATATGTGTATACAAACTTAGATGTATAGTAAAGAGAAACGTTCCACGTAATCCTAGCAACACAAATGCAGTATAGGAGTCGTATATTTGTATACAAACATAGATGTATAGTAAAGAGAAACGTTCCACGTAATCCTAGCAACACTAATGCAGTATAGGAGTCGTATATGTGTATACAAACTTAGATGTATAGTAAAGAGAAACGTTCCACGTAATCCTAGCAACACTAATGCAGTATAGGATTCGTATATGTGTATACAAACTTAGATGTATAGTAAAGAGAAACGTTCCACGTAATCCTAGCAACACTAATGCAGTATAGGAGTCATATATGTGTATACAAACTTAGATGTATAGTAAAGAGAAACGTTCCACGTAATCCTAGCAACACTAATGCAGTATAGGAGTCGTATATGTGTATACAAACTTAGATGTATAGTAAAGAGAAACGTTCCACGTAATCCTAGCAACACTAATGCAGTATAGGAGTCGTATATGTGTATACAAACTTAGAGGTATAGTAAAGAGAAACGTTCCACGTAATCCTAGCAACACTAATGCAGTATAGGAGTCGTATATGTGTATACAAACTTAGATGTATAGTAAAGAGAAACGTTCCACGTAATCCTAGCAACACTAATGCAGTATAGGGGTCGTATATGTGTATACAAACTAAGATGTTTAGTAAAGAGAAACGTTCCACGTAATCCTAGCAACACTAATGCAGTATAGGATTCGTATATGTGTATACAAACGTAGATGTATAGTAAAGAGAAACGTTCCACGTAATCCTAGCAACACTAATGCAGTATAGGAGTCATATATGTGTATACAAACTTAGATGTATAGTAAAGAGAAACGTTCCACGTAATCCTAGCAACACTAATGCAGTATAGGAGTCATATATGTGTATACAAACTTAGATGTATAGTAAAGAGAAACATTCCTCGTAATCCTAGCAATACTAATGCAGTATAGGAGTCGTATATGTGTATACAAACTTAGATGTATAGTAAAGAGAAACGTTCCACGTAATCCTAGCAACACTAATGCAGTATAGGAGTCGTATATGTGTATACAAACTTAGATGTATAGTAAAGAGAAACGTTCCACGTAATCCTAGCAACACTAATGCAGTATAGGAGTCGTATATGTGTATACAAACTTAGAGGTATAGTAAAGAGAAACGTTCCACGTAATCCTAGCAACACTAATGCAGTATAGGAGTCGTATATTTGTATACAAACTTAGATGTATAACAAAGATAAACGTTCCACGTAATCCTAGCAACACTAATGCAGTATAGGAGTCGTATATTTGTATACAAACTTAGATGTATAGTAAAGAGAAAAGTTCCTCGTAATCCTAGCAACACTAATGCAGTATAGGAGTCGTATATGTGTATACAAACTTAGATGTATAGTAAAGAGAAACGTTCCACGTAGTCCTAGCAACACTAATGCAGTATAGGAGTCGTATATGTGTATACAAACTTAGATGTATAGTAAAGAGAAACGTTCCACGTAATCCTAGCAACACTAATGCAGTATAGGAGTCGTATATGTGTATACAAACTTAGAGGTATAGTAAAGAGAAACGTTCCACGTAATCCTAGTAACACTAATGCAGTATAGGAGTCCTATATGTGTATACAAACTTAGATGTATAGTAAGGAGAAACGTTCCACGTAATCCTAGCAACACTAATGCAGTATAGGAGTCGTATATGTGTATACAAACTTAGATGTATAGTAAGGAGAAACGTTCCACGTAATCCTAGCAACACTAATGCAGTATAGGAGTCGTATGTGTGTATACAAACTTAGAGGTGTAGTAAAGAGAAACGTTCCACGTAATCCTAGCAACACTAATGCAGTATAGGAGTCCTATATGTGTATACAAACTTAGATGTATAGTAAGGAGAAACGTTCCACGTAATCCTAGCAACACTAATGCAGTATAGGAGTCGTATATGTGTATACAAACTTAGATGTATAGTAAGGAGAAACGTTCCACGTAATCCTAGCAACACTAATGCAGTATAGGAGTCGTATATGTGTATACAAACTTAGATGTATAGTAAGGAGAAACGTTCCACGTAATCCTAGCAACACTAATGCAGTATAGGAGTCGTATATGTGTATACAATCTTAGATGTATAGTAAAGAGAAACGTTTAACGTAATCCTAGCAACACTAATGCAGTATAGGAGTCGTATATGTGTATACAATCTTAGATGTATAGTAAAGAGAAACGTTCCACGTAATCCTAGCAACATTAATGCAGTATAGGAGTCCTATATGTGTATACAAACTAAGATGTATAGTACAGAGAAACGTTCCACGTAATCCTAGCAACACTAATGCAGTATAGGAGTCGTATATGTGTATACAAACTTAGATGTATAGTAAAGAGAAACGTTCCACGTAATCCTAGCAACACTAATGCAGTATAGGAGTCGTATATGTGTATTCAAACTTAGATGTATAGTAAAGAGAAACGTTCCACGTAATCCTAGCAACACTAATGCAGTATAGGAGTCGTATATGTGTATACAAATTTAGATGTATAGTAAAGAGAAACGTTCCACGTAATCCTAGCAACACTAATGCAGTATAGGAGTCGTATATGTGTATACAAACTTAGATGTATAGTAAAGAGAAACGTTTAACGTAATCCTAGCAACACTAATGCAGTATAGGAGTCGTATATGTGTATACAAACTTTGATGTATAGTAAAGAGAAACGTTCCACGTAATCCTAGCAACACTAATGCAGTATAGGAGTCGTATGTGTGTATACAAACTTAGAGGTATAGTAAAGAGAAACGTTCCACGTAATCCTAGTAACACTAATGCAGTATAGGAGTCCTATATGTGTATACAAACTTAGATGTATAGTAAGGAGAAACGTTCCACGTAATCCTAGCAACACTAATGCAGTATAGGAGTCGTATATGTGTATACAAACTTAGATGTATAGTAAGGAGAAACGTTCCACGTAATCCTAGCAACACTAATGCAGAATAGGAGTCGTATATGTGTATACAAACTTAGAGGTATAGTAAAGAGAAATGTTCCACGTAATCCTAGTAACACTAATGCAGTATAGGAGTCGTATATGTGTATACAAACTTAGATGTATAGTAAAGAGAAACGTTCCACGTAATCCTAGCAACACTAATGCAGTATAGGAGTCGTATATGTGTATACAAACTTAGATGTATAGTAAAGAGAAACGTTCCACGTAATCCTAGCAACACTAATGCAGTATAGGAGTCGTATATGTGTATACAAACTTTGATGTATAGTAAAGAGAATTGTTCCACGTAATCCTAGCAACACTAATGCAGTATAGGAGTCGTATGTGTGTATACAAACTTAGAGGTATAGTAAAGAGAAACGTTCCACGTAATCCTAGTAACACTAATGCAGTATAGGAGTCCTATATGTGTATACAAATTTAGATGTATAGTAAAGAGAAACGTTCCACGTAATCCTAGCAACACTAATGCAGTATAGGAGTCGTATATGTGTATACAAACTTAGATTTATAGTAAGGAGTAACGTTCCACGTAATCCTAGCAACACTAATGCAGTATAGGAGTCGTATATGTGTGTACAAACTTAGAGGTATAGTAGAGAGAAATGTTGCACGTAATCCTAGTAACACTAATGCAGTATAGGAGTCGTATATGTGTATACAAACTTAGATCTATAGTAAAGAGAAACGTTCCACGTAATCCTAGCAACACTAATGCAGTATAGGAGTCGTATATGTGTATACAAACTTAGAGGTATAGTAAAGAGAAACGTTCCACGTAATCCTAGCAACACTAATGCAGTATAGGAGTCGTATATGTGTATACAAACTTAGATGTATAGTAAAGAGAAACGTTCCACGTAATCCTAGTAACACTAATGCAGTATAGAAGTCGTATATGTGTATACAAACTTAGATGTATAGTAAAGAGAAACGTTCCACGTAATCCTAGCAACACTAATGCAGTATAGGAGTCGTATATGTGTATACAAACTTAGATGTATAGTAAAGAGAAACGTTCCACGTAATCCTAGCAACACTAATGCAGTATAGGAGTCGTATATGTGTATACAAACTTAGATGTATAGTAAAGAGAAACGTTCCACGTAATCCTAGCAACACTAATGCAGTATAGGAGTCGTATATGTGTATACAAACTTAGATGTATAGTAAAGAGAAACGTTCCACGTAATCCTAGCAACACTAATGCAGTATAGGAGTCGTATATGTGTATACAAACTTAGAGGTATAGTAAAGAGAAACGTTCCACGTAATCCTAGTAACACTAATGCAGTATAGGAGTCGTATATGTGTATACAAACTTAGATGTATAGTAAAGAGAAACGTTCCACGTAATCCTAGCAACACTAATGCAGTATAGGAGTCGTATATGTGTATACAAACTTAGAGGTATAGTAAAGAGAAATGTTCCACGTAATCCTAGCAACACTAATGCAGTATAGGAGTCGTATATGTGTATACAAACTTAGAGGTATAGTAAAGAGAAATGTTCCACGTAATCCTAGCAACACTAATACAGTATAGGAGTCGTATATGTGTATACAAATTTAGAGTTATAGTAAAGAGAAACGTTCCACGTAATCCTAGCAACTTTAATGCAGTATAGGAGTCGTATATGTGTATACAAACTTAGATGTACAGTAAAGAGAAACGTTCCACGTAATCCTAGCAACACTAATGCAGTATAGGAGTCATATATGTGTATACAAATTTAGAGGTATAGTAAAGAGAAACGTTCCACGTAATGCTAGCAACACTAATGCAGTATAGGAGTCGTATATGTGTATACAAACTTAGAGATATAGTAAAGAGAAACGTTCCACGTAATCCTAGCAACTCTAATGCAGTATAGGATTCGTATATGTGTATACAAACTTAGATGTATAGTAAAGAGAAACGTTTAACGTAATCCTAGCAACACTAATGCAGTATAGGAGTCGTATATGTGTATACAAACTTAGATGTATAGTAAAGAGAAACGTTTAACGTAATCCTAGCAACACTAATGCAGTATAGGAGTCGTATATGTGTATACAAACTTTGATGTATAGTAAAGAGAAACGTTCCACGTAATCCTAGCAACACTAATGCAGTATAGGAGTCGTATGTGTGTATACAAACTTAGAGGTATAGTAAAGAGAAACGTTCCACGTAATCCTAGTAACACTAATGCAGTATAGGAGTCCTATATGTGTATACAAACTTAGATGTATAGTAAGGAGAAACGTTCCACGTAATCCTAGCAACACTAATGCAGTATAGGAGTCGTATATGTGTATACAAACTTAGATGAATAGTAAGGAGAAACGTTCCACGTAATCCTAGCAACACTAATGCAGAATAGGAGTCGTATATGTGTATACAAACTTAGAGGTATAGTAAAGAGAAATGTTCCACGTAATCCTAGTAACACTAATGCAGTATAGGAGTCGTATATGTGTATACAAACTTAGATGTATAGTAAAGAGACACGTTCCACGTAATCCTAGCAACACTAATGCAGTATAGGAGTCGTATATGTGTATACAAACTTAGATGTATAGTAAAGAGAAATGTTCCACGTAATCCTAGCAACACTAATGCAGTATAGGAGTCGTATATGTGTATACAAACTTTGATGTATAGTAAAGAGAATTGTTCCACGTAATCCTAGCAACACTAATGCAGTATAGGAGTCGTATGTGTGTATACAAACTTAGAGGTATAGTAAAGAGAAACGTTCCACGTAATCCTAGTAACACTAATGCAGTATAGGAGTCCTATATGTGTATAAAAATTTAGATGTATAGTAAAGAGAAACGTTCCACGTAATCCTAGCAACACTAATGCAGTATAGGAGTCGTATATGTGTATACAAACTTAGATGTATAGTAAGGAGTAACGTTCCACGTAATCCTAGCAACATTAATGCAGTATAGGAGTCGTATATGTGTGTACAAACTTAGAGGTATAGTAGAGAGAAATGTTGCACGTAATCCTAGTAACACTAATGCAGTATAGGAGTCGTATATGTGTATACAAACTTAGATCTATAGTAAAGAGAAACGTTCCACGTAATCCTAGCAACACTAATGCAGTATAGGAGTCGTATATGTGTATACAAACTTAGAGGTATAGTAAAGAGAAACGTTCCACGTAATCCTAGCAACACTAATGCAGTATAGGAGTCGTATATGTGTATACAAACTTAGATGTATAGTAAAGAGAAACGTTCCACGTAATCCTAGCAACACTAATGCAGTATAGAAGTCGTATATGTGTATACAAACTTAGATGTATAGTAAAGAGAAACGTTCCACGTAATCCTAGCAACACTAATGCAGTATAGGAGTCGTATATGTGTATACAAACTTAGATGTATAGTAAAGAGAAACGTTCCACGTAATCCTAGCAACACTAATGCAGTATAGGAGTCGTATATGTGTATACAAACTTAGATGTATAGTAAAGAGAAACGTTCCACGTAATCCTAGCAACACTAATGCAGTATAGGAGTCGTATATGTGTATACAAACTTAGATGTATAATAAAGAGAAACGTTCCACGTAATCCTAGCAACACTAATGCAGTATAGGAGTCGTATATGTGTATACAAACTTAGAGGTATAGTAAAGAGAAACGTTCCACGTAATCCTAGTAACACTAATGCAGTATAGGAGTCGTATATGTGTATACAAACTTAGATGTATAGTAAAGAGAAACGTTCCACGTAATCCTAGCAACACTAATGCAGTATAGGAGTCGTATATGTGTATACAAACTTAGAGGTATAGTAAAGAGAAATGTTCCACGTAATCCTAGCAACACTAATGCAGTATAGGAGTCGTATATGTGTATACAAACTTAGAGGTATAGTAAAGAGAAATGTTCCACGTAATCCTAGCAACACTAATACAGTATAGGAGTCGTATATGTGTATACAAATTTAGAGGTATAGTAAAGAGAAACGTTCCACGTAATCCTAGCAACTTTAATGCAGTATAGGAGTCGTATATGTGTATACAAACTTAGATGTATAGTAAAGAGAAACGTTCCACGTAATCCTAGCAACACTAATGCAGTATAGGAGTCGTATATGTGTATACAAATTTAGAGGTATAGTAAAGAGAAACGTTCCACGTAATGCTAGCAACACTAATGCAGTATAGGAGTCGTATATGTGTATACAAACTTAGAGATATAGTAAAGAGAAACGTTCCACGTAATCCTAGCAACTCTAATGCAGTATAGGATTCGTATATGTGTATACAAACTTAGATGTATAGTAAAGAGAAACGTTCCACGTAATCCTAGCAACACTAATGCAGTATAGGAGTCGTATATGTGTATACAAACTTAGATGTATAGTAAAGAGAAACGTTCCACGTAATCCTAGCAACACTAATGCAGTATAGGAGTCGTATATGTGTATACAAACTTAGAGGTATAGTAAAGAGAAACGTTCCACGTAATCCTAGCAACACTAATGCAGTATAGGAGTCGTATATGTGTATACAAACTTAGATGTATAGTAAAGAGAAACGTTCCACGTAATCCTAGCAACACTAATGCAGTATAGGAGTCGTATATGTGTATACAAACTTAGAGGTATAGTAAAGAGAAACGTTCCACGTAATCCTAGCAACACTAATGCAGTATAGGAGTCGTATATGTGTATACAAACATAGATGTATAGTAAAGAGAAACGTTCCACGTAATCCTAGCAACACTAATGCAGTATAGGAGTCGTATATGTGGATACAAACTTAGATGTATAGTAAAGAGAAACGTTCCACGTAATCCTAGCAACACTAATGCAGTATAGGAGTCGTATATGTGTATACAAACTTAGATGTATAGTAAAGAGAAACGTTCCACGTAATCCTAGCAACACTAATGCAGTATAGGAGTCGTATATGTGTATACAAACTTAGATGTATAGTAAAGAGAAACGTTCCACGTAATCCTAGCAACACTAATGCAGTATAGGAGTTGTATATGAGTATACAAACTTAGATGTATAGTAAAAAGAAACGTTCCACGTAATCCTAGCAACACTAATGCAGTATAGGAGTCGTATATGTGTATACAAACTGAGAGATATAGTAAAGAGAAACGTTCCACGTTTTCCTAGCAACACTAATGCAGTATAGGAGTCGTATATGTGTATACAAACTTAGATGTATAGTAAAGAGAAACGTTCCACGTAATCCTAGCAACACTAATGCAGTATAGGAGTCGTATATGTGTATACAAACTTAGATGTATAGTAAAGAGAAACGTTCCACGTAATCCTAGCAACACAAATGCAGTATAGGAGTCGTATATTTGTATACAAACTTAGATGTATAGTAAAGAGAAACGTTCCACGTAATCCTAGCAACACTAATGCAGTATAGGAGTCGTATATGTGTATACAAACTTAGATGTATAGTAAAGAGAAACGTTCCACGTAATCCTAGCAACACTAATGCAGTATAGGATTCGTATATGTGTATACAAACTTAGATGTATAGTAAAGAGAAACGTTCCACGTAATCCTAGCAACACTAATGCAGTATAGGAGTCATATATGTGTATACAAACTTAGATGTATAGTAAAGAGAAACGTTCCACGTAATCCTAGCAACACTAATGCAGTATAGGAGTCGTATATGTGTATACAAACTTAGATGTATAGTAAAGAGAAACGTTCCACGTAATCCTAGCAACAATAATGCAGTATAGGAGTCGTATATGTGTATACAAACTTAGAGGTATAGTAAAGAGAAACGTTCCACGTAATCCTAGCAACACTAATGCAGTATAGGAGTAGTATATGTGTATACAAACTTAGATGTATAGTAAAGAGAAACGTTCCACGTAATCCTAGCAACACTAATGCAGTATAGGGGTCGTATATGTGTATACAAACTAAGATGTTTAGTAAAGAGAAACGTTCCACGTAATCCTAGCAACACTAATGCAGTATAGGGGTCGTATATGTGTATACAAACTAAGATGTTTAGTAAAGAGAAACGTTCCACGTAATCCTAGCAACACTAATGCAGTATAGGATTCGTATATGTGTATACAAACTTAGATGTATAGTAAAGAGAAACGTTCCACGTAATCCTAGCAACACTAATGCAGTATAGGAGTCATATATGTGTATACAAACTTAGATGTATAGTAAAGAGAAACGTTCCACGTAATCCTAGCAACACTAATGCAGTATAGGAGTCATATATGTGTATACAAACTTAGATGTATAGTAAAGAGAAACGTTCCTCGTAATCCTAGCAATACTAATGCAGTATAGGAGTCGTATATGTGTATACAAACTTAGATGTATAGTAAAGAGAAACGTTCCACGTAATCCTAGCAACACTAATGCAGTATAGGAGTCGTATATGTGTATACAAACTTAGATGTATAGTAAAGAGAAACGTTCCACGTAATCCTAGCAACACTAATGCAGTATAGGAGTCGTATATGTGTATACAAACTTAGAGGTATAGTAAAGAGAAACGTTCCACGTAATCCTAGCAACACTAATGCAGTATAGGAGTCGTATATGTGTATACAAACTTAGATGTATAGTAAAGAGAAACGTTCCACGTAATCCTAGCAACACTAATGCAGTATAGGAGTCGTATATGTGTATACAAACTTAGATGTATAGTAAAGAGAAACGTTCCACGTAATCCTAGCAACACTAATGCAGTATAGGAGTCGTATATGTGTATACAAACTTAGATGTATAGTAAAGAGAAACGTTCCACGTAATCCTAGCAACACTAATGCAGTATAGGAGTCGTATATGTGTATACAAACTTAGAGGTATAGTAAAGAGAAACGTTCCACGTAATCCTAGTAACACTAATGCAGTATAGGAGTCGTATATGTGTATACAAACTTAGATGTATAGTAAAGAGAAACGTTCCACGTAATCCTAGCAACACTAATGCAGTATAGGAGTCGTATATGTGTATACAAACTTAGAGGTATAGTAAAGAGAAATGTTCCACGTAATCCTAGCAACACTAATGCAGTATAGGAGTCGTATATGTGTATACAAACTTAGAGGTATAGTAAAGAGAAATGTTCCACGTAATCCTAGCAACACTAATACAGTATAGGAGTCGTATATGTGTATACAAATTTAGAGGTATAGTAAAGAGAAACGTTCCACGTAATCCTAGCAACTTTAATGCAGTATAGGAGTCGTATATGTGTATACAAACTTAGATGTACAGTAAAGAGAAACGTTCCACGTAATCCTAGAAACACTAATGCAGTATAGGAGTCATATATGTGTATACAAATTTAGAGGTATAGTAAAGAGAAACGTTCCACGTAATGCTAGCAACACTAATGCAGTATAGGAGTCGTATATGTGTATACAAACTTAGAGATATAGTAAAGAGAAACGTTCCACGTAATCCTAGCAACTCTAATGCAGTATAGGATTCGTATATGTGTATACAAACTTAGATGTATAGTAAAGAGAAACGTTTAACGTAATCCTAGCAACACTAATGCAGTATAGGAGTCGTATATGTGTATACAAACTTAGATGTATAGTAAAGAGAAACGTTTAACGTAATCCTAGCAACACTAATGCAGTATAGGAGTCGTATATGTGTATACAAACTTTGATGTATAGTAAAGAGAAACGTTCCACGTAATCCTAGCAACACTAATGCAGTATAGGAGTCGTATGTGTGTATACAAACTTAGAGGTATAGTAAAGAGAAACGTTCCACGTAATCCTAGTAACACTAATGCAGTATAGGAGTCCTATATGTGTATACAAACTTAGATGTATAGTAAGGAGAAACGTTCCACGTAATCCTAGCAACACTAATGCAGTATAGGAGTCGTATATGTGTATACAAACTTAGATGTATAGTAAGGAGAAACGTTCCACGTAATCCTAGCAACACTAATGCAGAATAGGAGTCGTATATGTGTATACAAACTTAGAGGTATAGTAAAGAGAAATGTTCCACGTAATCCTAGTAACACTAATGCAGTATAGGAGTCGTATATGTGTATACAAACTTAGATGTATAGTAAAGAGACACGTTCCACGTAATCCTAGCAACACTAATGCAGTATAGGAGTCGTATATGTGTATACAAACTTAGATGTATAGTAAAGAGAAATGTTCCACGTAATCCTAGCAACACTAATGCAGTATAGGAGTCGTATATGTGTATACAAACTTTGATGTATAGTAAAGAGAATTGTTCCACGTAATCCTAGCAACACTAATGCAGTATAGGAGTCGTATGTGTGTATACAAACTTAGAGGTATAGTAAAGAGAAACGTTCCACGTAATCCTAGTAACACTAATGCAGTATAGGAGTCCTATATGTGTATACAAATTTAGATGTATAGTAAAGAGAAACGTTCCACGTAATCCTAGCAACACTAATGCAGTATAGGAGTCGTATATGTGTATACAAACTTAGATGTATAGTAAGGAGTAACGTTCCACGTAATCCTAGCAACACTAATGCAGTATAGGAGTCGTATATGTGTGTACAAACTTAGAGGTATAGTAGAGAGAAATGTTGCACGTAATCCTAGTAACACTAATGCAGTATAGGAGTCGTATATGTGTATACAAACTTAGATCTATAGTAAAGAGAAACGTTCCACGTAATCCTAGCAACACTAATGCAGTATAGGAGTCGTATATGTGTATACAAACTTAGAGGTATAGTAAAGAGAAACGTTCCACGTAATCCTAGCAACACTAATGCAGTATAGGAGTCGTATATGTGTATACAAACTTAGATGTATAGTAAAGAGAAACGTTCCACGTAATCCTAGCAACACTAATGCAGTATAGAAGTCGTATATGTGTATACAAACTTAGATGTATAGTAAAGAGAAACGTTCCACGTAATCCTAGCAACACTAATGCAGTATAGGAGTCGTATATGTGTATACAAACTTAGATGTATAGTAAAGAGAAACGTTCCACGTAATCCTAGCAACACTAATGCAGTATAGGAGTCGTATATGTGTATACAAACTTAGATGTATAGTAAAGAGAAACGTTCCACGTAATCCTAGCAACACTAATGCAGTATAGGAGTCGTATATGTGTATACAAACTTAGATGTATAGTAAAGAGAAACGTTCCACGTAATCCTAGCAACACTAATGCAGTATAGGAGTCGTATATGTGTATACAAACTTAGAGGTATAGTAAAGAGAAACGTTCCACGTAATCCTAGTAACACTAATGCAGTATAGGAGTCGTATATGTGTATACAAACTTAGATGTATAGTAAAGAGAAACGTTCCACGTAATCCTAGCAACACTAATGCAGTATAGGAGTCGTATATGTGTATACAAACTTAGAGGTATAGTAAAGAGAAATGTTCCACGTAATCCTAGCAACACTAATGCAGTATAGGAGTCGTATATGTGTATACAAACTTAGAGGTATAGTAAAGAGAAATGTTCCACGTAATCCTAGCAACACTAATACAGTATAGGAGTCGTATATGTGTATACAAATTTAGAGGTATAGTAAAGAGAAACGTTCCACGTAATCCTAGCAACTTTAATGCAGTATAGGAGTCGTATATGTGTATACAAACTTAGATGTATAGTAAAGAGAAACGTTCCACGTAATCCTAGCAACACTAATGCAGTATAGGAGTCGTATATGTGTATACAAATTTAGAGGTATAGTAAAGAGAAACGTTCCACGTAATGCTAGCAACACTAATGCAGTATAGGAGTCGTATATGTGTATACAAACTTAGAGATATAGTAAAGAGAAACGTTCCACGTAATCCTAGCAACTCTAATGCAGTATAGGATTCGTATATGTGTATACAAACTTAGATGTATAGTAAAGAGAAACGTTCCACGTAATCCTAGCAACACTAATGCAGTATAGGAGTCGTATATGTGTATACAAACTTAGATGTATAGTAAAGAGAAACGTTCCACGTAATCCTAGCAACACTAATGCAGTATAGGAGTCGTATATGTGTATACAAACTTAGAGGTATAGTAAAGAGAAACGTTCCACGTAATCCTAGCAACACTAATGCAGTATAGGAGTCGTATATGTGTATACAAACTTAGATGTATAGTAAAGAGAAACGTTCCACGTAATCCTAGCAACACTAATGCAGTATAGGAGTCGTATATGTGTATACAAACTTAGAGGTATAGTAAAGAGAAACGTTCCACGTAATCCTAGCAACACTAATGCAGTATAGGAGTCGTATATGTGTATACAAACATAGATGTATAGTAAAGAGAAACGTTCCACGTAATCCTAGCAACACTAATGCAGTATAGGAGTCGTATATGTGGATACAAACTTAGATGTATAGTAAAGAGAAACGTTCCACGTAATCCTAGCAACACTAATGCAGTATAGGAGTCGTATATGTGTATACAAACTTAGATGTATAGTAAAGAGAAACGTTCCACGTAATCCTAGCAACACTAATGCAGTATAGGAGTCGTATATGTGTATACAAACTTAGATGTATAGTAAAGAGAAACGTTCCACGTAATCCTAGCAACACTAATGCAGTATAGGAGTTGTATATGAGTATACAAACTTAGATGTATAGTAAAAAGAAACGTTCCACGTAATCCTAGCAACACTAATGCAGTATAGGAGTCGTATATGTGTATACAAACTGGGAGATATAGTAAAGAGAAACGTTCCACGTTTTCCTAGCAACACTAATGCAGTATAGGAGTCGTATATGTGTATACAAACTTAGATGTATAGTAGAGAGAAACGTTCCACGTAATCCTAGCAACACTAATGCAGTATAGGAGTCGTATATGTGTATACAAACTTAGATGTATAGTAAAGAGAAACGTTCCACGTAATCCTAGCAACACAAATGCAGTATAGGAGTCGTATATTTGTATACAAACTGAGAGATATAGTAAAGAGAAACGTTCCACGTAATCCTAGCAACACTAATGCAGTATAGGAGTCGTATATGTGTATACAAACTTAGATGTATAGTAAAGAGAAACGTTCCACGTAATCCTAGCAACACTAATGCAGTATAGGAGTCGTATATGTGTATACAAACTTAGATGTATAGTAAAGAGAAACGTTCCACGTAATCCTAGCAACACAAATGCAGTATAGGAGTCGTATATTTGTATACAAACTTAGATGTATAGTAAAGAGAAACGTTCCACGTAATCCTAGCAACACTAATGCAGTATAGGAGTCGTATATGTGTATACAAACTTAGATGTATAGTAAAGAGAAACGTTCCACGTAATCCTAGCAACACTAATGCAGTATAGGATTCGTATATGTGTATACAAACTTAGATGTATAGTAAAGAGAAACGTTCCACGTAATCCTAGCAACACTAATGCAGTATAGGAGTCATATATGTGTATACAAACTTAGATGTATAGTAAAGAGAAACGTTCCACGTAATCCTAGCAACACTAATGCAGTATAGGAGTCGTATATGTGTATACAAACTTAGATGTATAGTAAAGAGAAACGTTCCACGTAATCCTAGCAACACTAATGCAGTATAGGAGTCGTATATGTGTATACAAACTTAGAGGTATAGTAAAGAGAAACGTTCCACGTAATCCTAGCAACACTAATGCAGTATAGGAGTAGTATATGTGTATACAAACTTAGATGTATAGTAAAGAGAAACGTTCCACGTAATCCTAGCAACACTAATGCAGTATAGGGGTCGTATATGTGTATACAAACTAAGATGTTTAGTAAAGAGAAACGTTCCACGTAATCCTAGCAACACTAATGCAGTATAGGATTCGTATATGTGTATACAAACTTAGATGTATAGTAAAGAGAAACGTTCCACGTAATCCTAGCAACACTAATGCAGTATAGGAGTCATATATGTGTATACAAACTTAGATGTATAGTAAAGAGAAACGTTCCACGTAATCCTAGCAACACTAATGCAGTATAGGAGTCATATATGTGTATACAAACTTAGATGTATAGTAAAGAGAAACGTTCCTCGTAATCCTAGCAATACTAATGCAGTATAGGAGTCGTATATGTGTATACAAACTTAGATGTATAGTAAAGAGAAACGTTCCACGTAATCCTAGCAACACTAATGCAGTATAGGAGTCGTATATGTGTATACAAACTTAGATGTATAGTAAAGAGAAACGTTCCACGTAATCCTAGCAACACTAATGCAGTATAGGAGTCGTATATGTGTATACAAACTTAGAGGTATAGTAAAGAGAAACGTTCCACGTAATCCTAGCAACACTAATGCAGTATAGGAGTCGTATATTTGTATACAAACTTAGATGTATAGCAAAGAGAAACGTTCCACGTAATCCTAGCAACACTAATGCAGTATAGGAGTCGTATATTTGTATACAAACTTAGATGTATAGTAAAGAGAAAAGTTCCTCGTAATCCTAGCAACACTAATGCAGTATAGGAGTCGTATATGTGTATACAAACTTAGATGTATAGTAAAGAGAAACGTTCCACGTAGTCCTAGCAACACTAATGCAGTATAGGAGTCGTATATGTGTATACAAACTTAGATGTATAGTAAAGAGAAACGTTCCACGTAATCCTAGCAACACTAATGCAGTATAGGAGTCGTATATGTGTATACAAACTTAGAGGTATAGTAAAGAGAAACGTTCCACGTAATCCTAGTAACACTAATGCAGTATAGGAGTCCTATATGTGTATACAAACTTAGATGTATAGTAAGGAGAAACGTTCCACGTAATCCTAGCAACACTAATGCAGTATAGGAGTCGTATATGTGTATACAAACTTAGATGTATAGTAAGGAGAAACGTTCCACGTAATCCTAGCAACACTAATGCAGTATAGGAGTCGTATGTGTGTATACAAACTTAGAGGTGTAGTAAAGAGAAACGTTCCACGTAATCCTAGCAACACTAATGCAGTATAGGAGTCCTATATGTGTATACAAACTTAGATGTATAGTAAGGAGAAACGTTCCACGTAATCCTAGCAACACTAATGCAGTATAGGAGTCGTATATGTGTATACAAACTTAGATGTATAGTAAGGAGAAACGTTCCACGTAATCCTAGCAACACTAATGCAGTATAGGAGTCGTATATGTGTATACAAACTTAGATGTATAGTAAGGAGAAACGTTCCACGTAATCCTAGCAACACTAATGCAGTATAGGAGTCGTATATGTGTATACAATCTTAGATGTATAGTAAAGAGAAACGTTTAACGTAATCCTAGCAACACTAATGCAGTATAGGAGTCGTATATGTGTATACAATCTTAGATGTATAGTAAAGAGAAACGTTCCACGTAATCCTAGCAACATTAATGCAGTATAGGAGTCCTATATGTGTATACAAACTAAGATGTATAGTACAGAGAAACGTTCCACGTAATCCTAGCAACACTAATGCAGTATAGGAGTCGTATATGTGTATACAAACTTAGATGTATAGTAAAGAGAAACGTTCCACGTAATCCTAGCAACACTAATGCAGTATAGGAGTCGTATATGTGTATACAAACTTAGATGTATAGTAAAGAGAAACGTTCCACGTAATCCTAGCAACACTAATGCAGTATAGGAGTCGTATATGTGTATACAAATTTAGATGTATAGTAAAGAGAAACGTTCCACGTAATCCTAGCAACACTAATGCAGTATAGGAGTCGTATATGTGTATACAAACTTAGATGTATAGTAAAGAGAAACGTTTAACGTAATCCTAGCAACACTAATGCAGTATAGGAGTCGTATATGTGTATACAAACTTAGATGTATAGTAAAGAGAAACGTTCCACGTAATCCTAGCAACACTAATGCAGTATAGGAGTCCTATATGTGTATACAAACTTAGATGTATAGTAAAGGGAAACGTTCCACGTAATCCTAGCAACACTAATGCAGTATAGGAGTCCTATATGTGTATACAAACTTCGATGTATAGTAAAGAGAAACGTTCCACGTAATCCTAGCAACACTAATGCAGTATAGGAGTCTTATATGTGTATACAAACTTAGATGTATAGTAAAGAGAAACGTTCCACGTAATCCTAGCAACACTAATGCAGTATAGGAGTCGTATATGTGTATACAAACTTAGATGTATAGTAAAAAGAAACGTTCCACGTAATCCTAGCAACACTAATGCAGTATAGGAGTCGTATATGTGTATACAAACTGAGAGATATAGTAAAGAGAAACGTTCCACGTAATCCTAGCAACACTAATGCAGTATAGGAGTCGTATATGTGTATACAAACTTAGATGTATAGTAAAGAGAAACGTTCCACGTAATCCTAGCAACACTAATGCAGTATAGGGGTCGTATATGTGTATACAAACTTAGATGTATAGTAAAGAGAAACGTTCCACGTAATCCTAGCAACACAAATGCAGTATAGGAGTCGTATATTTGTATACAAACTTATATGTATAGTAAAGAGAAACGTTCCACGTAATCCTAGCAACACTAATGCAGTATAGGAGTCGTATATGTGTATACAAACTTAGATGTATAGTAAAGAGAAACGTTCCACGTAATCCTAGCAACACTAATGCAGTATAGGATTCGTATATGTGTATACAAACTTAGATGTATAGTAAAGAGAAACGTTCCACGTAATCCTAGCAACACTAATGCAGTATAGGAGTCATATATGTGTATACAAACTTAGATGTATAGTAAAGAGAAACGTTCCACGTAATCCTAGCAACACTAATGCAGTATAGGAGTCGTATATGTGTATACAAACTTAGATGTATAGTAAAGAGAAACGTTCCACGTAATCCTAGCAACACTAATGCAGTATAGGAGTCGTATATGTGTATACAAACTTAGAGGTATAGTAAAGAGAAACGTTCCACGTAATCCTAGCAACACTAATGCAGTATAGGAGTCGTATATGTGTATACAAACTTAGATGTATAGTAAAGAGAAACGTTCCACGTAATCCTAGCAACACTAATGCAGTATAGGAGTCGTATATGTGTATACAAACTTAGATGTATAGTAAAGAGAAACGTTCCACGTAATCCTAGCAACACTAATGCAGAATAGGATTCGTATATGTGTATACAAACTTAGATGTATAGTAAAGAGAAACGTTCCACGTAATCCTAGCAACACTAATGAAGTATAGGAGTCGTATATGTGTATACAAACTTAGAGGTATAGTAAAGAGAAACGTTCCACGTAATCCTAGCAACACTAATGCAGTATAGGAGTAGTATATGTGTATACAAACTTAGAGGTATAGTAAAGAGAAACGTTCCACGTAATCCTAGCAACACTAATGCAGTATAGGAGTCGTATATTTGTATACAAACTTATAGGTATAGTAAAGAGAAACGTTCCACGTAATCCTAGCAACACTAATGCAGTATAGGAGTCGTATATGTGTATACAAACTTTGATGTATAGTAAAGAGAATTGTTCCACGTAATCCTAGCAACACTAATGCAGTATAGGAGTCGTATGTGTGTATACAAACTTAGAGGTATAGTAAAGAGAAACGTTCCACGTAATCCTAGTAACACTAATGCAGTATAGGAGTCCTATATGTGTATACAAACTTAGATGTATAGTAAAGAGAAACGTTCCACGTAATCCTAGCAACACTAATGCAGTATAGGAGTCGTATATGTGTATACAAACTTAGATGTATAGTAAGGAGTAACGTTCCACGTAATCCTAGCAACACTAATGCAGTATAGGAGTCGTATATGTGTGTACAAACTTAGAGGTATAGTAGAGAGAAATGTTGCACGTAATCCTAGTAACACTAATGCAGTATAGGAGTCGTATATGTGTATACAAACTTAGATCTATAGTAAAGAGAAACGTTCCACGTAATCCTAGCAACACTAATGCAGTATAGGAGTCGTATATGTGTATACAAACTTAGATGTATAGTAAAGAGAAACGTTCCACGTAATCCTAGCAACACTAATGCAGTATAGAAGTCGTATATGTGTATACAAACTTAGATGTATAGTAAAGAGAAACGTTCCACGTAATCCTAGCAACACTAATGCAGTATAGGAGTCGTATATGTGTATACAAACTTAGATGTATAGTAAAGAGAAACGTTCCACGTAATCCTAGCAACACTAATGCAGTATAGGAGTCGTATATGTGTATACAAACTTAGATGTATAGTAAAGAGAAACGTTCCACGTAATCCTAGCAACACTAATGCAGTATAGGAGTCGTATATGTGTATACAAACTTAGATGTATAGTAAAGAGAAACGTTCCACGTAATCCTAGCAACACTAATGCAGTATAGGAGTCGTATATGTGTATACAAACTTAGAGGTATAGTAAAGAGAAACGTTCCACGTAATCCTAGTAACACTAATGCAGTATAGGAGTCGTATATGTGTATACAAACTTAGATGTATAGTAAAGAGAAACGTTCCACGTAATCCTAGCAACACTAATGCAGTATAGGAGTCGTATATGTGTATACAAACTAAGAGGTATAGTAAAGAGAAATGTTCCACGTAATCCTAGCAACACTAATGCAGTATAGGAGTCGTATATGTGTATACAAACTTAGATGTATAGTAAAGAGAAACGTTCCACGTAATCCTAGCAACACTAATGCAGTATAGGAGTCGTATATGTGTATACAAACTTAGATGTATAGTAAAGAGAAACGTTCCACGTAATCCTAGCAACACAAATGCAGTATACGAGTCGTATATTTGTATACAAACTTAGATGTATAGTAAAGAGAAACGTTCCACGTAATCCTAGCAACACTAATGCAGTATAGGAGTCGTATATGTGTATACAAACTTAGATGTATAGTAAAGAGAAACGTTCCACGTAATCCTAGCAACACTAATGCAGTATAGGATTCGTATATGTGTATACAAACTTAGATGTATAGTAAGGAGAAACGTTCCACGTAATCCTAGCAACACTAATGCAGTATAGGAGTCGTATATGTGTATACAAACTTAGATGTATAGTAAAGAGAAATGTTCCACGTAATCCTAGCAACACTAATGCAGTATAGGGGTCGTATATGTGTATACAAACTTAGATGTATAGTAAAGAGAAACGTTCCACGTAATCCTAGCAACACTAATGCAGTATAGGAGTCGTATATGTGTATACAAACTTAGAGGTATAGTAAAGAGAAACGTTCCACGTAATCCTAGCAACACTAATGCAGTATAGGAGTCGTATATGTGTATACAAACTTAGATGTATAGTAAAGAGAAACGTTCCACGTAATCCTAGCAACACTAATGCAGTATAGGGGTCGTATATGTGTATACAAACTTAGATGTATAGTAAAGAGAAACGTTCCTCGTAATCCTAGCAACACTAATGCAGTATAGGAGTCGTATATTTGTATACAAACTTATAGGTATAGTAAAGAGAAACGTTCCACGTAATCCTAGCAACACTAATGCAGTATAGGAGTCGTATATGTGTATACAAACTTTGATGTATAGTAAAGAGAAACGTTCCACGTAATCCTAGCAACACTAATGCAGTATAGGAGTCGTATGTGTGTATACAAACTTAGAGGTATAGTAAAGAGAAACGTTCCACGTAATCCTAGTAACACTAATGCAGTATAGGAGTCGTATGTGTGTATACAAACTTAGAGGTATAGTAAAGAGGAACGTTCCACGTAATCCTAGTAACACTAATGCAGTATAGGAGTCCTATATGTGTATACAAACTTAGATGTATAGTAAGGAGAAACGTTCCACGTAATCCTAGCAACACTAATGCAGTATAGGAGTCGTATATGTGTATACAAACTTAGATGTATAGTAAAGAGAAACGTTCCACGTAATCCTAGCAACACTAATGCAGTATAGGAGTCGTATATGTGTATACAAACTTAGATGTATAGTAAAGAGAAACGTTCCACGTAATCCTAGCAACACTAATGCAGTATAGGAGTCGTATATGTGTATACAAACTTAGATGTATAGTAAAGAGAAACGTTCCACGTAATCCTAGCAACACTAATGCAGTATAGGAGTCGTATATGTGTATACAAACTTTGATGTATAGTAAAGAGAATTGTTCCACGTAATCCTAGCAACACTAATGCAGTATAGGAGTCGTATGTGTGTATACAAACTTAGATGTATAGCAAAGAGAAACGTTTCACGTAATCCTAGTAACACTAATGCAGTATAGGAGTCCTATATGTGTATACAAACTTAGATGTATAGTAAAGAGAAACGTTCCACGTAATCCTAGCAACACTAATGCAGTATAGGAGTCGTATATGTGTATACAAACTTAGATGTATAGTAAGGAGTAACGTTCCACGTAATCCTAGCAACACTAATGCAGTGTAGGAGTCGTATATGTGTGTACAAACTTAGAGGTATAGTAGAGAGAAATGTTGCACGTAATCCTAGTAACACTAATGCAGTATAGGAGTCGTATATGTGTATACAAACTTAGATCTATAGTAAAGAGAAACGTTCCACGTAATCCTAGCAACACTAATGCAGTATAGGAGTCGTATATGTGTATACAAACTTAGATGTATAGTAAAGAGAAACGTTCCACGTAATCCTAGCAACACTAATGCAGTATAGAAGTCGTATATGTGGATACAAACTTAGATGTATAGTAAAGAGAAACGTTCCACGTCTTCCTAGCAACACTAATGCAGTATAGGATTCGTATATGTGTATACAAACTTAGATGTATAGTAAAGAGAAACGTTCCACGTAATCCTAGCAACACTAATGCAGTATAGGAGTCGTATATGTGTATACAAACTTAGATGTATAGTAAAGAGAAACGTTCCACGTAATCCTAGCAACACTAATGCAGTATAGGAGTCGTATATGTGTATACAAACTTAGATGTATAGTAAAGAGAAACGTTCCACGTAATCCTAGCAACACTAATGCAGTATAGGAGTCGTATATGTGTATACAAACTTAGAGGTATAGTAAAGAGAAACGTTCCACGTAATCCTAGTAACACTAATGCAGTATAGGAGTCGTATATGTGTATACAAACTTAGATGTATAGTAAAGAGAAACGTTCCACGTAATCCTAGCAACACTAATGCAGTATAGGAGTCGTATATGTGTATACAAACTTAGAGGTATAGTAAAGAGAAATGTTCCACGTAATCCTAGCAACACTAATGCAGTATAGGAGTCGTATATGTGTATACAAACTTAGATGTATAGTAAAGAGAAACGTTCCACGTAATCCTAGCAACACTAATGCAGTATAGGAGTCGTATATGTGTATACAAACTTAGATGTATAGTAAAGAGAAACGTTCCACGTAATCCTAGCAACACAAATGCAGTATAGGAGTCGTATATTTGTATACAAACTTAGATGTATAGTAAAGAGAAACGTTCCACGTAATCCTAGCAACACTAATGCAGTATAGGAGTCGTATATGTGTATACAAACTTAGATGTATAGTAAAGAGAAACGTTCCACGTAATCCTAGCAACACTAATGCAGTATAGGATTCGTATATGTGTATACAAACTTAGATGTATAGTAAGGAGAAACGTTCCACGTAATCCTAGCAACACTAATGCAGTATAGGAGTCGTATATGTGTATACAAACTTAGATGTATAGTAAAGAGAAATGTTCCACGTAATCCTAGCAACACTAATGCAGTATAGGGGTCGTATATGTGTATACAAACGTAGATGTATAGTAAAGAGAAACGTTCCACGTAATCCTAGCAACACTAATGCAGTATAGGAGTCGTATATGTGTATACAAACTTAGAGGTATAGTAAAGAGAAACGTTCCACGTAATCCTAGCAACACTAATGCAGTATAGGAGTCGTATATGTGTATACAAACTTAGATGTATAGTAAAGAGAAACGTTCCACGTAATCCTAGCAACACTAATGCAGTATAGGGGTCGTATATGTGTATACAAACTTAGATGTATAGTAAAGAGAAACGTTCCACGTAATCCTAGCAACACAAATGCAGTATAGGAGTCGTATATTTGTATACAAACTTATATGTATAGTAAAGAGAAACGTTCCACGTAATCCTAGCAACACTAATGCAGTATAGGAGTCGTATATGTGTATACAAACTTAGATGTATAGTAAAGAGAAACGTTCCACGTAATCCTAGCAATACTAATGCAGTATAGGATTCGTATATGTGTATACAAACTTAGATGTATAGTAAAGAGAAACGTTCCACGTAATCCTAGCAACACTAATGCAGTATAGGAGTCATATATGTGTATACAAACTTAGATGTATAGTAAAGAGAAACGTTCCACGTAATCCTAGCAACACTAATGCAGTATAGGAGTCGTATATGTGTATACAAACTTAGATGTATAGTAAAGAGAAACGTTCCACGTAATCCTAGCAACACTAATGCAGTATAGGAGTCGTATATGTGTATACAAACTTAGAGGTATAGTAAAGAGAAACGTTCCACGTAATCCTAGCAACACTAATGCAGTATAGGAGTCGTATATGTGTATACAAACTTAGATGTATAGTAAAGAGAAACGTTCCACGTAATCCTAGCAACACTAATGCAGTATAGGAGTCGTATATGTGTATACAAACTTAGATGTATAGTAAAGAGAAACGTTCCACGTAATCCTAGCAACACTAATGCAGAATAGGATTCGTATATGTGTATACAAACTTAGATGTATAGTAAAGAGAAACGTTCCACGTAATCCTAGCAACACTAATGAAGTATAGGAGTCGTATATGTGTATACAAACTTAGAGGTATAGTAAAGAGAAACGTTCCACGTAATCCTAGCAACACTAATGCAGTATAGGAGTAGTATATGTGTATACAAACTTAGAGGTATAGTAAAGAGAAACGTTCCACGTAATCCTAGCAACACTAATGCAGTATAGGAGTCGTATATTTGTATACAAACTTATAGGTATAGTAAAGAGAAACGTTCCACGTAATCCTAGCAACACTAATGCAGTATAGGAGTCGTATATGTGTATACAAACTTTGATGTATAGTAAAGAGAAACGTTCCACGTAATCCTAGCAACACTAATGCAGTATAGGAGTCGTATGTGTGTATACAAACTTAGAGGTATAGTAAAGAGAAACGTTCCACGTAATCCTAGTAACACTAATGCAGTATAGGAGTCGTATGTGTGTATACAAACTTAGAGGTATAGTAAAGAGAAACGTTCCACGTAATCCTAGTAACACTAATGCAGTATAGGAGTCCTATATGTGTATACAAACTTAGATGTATAGTAAGGAGAAACGTTCCACGTAATCCTAGCAACACTAATGCAGTATAGGAGTCGTATATGTGTATACAAACTTAGATGTATAGTAAAGAGAAACGTACCACGTAATCCTAGCAACACTAATGCAGTATAGGAGTCGTATATGTGTATACAAACTTAGATGTATAGTAAAGAGAAACGTTCCACGTAATCCTAGCAACACTAATGCAGTATAGGAGTCGTATATGTGTATACAAACTTAGATGTATAGTAAAGAGAAACGTTCCACGTAATCCTAGCAACACTAATGCAGTATAGGAGTCGTATATGTGTATACAAACTTTGATGTATAGTAAAGAGAATTGTTCCACGTAATCCTAGCAACACTAATGCAGTATAGGAGTCGTATGTGTGTATACAAACTTAGAGGTATAGTAAAGAGAAACGTTCCACGTAATCCTAGTAACACTAATGCAGTATAGGAGTCCTATATGTGTATACAAACTTAGATGTATAGTAAAGAGAAACGTTCCACGTAATCCTAGCAACACTAATGCAGTATAGGAGTCGTATATGTGTATACAAACTTAGATGTATAGTAAGGAGTAACGTTCCACGTAATCCTAGCAACACTAATGCAGTATAGGAGTCGTATATGTGTGTACAAACTTAGAGGTATAGTAGAGAGAAATGTTGCACGTAATCCTAGTAACACTAATGCAGTATAGGAGTCGTATATGTGTATACAAACTTAGATCTATAGTAAAGAGAAACGTTCCACGTAATCCTAGCAACACTAATGCAGTATAGGAGTCGTATATGTGTATACAAACTTAGATGTATAGTAAAGAGAAACGTTCCACGTAATCCTAGCAACACTAATGCAGTATAGAAGTCGTATATGTGTATACAAACTTAGATGTATAGTAAAGAGAAACGTTCCACGTAATCCTAGCAACACTAATGCAGTATAGGAGTCGTATATGTGTATACAAACTTAGATGTATAGTAAAGAGAAACGTTCCACGTAATCCTAGCAACACTAATGCAGTATAGGAGTCGTATATGTGTATACAAACTTAGATGTATAGTAAAGAGAAACGTTCCACGTAATCCTAGCAACACTAATGCAGTATAGGAGTCGTATATGTGTATACAAACTTAGATGTATAGTAAAGAGAAACGTTCCACGTAATCCTAGCAACACTAATGCAGTATAGGAGTCGTATATGTGTATACAAACTTAGAGGTATAGTAAAGAGAAACGTTCCACGTAATCCTAGTAACACTAATGCAGTATAGGAGTCGTATATGTGTATACAAACTTAGATGTATAGTAAAGAGAAACGTTCCACGTAATCCTAGCAACACTAATGCAGTATAGGAGTCGTATATGTGTATACAAACTTAGAGGTATAGTAAAGAGAAATGTTCCACGTAATCCTAGCAACACTAATGCAGTATAGGAGTCGTATATGTGTATACAAACTTAGATGTATAGTAAAGAGAAACGTTCCACGTAATCCTAGCAACACTAATGCAGTATAGGAGTCGTATATGTGTATACAAACTTAGATGTATAGTAAAGAGAAACGTTCCACGTAATCCTAGCAACACAAATGCAGTATACGAGTCGTATATTTGTATACAAACTTAGATGTATAGTAAAGAGAAACGTTCCACGTAATCCTAGCAACACTAATGCAGTATAGGAGTCGTATATGTGTATTCAAACTTAGATGTATAGTAAAGAGAAACGTTCCACGTAATCCTAGCAACACTAATGCAGTATAGGATTCGTATATGTGTATACAAACTTAGATGTATAGTAAGGAGAAACGTTCCACGTAATCCTAGCAACACTAATGCAGTATAGGAGTCGTATATGTGTATACAAACTTAGATGTATAGTAAAGAGAAATGTTCCACGTAATCCTAGCAACACTAATGCAGTATAGGGGTCGTATATGTGTATACAAACTTAGATGTATAGTAAAGAGAAACGTTCCACGTAATCCTAGCAACACTAATGCAGTATAGGAGTCGTATATGTGTATACAAACTTAGAGGTATAGTAAAGAGAAACGTTCCACGTAATCCTAGCAACACTAATGCAGTATAGGAGTCGTATATGTGTATACAAACTTAGATGTATAGTAAAGAGAAACGTTCCACGTAATCCTAGCAACACTAATGCAGTATAGGGGTCGTATATGTGTATACAAACTTAGATGTATAGTAAAGAGAAACGTTCCTCGTAATCCTAGCAACACTAATGCAGTATAGGAGTCGTATATTTGTATACAAACGTATAGGTATAGTAAAGAGAAACGTTCCACGTAATCCTAGCAACACTAATGCAGTATAGGAGTCGTATATGTGTATACAAACTTTGATGTATAGTAAAGAGAAACGTTCCACGTAATCCTAGCAACACTAATGCAGTATAGGAGTCGTATGTGTGTATACAAACTTAGAGGTATAGTAAAGAGAAAAGTTCCACGTAATCCTAGTAACACTAATGCAGTA
Source organism: Prosapia bicincta (assembly GCA_036971475.1). NCBI lineage: Eukaryota > Metazoa > Arthropoda > Insecta > Hemiptera > Cercopidae > Prosapia > Prosapia bicincta. Next base: position 65,562,452 of record JBAIZL010000010.1, read on the forward strand.
TAGGAGTCGTATGTGTGTATACAAACTTAGAGGTATAGTAAAGAGGAACGTTCCACGTAATCCTAGTAACACTAATGCAGTATAGGAGTCCTATATGTGTATACAAACTTAGATGTATAGTAAGGAGAAACGTTCCACGTAATCCTAGCAACACTAATGCAGTATAGGAGTCGTATATGTGTATACAAACTTAGATGTATAGTAAAGAGAAACGTTCCACGTAATCCTAGCAACACTAATGCAGTATAGGAGTCGTATATGTGTATACAAACTTAGATGTATAGTAAAGAGAAACGTTCCACGTAATCCTAGCAACACTAATGCAGTATAGGAGTCGTATATGTGTATACAAACTTAGATGTATAGTAAAGAGAAACGTTCCACGTAATCCTAGCAACACTAATGCAGTATAGGAGTCGTATATGTGTATACAAACTTTGATGTATAGTAAAGAGAATTGTTCCACGTAATCCTAGCAACACTAATGCAGTATAGGAGTCGTATGTGTGTATACAAACTTAGATGTATAGCAAAGAGAAACGTTTCACGTAATCCTAGTAACACTAATGCAGTATAGGAGTCCTATATGTGTATACAAACTTAGATGTATAGTAAAGAGAAACGTTCCACGTAATCCTAGCAACACTAATGCAGTATAGGAGTCGTATATGTGTATACAAACTTAGATGTATAGTAAGGAGTAACGTTCCACGTAATCCTAGCAACACTAATGCAGTATAGGAGTCGTATATGTGTGTACAAACTTAGAGGTATAGTAGAGAGAAATGTTGCACGTAATCCTAGTAACACTAATGCAGTATAGGAGTCGTATATGTGTATACAAACTTAGATCTATAGTAAAGAGAAACGTTCCACGTAATCCTAGCAACACTAATGCAGTATAGGAGTCGTATATGTGTATACAAACTTAGATGTATAGTAAAGAGAAACGTTCCACGTAATCCTAGCAACACTAATGCAGTATAGAAGTCGTATATGTGTATACAAACTTAGATGTATAGTAAAGAGAAACGTTCCACGTCTTCCTAGCAACACTAATGCAGTATAGGATTCGTATATGTGTATACAAACTTAGATGTATAGTAAAGAGAAACGTTCCACGTAATCCTAGCAACACTAATGCAGTATAGGAGTCGTATATGTGTATACAAACTTAGATGTATAGTAAAGAGAAACGTTCCACGTAATCCTAGCAACACTAATGCAGTATAGGAGTCGTATATGTGTATACAAACTTAGATGTATAGTAAAGAGAAACGTTCCACGTAATCCTAGCAACACTAATGCAGTATAGGAGTCGTATATGTGTATACAAACTTAGAGGTATAGTAAAGAGAAACGTTCCACGTAATCCTAGTAACACTAATGCAGTATAGGAGTCGTATATGTGTATACAAACTTAGATGTATAGTAAAGAGAAACGTTCCACGTAATCCTAGCAACACTAATGCAGTATAGGAGTCGTATATGTGTATACAAACTTAGAGGTATAGTAAAGAGAAATGTTCCACGTAATCCTAGCAACACTAATGCAGTATAGGAGTCGTATATGTGTATACAAACTTAGATGTATAGTAAAGAGAAACGTTCCACGTAATCCTAGCAACACTAATGCAGTATAGGAGTCGTATATGTGTATACAAACTTAGATGTATAGTAAAGAGAAACGTTCCACGTAATCCTAGCAACACAAATGCAGTATAGGAGTCGTATATTTGTATACAAACTTAGATGTATAGTAAAGAGAAACGTTCCACGTAATCCTAGCAACACTAATGCAGTATAGGAGTCGTATATGTGTATACAAACTTAGATGTATAGTAAAGAGAAACGTTCCACGTAATCCTAGCAACACTAATGCAGTATAGGATTCGTATATGTGTATACAAACTTAGATGTATAGTAAGGAGAAACGTTCCACGTAATCCTAGCAACACTAATGCAGTATAGGAGTCGTATATGTGTATACAAACTTAGATGTATAGTAAAGAGAAATGTTCCACGTAATCCTAGCAACACTAATGCAGTATAGGGGTCGTATATGTGTATACAAACGTAGATGTATAGTAAAGAGAAACGTTCCACGTAATCCTAGCAACACTAATGCAGTATAGGAGTCGTATATGTGTATACAAACTTAGAGGTATAGTAAAGAGAAACGTTCCACGTAATCCTAGCAACACTAATGCAGTATAGGAGTCGTATATGTGTATACAAACTTAGATGTATAGTAAAGAGAAACGTTCCACGTAATCCTAGCAACACTAATGCAGTATAGGGGTCGTATATGTGTATACAAACTTAGATGTATAGTAAAGAGAAACGTTCCTCGTAATCCTAGCAACACTAATGCAGTATAGGAGTCGTATATTTGTATACAAACTTATAGGTATAGTAAAGAGAAACGTTCCACGTAATCCTAGCAACACTAATGCAGTATAGGAGTCGTATATGTGTATACAAACTTTGATGTATAGTAAAGAGAAACGTTCCACGTAATCCTAGCAACACTAATGCAGTATAGGAGTCGTATGTGTGTATACAAACTTAGAGGTATAGTAAAGAGAAACGTTCCACGTAATCCTAGTAACACTAATGCAGTATAGGAGTCGTATGTGTGTATACAAACTTAGAGGTATAGTAAAGAGAAACGTTCCACGTAATCCTAGTAACACTAATGCAGTATAGGAGTCCTATATGTGTATACAAACTTAGATCTATAGTAAGGAGAAACGTTCCACGTAATCCTAGCAACACTAATGCAGTATAGGAGTCGTATATGTGTATACAAACTTAGATGTATAGTAAAGAGAAACGTTCCACGTAATCCTAGCAACACTAATGCAGTATAGAAGTCGTATATGTGTATACAAACTTAGATGTATAGTAAAGAGAAACGTTCCACGTAATCCTAGCAACACTAATGCAGTATAGGATTCGTATATGTGTATACAAACTTAGATGTATAGTAAAGAGAAACGTTCCACGTAATCCTAGCAACACTAATGCAGTATAGGAGTCGTATATGTGTATACAAACTTAGATGTATAGTAAAGAGAAACGTTCCACGTAATCCTAGCAACACTAATGCAGTATAGGAGTCGTATATGTGTATACAAACTTAGATGTATAGTAAAGAGAAACGTTCCACGTAATCCTAGCAACACTAATGCAGTATAGGAGTCGTATATGTGTATACAAACTTAGAGGTATAGTAAAGAGAAACGTTCCACGTAATCCTAGTAACACTAATGCAGTATAGGAGTCGTATATGTGTATACAAACTTAGATGTATAGTAAAGAGAAACGTTCCACGTAATCCTAGCAACACTAATGCAGTATAGGAGTCGTATATGTGTATACAAACTTAGAGGTATAGTAAAGAGAAATGTTCCACGTAATCCTAGCAACACTAATGCAGTATAGGGGTCGTATATGTGTATACAAACTTAGATGTATAGTAAAGAGAAACGTTCCACGTAATCCTAGCAACACTAATGCAGTATAGGAGTCGTATATGTGTATACAAACTTAGATGTATTGTAAAGAGAAACGTTCCACGTAATCCTAGCAACACAAATGCAGTATAGGAGTCGTATATTTGTATACAAACTTAGATGTATAGTAAAGAGAAACGTTCCACGTAATCCTAGCAACACTAATGCAGTATAGGAGTCGTATATGTGTATACAAACTTAGATGTATAGTAAAGAGAAACGTTCCACGTAATCCTAGCAACACTAATGCAGTATAGGATTCGTATATGTGTATACAAACTTAGATGTATAGTAAGGAGAAACGTTCCACGTAATCCTAGCAACACTAATGCAGTATAGGAGTCGTATATGTGTATACAAACTTAGATGTATAGTAAAGAGAAATGTTCCACGTAATCCTAGCAACACTAATGCAGTATAGGGGTCGTATATGTGTATACAAACTTAGATGTATAGTAAAGAGAAACGTTCCACGTAATCCTAGCAACACTAATGCAGTATAGGAGTCGTATATGTGTATACAAACTTAGAGGTATAGTAAAGAGAAACGTTCCACGTAATCCTAGCAACACTAATGCAGTATAGGAGTCGTATATGTGTATACAAACTTAGATGTATAGTAAAGAGAAACGTTCCACGTAATCCTAGCAACACTAATGCAGTATAGGGGTCGTATATGTGTATACAAACTTAGATGTATAGTAAAGAGAAACGTTCCACGTAATCCTAGCAACACTAATGCAGTATAGGAGTCGTATATTTGTATACAAACTTAGATGTATAGCAAAGAGAAACGTTCCACGTAATCCTAGCAACACTAATGCAGTATAGGAGTCGTATATTTGTATACAAACTTAGATGTATAGTAAAGAGAAAAGTTCCTCGTAATCCTAGCAACACTAATGCAGTATAGGAGTCGTATATGTGTATACAAACTTAGATGTATAGTAAAGAGAAACGTTCCACGTAGTCCTAGCAACACTAATGCAGTATAGGAGTCGTATATGTGTATACAAACTTAGATGTATAGTAAAGAGAAACGTTCCACGTAATCCTAGCAACACTAATGCAGTATAGGAGTCGTATATGTGTATACAAACTTAGAGGTATAGTAAAGAGAATTGTTCCACGTAATCCTAGCAACACTAATGCAGTATAGGAGTCGTATGTGTGTATACAAACTTAGAGGTATAGTAAAGAGAAACGTTCCACGTAATCCTAGTAACACTAATGCAGTATAGGAGTCCTATATGTGTATACAAACTTAGATGTATAGTAAGGAGAAACGTTCCACGTAATCCTAGCAACACTAATGCAGTATAGGAGTCGTATGTGTGTATTCAAACTTAGAGGTGTAGTAAAGAGTAACGTTCCACGTAATCCTAGTAACACTAATGCAGTATAGGAGTCCTATATGTGTATACAAACTTAGATGTATAGTAAGGAGAAACGTTCCACGTAATCCTAGCAACACTAATGCAGTATAGGAGTCGTATATGTGTATACAAACTTAGATGTATAGTAAGGAGAAACGTTCCACGTAATCCTAGCAACACTAATGCAGTATAGGAGTCATATATGTGTATACAAACTTAGATGTATAGTAAAGAGAAACGTTCCACGTAATCCTAGCAACACTAATGCAGTATAGGAGTCGTATATGTGTATACAAACTTAGATGTATAGTAAAGCGAAACGTTCCACGTAATCCTAGCAACACTAATGCAGTATAGGAGTTGTATATGTGTATACAAACTTAGATGTATAGAAAAAAGAAACGTTCCACGTAATCCTAGCAACACTAATGCAGTATAGGAGTCGTATATGTGTATACAAACTGAGAGATATAGTAAAGAGAAACGTTCCACGTAATCCTAGCAACACTAATGCAGTATAGGAGTCGTATATGTGTATACAAACTTAGATGTATAGTAAAGAGAAACGTTCCACGTAATCCTAGCAACACTAATGCAGTATAGGAGTCGTATATGTGTATACAAACTTAGATGTATAGTAAAGAGAAACGTTCCACGTAATCCTAGCAACACAAATGCAGTATAGGAGTCGTATATTTGTATACAAACTGAGAGATATAGTAAAGAGAAACGTTCCACGTAATCCTAGCAACACTAATGCAGTATAGGAGTCGTATATGTGTATACAAACTTAGATGTATAGTAAAGAGAAACGTTCCACGTAATCCTAGCAACACTAATGCAGTATAGGAGTCGTATATGTGTATACAAACTTAGAGGTATAGTAAAGGGAAACGTTCCACGTAATCCTAGCAACATAATACAGTATAGGAGTCGTATATTTGTATACAAACTTAGATGTATAGTAAAGAGAAACGTTCCACGTAAACCTAGCAACACTAATGCAGTATAGGAGTCGTATATTTGTATACAAACTTAGATGTATAGTAAAGAGAAACGTTCCTCGTAATCCTAGCAACACTAATGCAGTATAGGTGTCGTATATGTGTATACAAACTTAGATGTATAGTAAAGAGAAACGTTCCACGTAGTCCTAGCAACACTAATGCAGTATAGGAGTCGTATATGTGTATACAAACTTAGATGTATAGTAAAGAGAAACGTTCCACGTAATCCTAGCAACACTAATGCAGTATAGGAGTCGTATATGTGTATACAAACTTAGAGGTATAGTAAAGAGAAACGTTCCACGTAATCCTAGCAACACTAATGCAGTATAGGAGTCGTATATTTGTATACAAACTTAGATGTATAGTAAAGAGAAACGTTCCACGTAATCCTAGCAACACTAATGCAGTATAGGAGTCGTATATGTGTATACAAACTTTGATGTATAGTAAAGAGAATTGTTCCACGTAATCCTAGCAACACTAATGCTGTATAGGAGTCGTATGTGTGTATACAAACTTAGAGGTATAGTAAAGAGAAACGTTCCACGTAATCCTAGTAACACTAATGCAGTATAGGAGTCGTATATGTGTATACAAACTTAGATGTATAGTAAGGAGAAACGTTCCACGTAATCCTAGCAACACTAATGCAGTATAGGAGTCGTATATGTGTATACAAACATAGAGGTATAGTAAAGAGATATGTTCCACGTAATCCTAGTAACACTAATGCAGTATAGGAGTCGTATATGTGTATACAAACTTAGATGTATAGTAAAGAGAAACGTTCCACGTAATCCTAGCAACACTAATGCAGTATAGGAGTCGTATATGTGTATACAAACTTAGATGTATAGTAAAGAGAAACGTTCCACGTAATCCTAGCAACACTAATGCAGTATAGGAGTCGTATATGTGTATACAAACTTCGATGTATAGTAAAGAGAATTGTTCCACGTAATCCTAGCAACACTAATGCAGTATAGGAGTCGTATGTGTGTATACAAACTTAGAGGTATAGTAAAGAGAAACGTTCCACGTAATCCTAGTAACACTAATGCAGTATAGGAGTCCTATATGTGTATACAAACTTAGATGTATAGTAAAGAGAAACGTTCCACGTAATCCTAGCAACACTAATGCAGTATAGGAGTCGTATATGTGTATACAAACTTAGATGTATAGTAAGGAGTAACGTTCCACGTAATCCTAGCAACACTAATGCAGTATAGGAGTCGTATATGTGTATACAAACTTAGATGTATAGTAAAGAGAAACGTTCCACGTAATCCTAGCAACACTAATGCAGTATAGGAGTCGTATATGTGTATACAAACTTAGATGTATAGTAAAGAGAAACGTTCCACATAATCCTAGCAACACTAATGCAGTATAGGAGTCGTATATGTGTATACAAACTTAGATGTATAGTAAGGAGAAATGTTCCACGTAATCCTAGCAACACTAATGCAGTATAGGAGTCGTATATGTGTATACAAACTTAGAGGTATAGTAAAGAGAAACGTTCCACGTAATCCTAGCAACACTACTGCAGTATAGGAGTCGTATATGTGTATACAAACTTAGAGGTATAGTAAAGAGAAACGTTCCACATAATCCTAGCAACACTAATGCAGTATAGGAGTCGTATATGTGTATACAAACTTAGATGTATAGTAAAGAGAAACGTTCCACGTAATCCTAGCAACACTAATGCAGTATAGGAGTCGTATATGTGTATACAAACTTAGAGGTATAGTAAAGAGAAACGTTCCACATAATCCTAGCAACACTACTGCAGTATAGGAGTCGTATATGTGTATACAAACTTAGAGTTATAGTAAAGAGAAACGTTCCACATAATCCTAGCAACACTAATGCAGTATAGGAGTCGTATATGTGTATACAAACTTAGATGTATAGTAAAGAGAAACGTTCCACGTAATCCTAGCAACACTACTGCGGTATAGGAGTCGTATATGTGTATACAAACTTAGAGGTATAGTAAAGAGAAACGTTCCACATAATCCTAGCAACACTAATGCAGTATAGGAGTCGTATATGTGTATACAAACTTAGAGGTATAGTAAAGAGAAAAGTTCCACGTAATCCTAGCAACACTACTGCAGTATAGGAGTCGTATATGTGTATACAAACTTAGAGGTATAGTAAAGAGAAACGTTCCACGTAATCCTAGCAACACTAATGCAGTATAGGAGTCGTATATGTGTATACAAACTTAGATGTATAGTAAAGAGAAACGTTCCACGTAATCCTAGCAACACTAATGCAGTATAGGAGTCGTATATGTGTATACAAACTTAGAGGTATAGTAAAGAGAAACGTTCCACGTAATCCTAGCAACACAATGCAGTATAGGAGTCGTATATATGTATACAAACTTAGATGTATAGTAAAGAGAAACGTTCCACATAATCCTAGCAACACTAATGCAGTATAGGAGTTGTATATGAGTATACAAACTTAGAGGTATAGTAAAGAGAAACGTTCCACGTAATCCTAGCAACACTAATGCAGTATAGGAGTCGTATATGTGTATACAAACTTAGATGTATAGTAAAGAGAAACGTTCCACGTAATCCTAGCAACACTAATGCAGTATAGGAGTCGTATATGTGTATACAAACTTAGATGTATAGTAAAGAGAAACGTTCCACGTAATCCTAGCAACACTAATGCAGTATAGGAGTCGTATATGTGTATACAATCTTAGAGGTATAGTAAAGAGAAACGTTCCACGTAATCCTAGAAACACAATGCAGTATAGGAGTCGTATATATGTATACAAACTTAGATGTATAGTAAAGAGAAACGTTCCACGTAATCCTAGCAACACTAATGCAGTATAGGAGTCGTATATGTGTATACAAACTTAGATGTATAGTAAAGAGAAACGTTCCACGTAATCCTAGCAACACTAATGCAGTATAGGAGTCGTATATGTGTATACAAACTTAGATGTATAGTAAAGAGAAACGTTCCACGTAATCCTAGCAACACAAATGCAGTATAGGAGTCGTATATTTGTATACAAACTGAGAGATATAGTAAAGAGAAACGTTCCACGTAATCCTAGCAACACTAATGCAGTATAGGAGTCGTATATGTGTATACAAACTTAGAGGTATAGTAAAGAGAAACGTTCCACGTAATCCTAGCAACACTAATGCAGTATAGGAGTCGTATATTTGTATACAAACTTAGATGTATAGTAAAGAGAAACGTTCCACGTAATCCTAGCAACACTAATGCAGTATAGGAGTCGTATATTTGTATACAAACTTAGATGTATAGTAAAGAGAAACGTTCCTCGTAATCCTAGCAACACTAATGCAGTATAGGAGTCGTATATGTGTATACAAACTTAGATGTATAGTAAAGAGAAACGTTCCACGTAGTCCTAGCAACACTAATGCAGTATAGGAGTCGTATATGTGTATACAAACTTAGATGTATAGTAAAGAGAAACGTTCCACGTAATCCTAGCAACACTAATGCAGTATAGGAGTCGTATATGTGTATACAAACTTAGAGGTATAGTAAAGAGAAACGTTCCACGTAATCCTAGCAACACTAATGCAGTATAGGAGTCGTATATTTTTATACAAACTTAGATGTATAGTAAAGAGAAACGTTCCACGTAATCCTAGCAACACTAATGCAGTATAGGAGTCGTATATGTGTATACAAACTTTGATGTATAGTAAAGAGAATTGTTCCACGTAATCCTAGCAACACTAATGCAGTATAGGAGTCGTATGTGTGTATACAAACTTAGAGGTATAGTAAAGAGAAACGTTCCACGTAATCCTAGTAACACTAATGCAGTATAGGAGTCCTATATGTGTAAACAAACTTAGATGTATAGTAAGGAGAAACGTTCCACGTAATCCTAGCAACACTAATGCAGTATAGGAGTCGTATATGTGTATACAAACTTAGATGTATAGTAAGGAGAAACGTTCCACGTAATCCTAGCAACACTAATGCAGTATAGGAGTCGTATATGTGTATACAAACTTAGAGGTATAGTAAAGAGATATGTTCCACGTAATCCTAGTAACACTAATGCAGTATAGGAGTCGTATATGTGTATACAAACTTAGATGTATAGTAAAGAGAAACGTTCCACGTAATCCTAGCAACACTAATGCAGTATAGGAGTCGTATATGTGTATACAAACTTAGATGTATAGTAAAGAGAAACGTTCCACGTAATCCTAGCAACACTAATGCAGTATAGCAGTCGTATATGTGTATACAAACTTCGATGTATAGTAAAGAGAATTGTCCCACGTAATCCTAGCAACACTAATGCAGTATAGGAGTCGTATGTGTGTATACAAACTTAGAGGTATAGTAAAGAGAAACGTTCCACGTAATCCTAGTAACACTAATGCAGTATAGGAGTCCTATATGTGTATACAAACTTAGATGTATAGTAAAGAGAAACGTTCCACGTAATCCTAGCAACACTAATGCAGTATAGGAGTCGTATATGTGTATACAAACTTAGATGTATAGTAAGGAGTAACGTTCCACGTAATCCTAGAAACACTAATGCAGTATAGGAGTCGTATATGTGTGTACAAACTTAGAGGTATAGTAGAGAGAAATGTTCCACGTAATCCTAGTAACACTAATGCAGTATAGGAGTCGTATATGTGTATACAAACTTAGATGTATAGTAAAGAGAAACGTTCCACGTAATCCTAGCAACACTAATGCAGTATAGGAGTCGTATATGTGTATACAAACTTAGATGTATAGTAAGGAGAAACGTTCCACGTAATCCTAGCAACACTAATGCAGTATAGGAGTCATATATGTGTATACAAACTTAGATGTATAGTAAAGAGAAACGTTCCACGTAATCCTAGCAACACTAATGCAGTATAGGAGTCGTATATGTGTATACAAACTTAGATGTATAGTAAAGCGAAACGTTCCACGTAATCCTAGCAACACTAATGCAGTATAGGAGTTGTATATGTGTATACAAACTTAGATGTATAGAAAAAAGAAACGTTCCACGTAATCCTAGCAACACTAATGCAGTATAGGAGTCGTATATGTGTATACAAACTGAGAGATATAGTAAAGAGAAACGTTCCACGTAATCCTAGCAACACTAATGCAGTATAGGAGTCGTATATGTGTATACAAACTTAGATGTATAGTAAAGAGAAACGTTCCACGTAATCCTAGCAACACTAATGCAGTATAGGAGTCGTATATGTGTATACAAACTTAGATGTATAGTAAAGAGAAACGTTCCACGTAATCCTAGCAACACAAATGCAGTATAGGAGTCGTATATTTGTATACAAACTGAGAGATATAGTAAAGAGAAACGTTCCACGTAATCCTAGCAACACTAATGCAGTATAGGAGTCGTATATGTGTATACAAACTTAGATGTATAGTAAAGAGAAACGTTCCACGTAATCCTAGCAACACTAATGCAGTATAGGAGTCGTATATGTGTATACAAACTTAGAGGTATAGTAAAGGGAAACGTTCCACGTAATCCTAGCAACATAATACAGTATAGGAGTCGTATATTTGTATACAAACTTAGATGTATAGTAAAGAGAAACGTTCCACGTAAACCTAGCAACACTAATGCAGTATAGGAGTCGTATATTTGTATACAAACTTAGATGTATAGTAAAGAGAAACGTTCCTCGTAATCCTAGCAACACTAATGCAGTATAGGTGTCGTATATGTGTATACAAACTTAGATGTATAGTAAAGAGAAACGTTCCACGTAGTCCTAGCAACACTAATGCAGTATAGGAGTCGTATATGTGTATACAAACTTAGATGTATAGTAAAGAGAAACGTTCCACGTAATCCTAGCAACACTAATGCAGTATAGGAGTCGTATATGTGTATACAAACTTAGAGGTATAGTAAAGAGAAACGTTCCACGTAATCCTAGCAACACTAATGCAGTATAGGAGTCGTATATTTGTATACAAACTTAGATGTATAGTAAAGAGAAACGTTCCACGTAATCCTAGCAACACTAATGCAGTATAGGAGTCGTATATGTGTATACAAACTTTGATGTATAGTAAAGAGAATTGTTCCACGTAATCCTAGCAACACTAATGCTGTATAGGAGTCGTATGTGTGTATACAAACTTAGAGGTATAGTAAAGAGAAACGTTCCACGTAATCCTAGTAACACTAATGCAGTATAGGAGTCCTATATGTGTAAACAAACTTAGATGTATAGTAAGGAGAAACGTTCCACGTAATCCTAGCAACTCTAATGCAGTATAGGAGTCGTATATGTGTATACAAACTTAGATGTATAGTAAGGAGAAACGTTCCACGTAATCCTAGCAACACTAATGCAGTATAGGAGTCGTATATGTGTATACAAACATAGAGGTATAGTAAAGAGATATGTTCCACGTAATCCTAGTAACACTAATGCAGTATAGGAGTCGTATATGTGTATACAAACTTAGATGTATAGTAAAGAGAAACGTTCCACGTAATCCTAGCAACACTAATGCAGTATAGGAGTCGTATATGTGTATACAAACTTAGATGTATAGTAAAGAGAAACGTTCCACGTAATCCTAGCAACACTAATGCAGTATAGGAGTCGTATATGTGTATACAAACTTCGATGTATAGTAAAGAGAATTGTTCCACGTAATCCTAGCAACACTAATGCAGTATAGGAGTCGTATGTGTGTATACAAACTTAGAGGTATAGTAAAGAGAAACGTTCCACGTAATCCTAGTAACACTAATGCAGTATAGGAGTCCTATATGTGTATACAAACTTAGATGTATAGTAAAGAGAAACGTTCCACGTAATCCTAGCAACACTAATGCAGTATAGGAGTCGTATATGTGTATACAAACTTAGATGTATAGTAAGGAGTAACGTTCCACGTAATCCTAGCAACACTAATGCAGTATAGGAGTCGTATATGTGTATACAAACTTAGATGTATAGTAAAGAGAAACGTTCCACGTAATCCTAGCAACACTAATGCAGTATAGGAGTCGTATATGTGTATACAAACTTTGATGTATAGTAAAGAGAAACGTTCCACATAATCCTAGCAACACTAATGCAGTATAGGAGTCGTATATGTGTATACAAACTTAGATGTATAGTAAGGAGAAATGTTCCACGTAATCCTAGCAACACTAATGCAGTATAGGAGTCGTATATGTGTATACAAACTTAGAGGTATAGTAAAGAGAAACGTTCCACGTAATCCTAGCAACACTACTGCAGTATAGGAGTCGTATATGTGTATACAAACTTAGAGGTATAGTAAAGAGAAACGTTCCACATAATCCTAGCAACACTAATGCAGTATAGGAGTCGTATATGTGTATACAAACTTAGATGTATAGTAAAGAGAAACGTTCCACGTAATCCTAGCAACACTAATGCAGTATAGGAGTCGTATATGTGTATACAAACTTAGAGGTATAGTAAAGAGAAACGTTCCACATAATCCTAGCAACACTACTGCAGTATAGGAGTCGTATATGTGTATACAAACTTAGAGTTATAGTAAAGAGAAACGTTCCACATAATCCTAGCAACACTAATGCAGTATAGGAGTCGTATATGTGTATACAAACTTAGATGTATAGTAAAGAGAAACGTTCCACGTAATCCTAGCAACACTACTGCGGTATAGGAGTCGTATATGTGTATACAAACTTAGAGGTATAGTAAAGAGAAACGTTCCACATAATCCTAGCAACACTAATGCAGTATAGGAGTCGTATATGTGTTTACAAACTTAGAGGTATAGTAAAGAGAAAAGTTCCACGTAATCCTAGCAACACTAATGCAGTATAGGAGTCGTATATGTGTATACAAACTTAGAGGTATAGTAAAGAGAAACGTTCCACGTAATCCTAGCAACACTAATGCAGTATAGGAGTCGTATATGTGTATACAAACTTAGATGTATAGTAAAGAGAAACGTTCCACGTAATCCTAGCAACACTAATGCAGTATAGGAGTCGTATATGTGTATACAAACTTAGAGGTATAGTAAAGAGAAACGTTCCACGTAATCCTAGCAACACAATGCAGTATAGGAGTCGTATATATGTATACAAACTTAGATGTATAGTAAAGAGAAACGTTCCACATAATCCTAGCAACACTAATGCAGTATAGGAGTTGTATATGAGTATACAAACTTAGAGGTATAGTAAAGAGAAACGTTCCACGTAATCCTAGCAACACTAATGCAGTATAGGAGTCGTATATGTGTATACAAACTTAGATGTATAGTAAAGAGAAACGTTCCACGTAATCCTAGCAACACTAATGCAGTATAGGAGTCGTATATGTGTATACAAACTTAGATGTATAGTAAAGAGAAACGTTCCACGTAATCCTAGCAACACTAATGCAGTATAGGAGTCGTATATGTGTATACAATCTTAGAGGTATAGTAAAGAGAAACGTTCCACGTAATCCTAGAAACACAATGCAGTATAGGAGTCGTATATATGTATACAAACTTAGATGTATAGTAAAGAGAAACGTTCCACGTAATCCTAGCAACACTAATGCAGTATAGGAGTCGTATATGTGTATACAAACTTAGATGTATAGTAAAGAGAAACGTTCCACGTAATCCTAGCAACACTAATGCAGTATAGGAGTCGTATATGTGTATACAAACTTAGATGTATAGTAAAGAGAAACGTTCCACGTAATCCTAGCAACACAAATGCAGTATAGGAGTCGTATATTTGTATACAAACTGAGAGATATAGTAAAGAGAAACGTTCCACGTAATCCTAGCAACACTAATGCAGTATAGGAGTCGTATATGTGTATACAAACTTAGATGTATAGTAAAGAGAAACGTTCCACGTAATCCTAGCAACACTAATGCAGTATAGGAGTCGTATATGTGTATACAAACTTAGATGTATAGTAAAGAGAAACGTTCCACGTAATCCTAGCAACACTAATGCAGTATAGGAGTCGTATATGTGTATACAAACTTAGAGGTATAGTAAAGAGAAACGTTCCACGTAATCCTAGCAACACTAATGCAGTATAGGAGTCGTATATTTGTATACAAACTTAGATGTATAGTAAAGAGAAACGTTCCACGTAATCCTAGCAACACTAATGCAGTATAGGAGTCGTATATTTGTATACAAACTTAGATGTATAGTAAAGAGAAACGTTCCTCGTAATCCTAGCAACACTAATGCAGTATAGGAGTCGTATATGTGTATACAAACTTAGATGTATAGTAAAGAGAAACGTTCCACGTAGTCCTAGCAACACTAATGCAGTATAGGAGTCGTATATGTGTATACAAACTTAGATGTATAGTAAAGAGAAACGTTCCACGTAATCCTAGCAACACTAATGCAGTATAGGAGTCGTATATGTGTATACAAACTTAGAGGTATAGTAAAGAGAAACGTTCCACGTAATCCTAGCAACACTAATGCAGTATAGGAGTCGTATATTTTTATACAAACTTAGATGTATAGTAAAGAGAAACGTTCCACGTAATCCTAGCAACACTAATGCAGTATAGGAGTCGTATATGTGTATACAAACTTTGATGTATAGTAAAGAGAATTGTTCCACGTAATCCTAGCAACACTAATGCAGTATAGGAGTCGTATGTGTGTATACAAACTTAGAGGTATAGTAAAGAGAAACGTTCCACGTAATCCTAGTAACACTAATGCAGTATAGGAGTCCTATATGTGTAAACAAACTTAGATGTATAGTAAGGAGAAACGTTCCTCGTAATCCTAGCAACACTAATGCAGTATAGGAGTCGTATATGTGTATACAAACTTAGATGTATAGTAAGGAGAAACGTTCCACGTAATCCTAGCAACACTAATGCAGTATAGGAGTCGTATATGTGTATACAAACTTAGAGGTATAGTAAAGAGATATGTTCCACGTAATCCTAGTAACACTAATGCAGTATAGGAGTCGTATATGTGTATACAAACTTAGATGTATAGTAAAGAGAAACGTTCCACGTAATCCTAGCAACACTAATGCAGTATAGGAGTCGTATATGTGTATACAAACTTAGATGTATAGTAAAGAGAAACGTTCCACGTAATCCTAGCAACACTAATGCAGTATAGGAGTCGTATATGTGTATACAAACTTCGATGTATAGTAAAGAGAATTGTCCCACGTAATCCTAGCAACACTAATGCAGTATAGGAGTCGTATGTGTGTATACAAACTTAGAGGTATAGTAAAGAGAAACGTTCCACGTAATCCTAGTAACACTAATGCAGTATAGGAGTCCTATATGTGTATACAAACTTAGATGTATAGTAAAGAGAAACGTTCCACGTAATCCTAGCAACACTAATGCAGTATAGGAGTCGTATATGTGTATACAAACTTAGATGTATAGTAAGGAGTAACGTTCCACGTAATCCTAGAAACACTAATGCAGTATAGGAGTCGTATATGTGTGTACAAACTTAGAGGTATAGTAGAGAGAAATGTTCCACGTAATCCTAGTAACACTAATGCAGTATAGGAGTCGTATATGTGTATACAAACTTAGATGTATAGTAAAGAGAAACGTTCCACGTAATCCTAGCAACACTAATGCAGTATAGGAGTCGTATATGTGTATACAAACTTAGAGGTATAGTAAAGAGAAACGTTCCACGTAATCCTAGCAACACTAATGCAGTATAGGAGTCGTATATGTGTATACAAAATTAGATGTATAGTAAAGAGAAACGTTCCACGTAATCCTAGCAACACTAATGCAGTATAGAAGTCGTATATGTGTATACAAACTTAGATGTATAGTAAAGAGAAACGTTCCACGTAATCCTAGCAACACTAATGCAGTATAGGAGTCGTATATGTGTATACAAACTTAGATGTATAGTAAAGAGAAACGTTCCACGTAATCCTAGCAACACTAATGCAGTATAGGAGTCGTATATGTGTATACAAACTTAGATGTATAGTAAAGAGAAACGTTCCACGAAATCCTAGCAACACTAATGCAGTATAGGAGTCGTATATGTGTATACAAACTTAGATGTATAGTAAAGAGAAACGTTCCACGTAATCCTAGCAACACTAATGCAGTATAGGAGTCGTATATGTGTATACAAACTTAGAGGTATAGTAAAGAGAAACGTTCCACGTAATCCTAGTAACACTAATGCAGTATAGGAGTCGTATATGTGTATACAAACTTAGATGTATAGTAAAGAGAAACGTTCCACGTAATCCTAGCAACACTAATGCAGTATAGGAGTCGTATATGTGTATAAAATCTTAGAGGTATAGTAAAGAGAAATGTTCCACGTAATCCTAGCAACACTAATGCAGTATAGGAGTCGTATATGTGTATACAAACTTAGAGGTATTGTAAAGAGAAATGTTCCACGTAATCCTAGCAACACTAATACAGTATAGGAGTCGTATATGTGTATACAAACTTAGAGGTATAGT
>JBAIZL010000010.1:65584868-65597368 GCA_036971475.1 Prosapia bicincta
TGTTATTTCGAAAAGCGTCAACAATGAGTAAAAATTATTCACTCACTTACTTAAATAAGTACTTGTTTTTTAATTAGTAAATTCAATTGATTACAACAAGCAACTTTGATTTTAATTTTTTCATGTTTTAGTAACTTTTTGAAAATACAATTTAATAAAGTACAATTATTAATATAAAAGCTATGTGTTTTAATTTATTTTATTTTATACCAAATGACAAAAAGTAATTCAAAGACAGGCTTCTGAGATTTCTATGATATTCTATATGCATATTTCTAGCGACAGTCACTTTAAGTTGAATAATAAATGAAACTTTGTCTATTTATTAAATATAAATATGAGGATAGGCAATAAGTATGTGTTTGAGTGATATATGAAACTGTATGTTATATTTATTCCAACTACTTTGCCTAGAGTTGTTAAACATAAACAGGATATGAGAGAGTTACAATCGATAGATAGTTCCTATATAAACGATATATTCTTAAACGAAACATATATTGTTCTATTTTCCTTCAACAATATTTACTTTCAAGAGCATAAATGATGAATGCAACGGAAACAGTTTGTGTTACGTTTCCCATTTACAATTGTTTATACAGCCTCACAGAGACGCTGTTTACTAACACTGATTTCCCACGTAAAATGCCGGGTCTACGGTGCTTCTTGTAACAGTACTTGCCTTTCTTACAGCAATGATTAGACGCTCAAGTTTGTGATCGGATCTTGTCGCCTCAACAAAGGGAACGACGTCATGCGGCCAACTGTATTGTAAACTACACAGTAATTAAGTCAAATTTAGTGAAGTAACTTTTTTTAATTACTTTGCAAATGATTCATTCAATTAAACATTTGTTTAAATTAAAGCTAGGTATACATATTAATGAAAGGGTCTATATTAAACCGAAGGATGTGAACATAAACAAATTTAAAATCCCAAATAAAAAAGGGAGTATTAAATTATAGAAGATATTATGTGATAAGATAAATAATATGATAATATAAGAAAGTTATGTAAGATATTATGATAGAAAATTATGATAAGATATTAACATAAGACAATATAATAGAGAATTACTTGAGATACCGGTAATATAACAAAATATTTATATAACATAATGAGATAGGAGAATATATAAAATATAATAAGAAAATTATACAAGATAGAGTAGTAAACTAATATGTGAGATAATATGATAGGAAATTATATAACATAAAGATAATTAGAAAATAAAACGAAATAAGATAAACACGGTTGAGAAAAACCTTAAATATATTTTGTTTACGTATACTGAGAACATATCCCGAATTACCATTTACTAATTTAACTAAAATAATTAACTAAAATATAATAAATACTCAAAAATTACATGAAAATCATTTGTAGATCAATATGATCAATAATAGTTCAATTCGGTGGCGTCATTATTATATGTTGTCTTTTATCATTTCTTCTATTCCATGACATCGACACGACTATGTAAGTTATGAATATTTTAGACATACAATTCTAAAACAGCGGAATATATATAATTTGGAAAAGCGAGCAGCCATTCATGTATGAATATTGTATTTAAATGGAATAGAATGTAAAAACAATAAGTACGAGAGACGAAAGCAGTGGTGTGTATTGTGAGGGAAAACGTTCAGTCGGCTTATGTAAATCTATGTGACAACAAAAATGGCGCGGGGTGTAGAATAATGCCAAGGAAACACACGCTATACATGTTAGGTCTTGTTTACTGGTGACGATCAGTAAGGTTATACCTAACAAACAGTATAGAAATATAGGTCATAGTTACCTTAAGTCAGAGTATATGCCTGTGACGTAGGGGAAAGGTGATGGGAAAGTGTTAGGAGAGACGGAAAAGTGATGGCAGAGTGGTCGGAAAGGGTTGAGAGAACGGATAAGTGATGGGAGAAACGGGAAATTGGTGGGAGAGTGTTGGGAGGGTCGGAAAAGTGATATGTGAGTAATGGGAGATACGGGAATGTGATGGCAGAGTGATCGGAAAGTGTTGGGAGAGACGGATAAGTGATGGGTAAGTAATGGGAGAAGCGTTAAATTGATGGGTTAGTGAGGAGAGGGACAGGAAAATGATGGGGGAGTGTTGGGAGAGACGACAATGTGATGGCAGAGTGATCGGAAAGTGTTGGGAGAGACGAATAAGTGATGGGTGAGTGATGGGGGAAACGGGAAATTGATGGGTTAGTAATGGGAGGGACGTAAAATTGGTGGGAGAGTGTTGAGAGAGACGATAAAGTGATGGGTGATTAATGGGAGGGACGGGAAGTGTTGGAAGACTATGGCTGAGAGATAAATATCCAAGACTCGTAGTAAAGAAATCTCTTTCACAGAAAAATGGCGCAATAATGATTGTCGCAATGAACTTAACTTCCCAACAAGTAAAAGGCCTCGTGTAAATACACACATCCTCGTACCCAGGTACACAGAAATACACAAATATGAATCTTGTTTTCTAAAAGTAATATGAACAAGTGATAAACTTATTAGAGAGAAAATTCCTGTTAATAATAATACTGTTTTAGAAATAGTATTATAAAACCTACATTTATATATTACCCCTTATGGAAAAAATACCTAAACACTAGAAGCCTTATTTTGTAAGCAATATCTACTACATTGATAATTTTTACCTGTTTTTAGTCAAATAAATAAGCCCAATTACTTTTCTAACAAATATTATTTGAACTAATACTTCATAAGGGATACAATAGTGAGGAAATTTATTTTATTAATATTTATTTTGTTGAGTTCAATTTTGAACAAAGAAACCATATTAAAAAAAGAATTTAAAACTAACAATGCACTTTGTTAAATGATGTATATATATATATATATTAAAGTATAAATAGAATAGTGTTGTTAAATGGATCATTATTTCATAAAAATACGTTTTGTTGTGCGATGAAATAAAAGCAGTTAGGGGCTTTCTGGAAAGCTATATAAAGAGTTTAGAAAACGATATTTCTTTACTTGAAAAAATGATTGAACAAAAACCACAAAACTATAACAATAAATATTATAAAAACTCTAACAAAACGTTACATCATATTCTTTTTTCGGCGTTTGTTTTCTCTATGAATTGTTACTTTTCTTAGAGTTTACATAATTCTATTATTCCTCTGGTTCAATAAGACGGTGAATAGCAAACAAAGACTGTATAAGGAGTATATAGTGAATGAGAGTAGAAGACAATATTTACTCGAATATAATAGCAATTATTTTAATTTTAAAAGCAAAATTTTATTAATTGTATTAATCTTAACAATTCTTTTCGCCTAAAGTGTGTATGGAGTTGCATCATAGAGCTGTTATCATAATGTGATGCCAATGGAGCAGCATTTTATACTGGGAACTGAGAACGTTCCATATAACTAAGCCTTTGTCAGCAGTAACGTGTAGTATAAGGAATCGATATTGTGCTAATAAATTGTTTTAATCTACTATAATTACTTACTTTCGAACATTATATCTTAAACTACAACTAAACTACACTAAACTATTATCAGAAAATTGAAAATACGTCAGCATTTTTGAGGAAAACCCTCTGAAAAGTAGTTTTTCGTTAATAAATACCCTATTCTATGCTATATTTGTCGTTAATTAATCACCCACGTCTAACACTGTAACTACAAGTGATGAATTTGTTTTTGTATTACGGTCAAAAGTCAAAACAAACAAGCTTACATGCATTGCCACATAAAGCATAGTGTAAAAACGTGTCTATAGTTGACTACATTTGCCAACTAATTTCGCCTCTCAAAACGGTTTCTCTAATTTAAGATCAAAGTTTGACATAATTGAGTGTATTTTTACATATGTTATAGCTTACATAATAAAGTATGTAAAGGAAATGTTTAAAATTATTTTGTTTTTCTTTTCCCCCAAGACATAATTATTGGGATTTGCAATTATAAAAATATTTTTCAATTGTTTTTATTAGGTCACATCACCCAATATATGTATATCTTGTTCAAAAGTTTATTCGTTAATAAAATACTTTTTATTCATTCACTCTAGTTCAAATTCATTATGAGTATAACAGCTGATTTTATGTTATAGGGTATGTGATTGAACAGCTGTTTTAACGAATAGGTTATGTTACTTTATTTTTATTATTTGTAATTAATTATAAAAATCTAACCGAATGACATTTTCTCTTCGTTGACCTAAGTAGTAATTGACTTTAAATATTTTTTTAAAATATTTTTGGTCATTTAAATTTATAGGTCAGTATATCTTTTCCGGGACGAAATGAAAATTCATAAAACGTATCTATAAAAACCATGTAATTCTATAGATACAAATAGTTTAAACAATTTTGCTTATGTTAAATCCAACCTTGTTATTACGGACTCCCCGTCACCAGTTGTCGAGTTTCCGCATAGACATGCGTTAATAGTAAAAGTTTTGGAGACATCTGTCACAAAACAAGTCACCGTTCAGAATCATTTGTGTCTTGTTCACAAACATTGAACAATGGACGAGCTGTCATGTGACTTGTTTAGGTCTATATAAGTTTACAAGACCCATGTTGAAATAAAATATAAACTTCGGCCATATATTTTATCGGTGATTGTAAATGTATCAAGCAATATAGATAAAAGTGTTTTCATCAAAAAACGTTTTTTACTGGGGTCGACAAAAATTATTTTATTTTAAATACTTTTCTATTTTATAATTACAGTTAATATAAATATGTATATACATATGATGGGATCTCTATATTAGGTGGAAGAATAGAAAGCTAAAAACATAAAGTTTTGATAAGGGTCCAGGAATCATGAATTCTTAGAAACTGAAACAAAGGTAAAATTAAATTATTTTACACGGGAAAGCAGTTTAGGTATGAATATTAAAATAGATCAAGTTAATTCCTTCTGAGATCAGCACAGAATTTTATTTTAGTTACTTTTTATATTATAATTACATCTAATATAATTAAGTATATAGGGCTACACATGGCAAAACCACAATATTAAATGGTCAAATAGAAATCGAATTTTCTTGCAATTTTCCATTTTCTTCTCTATACCTATCTCTTACAATATCATACACATCTTTATGTTACACATATCTACATGTGGGAATTTTTACTCTGTGCCAAAGTTCAAACATGTAGTTATTCAGTTTGAATCCAACCGGGCTATCAAATTTTCTAAATTTATTTACTGAATAAAGGTTTTAAAAGTCTGTATTAACACCAAATGTCATCCACTAAAGGATAAAAAAAATTGAAGTTGTTGAATGAACAAAATACTATTTTATTAAGGGTTGAAAATTTGTACAAGATATATATATATATATATATATATATATATATATATATACACGAGTATATACATATATATATATACATATATACAATGAGGTTGTAAGCTAATAAACGGAATTGATAAAATAAATGTACCAGGATGTTTAAATTTACATATATCCAGATTTTAATGAAGGGTGAAATTAAACTTTCTAAATATCAACCTCTATAATAAAAAAGCAAGAATATCCAACTGTAAATATGTTTTATCATTTTTATATTGGTTCCAAATCAAACAGATCGTACTCCTGAAGATGCTACTTTGAAACCGAAATGTACAAAAATGAATATAGCATTATTGTGGCTAGAGGTTGCTCCTATTTATTTACTACAAGATCACTAAACTAGTATTGAAATAGTGAATAAAATATAAAAATTCTATTCGGAAATACTCGTATATACTTATTAGTTTTTCTTTTCATATTTTACCTAATAATGTAATAATGTTACTCCTCATTAAATTATTTCTTTAAATGAAAGGAAATATATTTTTAGAACTTCTGGCATCATGTTTTACCCTCAACGACTCTTTTTAATTACGTTTCTGTTTGAAGATGACTGCAAGCCGGAAATATACACCTCTTAATTTTAACGTAGCCCTAAAACTAAAATGAAGGAGCCTTGTATTCATTAAATGTTTACGGGTGACACCACTCTTTGTAGGCGGGGGCGGGTCTACTACAACAAACTATACCCTTCTTCTCTCAGAGTTTTACTACCTATCGTAGTAAAAAGCCATTTCCTTATCTTATTCCATTTATAGCATAGGGCGAAATGTTCAGAATTATTTATGGACCAAATAGGGGTTAAAAGTCAATGACAATGATATAATAAGGGCCCTACATTCCTCCTAGGAAAAATAGTGATGCAGTTATATATATGTATAATCCTAAGATGAATTATTTTTTTTTGTTGAATATGTATGGTGAAATAAAATAACTTTCATAAACAAGAATATACGAGTATTACTTCATTTTATTGTTGATTGAAGCTTTTCGCTAATTTACATTTTCATCATTTTCAAAATTTATACATCACTGTCCAGTTATGTGACTAGAGTAAAACTTTCTTATTCTAGTCACATAACTAGACAGTAATGTATAAGCTTTGAAAATGATGAAAATGTAAATTAGCGAAAAGCTTCAATCAACAATAAAATGAAGTAATACTCGTATATTCTTGTTTAAGAAAGTTATTTTATTTCACCATATATATAGTGATATATTTTCTTGTAATATAGTTAATAAATTAAAAATATTTCAGAAACGGTTGATCTAACAACGCCAGTGTAAATAATATATATATATATATATATATATATTCTTATATATATATATATATATATATATATATATATATATATTTACAACAAAAAGAATTGATTAAATACAAGTGACGATTTATTCCTTTAAAATAGTTTGCTCCACATTTTACATAATGTTAAGTGATTTTCATTGCATAAAATGCACAGTTCACCTCCTTTTTGGGTTAATGTATACAATATACAACAGTAATTTTACAAAATGTTTAGCTTCCCCTAGTGCTACTTACTGCAGTGCAACTTTGTAATAAGTATTAAAATATAGTTTACATTACCTAATCACGACTGAAGTATGCAGTACAGTACAGTCTCACTAATCCGGACTTGATGGGACCGGACCCTGTCCGGATCAACGAAAGTCCGGATTAGACGGAAAAAGCAAAACAAATGAATACAATATGTGTTTTAGGCGGGGAAACATATTGAAATTGTAGTTTTAGAGAATTGAGGCCTAAATATAGCTATACAGTACAGTATTTCATAGCATATTTAGCAAAAAAATCCTGTAATTGTAACAGAAAAGGTATGACATGAATAAATATCAAAGCATCTTTCTCGTTGAATAAATGTATTCACATAAAGTTATTTATACTATACTGTATAAACGCACAAAAAACTCAAACAAAAATTAAAATTAAACAAAAATAAACTTTAAAAAACGTAGTGAAAAAAGTCCGTAATGTTCTTTTGTTTTAACGATGAATAACGTCGTTTGACAGTACGATCTCTTAGGCGTTTCAAGGTCAGTAGCTCCGCGGTTGACGTATCAGTTTGTTTCTCTAAGTAGGTTATCAACCCCTCCAGCATTGCAGTCGCCCCATCATGAGTTGGGCTGACCGGTTCGTCTGTGTAGTCTTCCTCTACCGAGCTGTCATTTTCTGCGTTTGCAGTGCACACCGCGACGATTGAGCACTTGATAACCAATGTCATTATCACTGATAATCAACCCCACTCGGAAATATCAGTGTCTTTCAATTCGGCACAACCCTTCAATTGTTGACAAATCTGAACAAATTCAGAGTCGTCATTAGTAGGTTGACTGTCGGTTTTTTCACTTTCCTGAGGCCACAATATTTTTCAGCTCTTTTGGACTGTAGACGGTTGAATTTCCTCCCACGATTTTGCAGCCATATAAATGGCATCCTTTATAGTCACTTCTTTAAGAATTTCAATAAATTGTGTAGCTGGATCTGCTTCTTGTTGTTACAAAAGCGATAAAATTAACTTTTTCCTATATCGCCGTTTTATCGCCTCTATCACGGCTCGGTCCATCGGCTGAATGAGAGCCGTGACGTTAGGAGGAAGAAATTTAACAAAAATGTCAACATGACGCAATTCTTCATTTGGGTGCCATGGGGCTTTATCAATTATTTTCGAGGGAGTTTTTTCTCCCTTAAAAACTTTTCTGTTGTTGGAACAAAGTTTTCAAAAAACTTCAGTCCTTAAAAATTTGACTGTTCATCCACGCCGATTTTTGGAACTTCTATTGGGTCGGTATAACACTTAAATTTACATTTTTAAAAACCCTAGGCTTTGCGGATTTCCCTATCACCAAAAGTGGAAATTTTAGATAGCCAGAAGCATTACTGCAGGGCAGCAAAGTCATACGTTCTTTCTTAACTTCATGGCCTTTTGCTACTGAATCTAATTTGGAAGCTAAAGTTTTTTTTGGGAACATTTTATAATTTAATCCGGTTTCGTCAGCGTTGAACACCTGACAAGGTTGTAAGTTTTCATCTCTGAGAAACTTGCCAAATTTGTCTTTGAATTTTTCACTGGCATCACTGTCACCTGACAAAATTTCACCACTTATTCTGAGTTGACGGATGCCGTGTCGTTCCTTCCACCGTGACAGCCAACCCAGACTGGCAGTAAAATTAGGGCCTCCTTTTAACTTTTCATTCAGTTTCAGCGCGATCGTTTGCAAATTTACACCCGATAATGGAACACCCTGTTCCCGTTGTTGACAAAACCAAACATACAAAGCATCATCTAAGGTTTCATTTTTTGGTTTTTTTAAGTTCTTCTGCCGCCTAAACTGTCTTTACTAACCATTTTTGCAAAAAAATCTTCAATTTCCTGTCGCTTTTTCTGTAATCGTAAACGGTTTGTTTTCCCACGCCTAACTCTTTTGCAATTTTAGTAAGCGATTCACCTCCATCAATACGAAATAAAGCTTGGAGTTTTTTCCTTCCGACAACACAACTGACCTGACGCCAGACGGATAGACTGTCTATCCGTTTAGTCAGCAGTCCTTTATCTTTCGTTTATCGCAAGATGACTCTGATGTCACGTGCGTTTTATTGTTGGGAGATCTAATGTGAATATGTTTTTTCAAAGACGTTTTTCCTACTTTAATAGGCAAAAGAAACAAATAATATGGTAAATTCATATTTTAATGAATAAATTATATTATTTGTCTATTAGAGTAGGAAACCCCTTTGAAAAATAACAAATATAGAAGTATACAAATAAATATTTTTGTGGACGGCAGACTGATTGTGCACTGTAAAATACTATAACTAAACAAAAATTTTGGGCCGTCCGGATTAGCCGGACGTCCGGATCATCGGAGACCGGATTAGCGGGACTGTACTGTATACTTAGACAGACCTCTTAAGCCGAAAATCTATGATAACCACAAACCAAACCCATCCAAATCCGATACTTTGTAGATGGGTTGTAATGTAGTACAACTGACTATTATGTTTTATTTTAAAAAATTTTTAATTTGTAGGTGTTTTGTTGAGTATGTTTTTTGACAAAATACTGACTTTTTAGGAGGTATTTTTTTCTAATTTGTTTGTGTGTGTTTGTGTGTGTGTGTGAAATATACATATATATATATATATATATATATATATATATGTGTGTGTGTGTGTGTGTATGTATATATATATATATATATATATATATATATATTTATTTATTTATATTCTTAAATTTTGTAGTCCGTTACGTTCGGTGAAACTTTATTAATCACTTTTACATTACTTTATAATCCAATCTTTAATTTATTTCGTAAATTTGAAAAATCATTAATGAGACAGAACGTTTTTGATCGCTCCGTGTCAATCTTCATCAGTGTCTAAATTTCCCGCGTGGATTTATTGTTAGGTTCAGTGGTGACGGTCTTAAAGCAGGTTTTCTATAGTATCAAAGATTATGAAGGATTTATATCGGGTTTGTTTGTTTAACATTTTGTGTTTATCTGTGCTTGTAAATTTCATATTGTTCTAGTATGTTGAGATGTGATCCTTTTTTGTTGATGTGTAAGATTTCTAGGTTATGGTAAATGTCTGTGTATTTGTGTCCTGTTTCTTTTAGGTGATTAAAGAATGCTAATTTAGTGTTCCTCGACTCTTTGTTGAACGCGGTGAACTGTTTTCCCAATGCAGCATTTGTTGCAGTTTGTACAGTTTACAAACACACAAGAACACAAAACACAAACATATTAAACGAACAAACCCAATACGAATCACAGATAATCTTTGATACTATCGAAAACATGATTTTAAAACCGTCACCACTTAACCTAACAACAACTCCAAGTAAACAATGTAGACACTGATGAAGATCGCCAAGGAGCGATCTACAACTTTCAGTCTCAGTAAGTTTTTAAAATTTACAAAATAAATTAAAGTACGAATGATCATAAACTAATGTAAAAGTTTTATATATATATATAATAAATTTAAAATATTTCAAAAATAAGAATACTTTTAATGAATATATTTATTCAAAGCTTTTCGCCGATAAAATAGTACCAGCATCTTCAGGAAAATAATTATCTAATAAAATATTTTTACAAAATTAAATAATATGTGCTACAAACGACCATATGTTTATAAGTATTGCACTTTATGTAATTTTTTCTATAACATCAATGACCTTATAAATAGTTTGGTGCCTTGATCTCACTTGAGTTTGTTCATCAATTAATTTGTCAATAACTTTATGCTTATAAATTTCCAATGTTTCAAATATATTCATTTTTAATCCTTTATTTAATTCTTTTATTAATTTCATATTTTCTATTTCCGGAAACTAGTGTCCATTATTAATACAATGCGTAGCTAAATTTGATTTGTATATGTTTGGTTTGATATAAGCATTTAAATGTTCTTTGTATCTTTCTTTTAATTTCTTTTTTGTTTGTCCTACATATAATTTATTACAGGTTTGACATTTTATATTATATACTCCATTTCTTTCGTGCATATTATTTTGATTTTTGTTATTGTTTATTAAATTTTAAATTTGATTATCAGTTTTATAAGTGATTTGTAAATTTGTTTCTTTAAATAATCTTGTAATTTTATTTATTTCGTTACCAGTGAATGTAAAAGTTGTCCAAATATTTTCTCTCTTATTAGGTACAAAGTTATTTTCGAGTTTCTGTTTTCTTATTATGTTATTATTTAATTTATCTATAGTTTTTCTATTATATCTATTTTCTAAACCAATTTGATATATTATATTTTTCTCTTTTATTTGATCATTTAAGTTCATTGGTATTTTGTGCATTCTATGTAGTAAATAATAAAGCCCTGCCATGTTTTGGTTGCATGGATGGTTTGAATAATTCGGTATTATTTGATTTGTCTGCGTCGGTTTTCTATATATATTATATTCAAATGATTCATTATTTCTAGTAATTGTAATATCTAAATAATTTAGTTCATTTTTTTAAATTTTTTATTTTTATTTTTTTTTATCGGCGAAAAGCTTTGAATAAATATATTCATTAAAAGTATTCTTGTTTTTGAAATATTTTCAATTTATTAACTATATTACAAGAAAATATATCACCATTTTTAATATATATATATATATATATATATATATATATATATATATATATATATTTATATATATATATATATATATATGTGTGTGTGTGTGTGTGTGTGTGTGTGTGTGTGTGTGTGTGTGTGTGTGTGTCTGTCTGTGTGTGTGTGTGTGTGAAAACTTTCCAAACATAAGAAAGATAACAGCCTTTTCAGAGGGATAGAAGAGTCGTTCATGATTTATTTTCATCACAAAATTTCAGATTCATCTTGTGGCAACATTGCTTTGAGGGATTTGTTTACCTTCTTGGACAAACATTTATCAGTCGCTAAACGCTTTTACAAACACGATCCGCAATATTTTACAGTCATGTTTGTATAATGTCAGTTTTCTGTTTAGAAACTAAACATTGTATTATTGTAGGCAATTTTTTAATTTGTTTTACAAAACAAATACCAATTGTTCATATTTTGTTTGGTTGTATAATTAATATTTTAAAATATTAACGAAATTGTATTTTTATTTTGAAGGTATAGTTATGAGCCTAATTACAATACGTTCTATACATACAAGCTAGCGTTATTTGTATGTTATTATCTACAATAATTCTACTAACAATTAAACCTACGGTTTCAAAACGCGTCAGCATAGTAAGTAATTATTTTTCACTTAGTTTTGAGACTTTTTACTTATAAGCATATTATCTTTTAATTACCATTTCGTTACAATTGATATATCCTGACAAAAGGGATTTTATAAGTTACCTATCTTTGCAAATTTCTGTAAATTTTCAAAAAAAAGTAGCTTTCCATATAGTAGGGTTTTTGCTATTTTATTTTTCTTGATAAAACATCCGCGTTGTGTTGTACAGTTTGCTAGACGGGACCGATTCGTAAAAAAACATACGACAATGTAGGTGAATAAAATAAAATTGATTCCCAAGTGTGTAAACGGAGACAGGCATTTCAAGTTGATAAAACTAATAAAAAACCGATATACAAATTTCTTAAATAATTTAAAATAGAATCTAGAAGGCAATGGTCTGTAAT
>JBAIZL010000010.1:65599868-65609868 GCA_036971475.1 Prosapia bicincta
ATTTCTTTATTAACAAAATTCCAAAAAAGGAGTCAAACGGTAGATCTCCTTCGATTTTCTCATTTATACAAATAACACTCCACCGTCAAAGGCTCTCTATTTCTGTCTTTCAGATTTTACACAACTCTGAGATCAATTATTACGTAAAATATTTCTTCACAAAGCATAAAATAAAAAATAGTAACTGTATATTTTTTTCTCGAACGAATGCAAAGCTGAAGTTATCCTTTTTGCTTTATGTAAATATTATCTCTTACATCAACCTATCCTCATAGTGCAAACTGAATATAAAAAATGCAAATTTGCTGTCAGTAAACTACATAATCCCCCAGGATCTCTGACATAGTTAGGTCTAATGTACCTGTGCAGTGTATCCCACCCTCATTAAATATTTACTTTTCTTCATCTAGATCTATCAAATAATTATACGAATGTTTGTTTTAAACTTTTCCATATTTCTTCAATTCTCATTGTCTTCCTTGCCTATCTATTATTTCTCCATTGTCAAAACGTTTTTCTTCTATCGTTCTCTTACTACAAAATGTTGGTTAAAAAGCTAGAAACAATCTTGAAATTCAATCTCTTTTCAATTTCAAGGATTACCTTTTCATAAAACCTTCAATTCTATTGGAAAGTTTACATTTAAGGCGACAATTTAATTTTAATACCGTAGTTGAAAATCATAGTAACAATGTTTTAAACTTAGACTAGGCGTTTATTACAAGTATCTAATAAAACCACATTTATAGGCATAAAGCTAATGTTAGATTTTTTTGTAATAAAAGTATTGTTGTAGCTCTTCATCGCTCTTGTTCTAGTTTAAGAACAAAACAAAACCCATTCTATTAAAATCTCGACAAAAGTAATTTCCCACGGGTACAACTGAAAAGGTCGCAAGTTACTTTCCGCTCCATAAAAATTACTTCACTGTTGCAGTTAGAGATTATCAGATTGTACACTTCGAGGTTTTGCAGCACAAACACGCCAATAGACACTTTATTAATGTTTATTGAGAGTTAAAACTTTATTGCTTTCCTATAAAATATAGATATGGGTCGAGGAATAAATAAATATATCAAACATAATCAAAGTTAATGAAATTATAAAATTATTACCTCAGGAATGATAAAATATCTACTGAATGAAACGTATCCAATGACGTCGTAGATGAAATCCTCTCGATACTTACTCTGACTGGTTGATAGAAAAGTGTTTTGTTTTATACAATCCTAATCTTTAATAAATTTCTTGAGACCTGTGGACTATTTTAAATAAATACATAAATCCAACCTACTAACCACAATATAAATAGCATTTATTTGACTAAACGCTACTTTATGTACATTTCGATTCATTGGTAATCATCTTCAGTAGTACAATCTTGTACACGTGATTACCATGTAATTAAAATGTACATAAAATAGTTTTTAGTTTTTATATAATAATGTACAATATATAATAGATTATAATATATATATATATATATATATATATATATATATATGTGTGTGTGTGTGTGTGTGTGTGTCTGTGTATGTGTGTGGGTGTGTGTGTGAGTGTGTGTGTATTTAATATATATTATATATATACACATATTATATTATAATATAATATATATATATATACACACACATACACACACACACACATATATATATATATATATATATATATATATATATATATATATACAACTCATATGTGTGTGTATATGTGTGTGTGTGTGTGTGTGTGAGTGTGTGTGTGTGTGTGTGTGTGTGTGTGTGGGTGTGTGTGTGTGTGTGTGTGTGTGTGTGTGTGTGTGTGTGTGTGTGTGTGTGTGTTGCGCCCCGTCAACCTTCAACCCGCTACTTGTCGAAAGAAGTTACATGAGCAAGTATTTAAAATCCCATCTAATAAGTATACCCTGGGAACGTTGTCTATAAAGTGTATTTAAAGACATGGTAAGGTCAGTGATCTTTCATATGGTCTAATGTATGTCAGCTGAAAACACATAAAATTTATCACATCATAAATTTGCCTTACCATGCTTTGAAGACATCTCTCCACCATGCTCCTGCTTTAGTGAGGTCTAAAGCATTGAATAAAATACAAAGTAGTTGTGAGAAATACTTTAAATGTCCGTCCAATTCTTGGCGTGTCTTAAATTAGCTTACTAAAGTGAAATAGTCTCGAATTTACGGGTCTTCAATTAAAAACCCGTAATTTTTTACCGTAATGTAATCTTACTTTAATATTTGTAATGAAACTATTTCGCCATAATTTAAATGGTTTAAAAATTATTTACAAATGCCTGATTCGTATCTTGAAAAACAATTGAACAACACTTTTCTATCGTAATTTAGTCTAATTCTTTATTTGTTTCCGATTGTATTTTTTGTAATAAAATGTGGAGAAGGTAATTTGTACAAAAATAAGGAGCTGTTATTAACTATTTTACCACAGCTAAATTGCTTTTACTGCATTATATCTAGGTATTTGGAGCTGCATACACCTACATCGCGTCGTTTAGTGAAACCATGAACATCAAACAGTGAATAAATGAAAAACATTGAAACATTCATTTAAGTTTACCAGTTTTTGTCTTTGCAATAACCTAACTTAAGGAAACCTGTTGAAAACATTACATTTCACTTTAATTCTTGAAAATATTAGGTATATAATTTGTACTGTGGCTTTATCAAGGGATCACTGTGGAAAATGATTTGAAATAATGTAAAACATTCAATTTAATGCGACAGAAAGGATGAAGAAATACTTCCCTGGAAGCCGTTTAATTAGATTTACATTATTTCCCTTGCTCTTGAAATAATTAAATGATCGCCTTCGCGTTTTGATCTATTTAAAGTTCCTCATAAAACTTTTCAAATTAATTCACAAAATATTTTTCCGAGGGAAGCTATGACGACAAAGAAATATGTATTATTGTAAGGAAAGGATGTTCTTAGTTGAAACTGTGTTAAAATACAAATATATTCCAATTTAGGGTAGGATATTCAGGTGTCTTTACACACACACGCGCGCGCGTGCGCATACACACTCGCACACACACACACACACACACACACACACACACACACACACATACACACACATACATACACATACAATCACATACACACGCGCGCGCGCACGTTTATTTATTTATTTTTTTAATAATAAAACTCCAAGGGAACTTATCGGTGTAGAGCACTTAGCTACAGCCTTTGTACTCTCTTTCCAACCCTACCACAAGGTTAGCTTAGTAGATACCTACCATTTTGCCGAATCTAAGTACCCACCTGACGCTAAATCTTCTGATATCCTCTGATGTACCTACCTGCCAGCAAAATCGCTTTCTTATTGCATCTCCCAAAATATTGCAGTCACAGAGCACGTGGATTTGGCTTTCCTCTTGGTCCTCATAGCATTTCTTGAGCGCAGGGGACCTAGATCTTCCAATTTTGAATTGGCACCCCTTTAGACTCCCATGGCCTGTGACCAGCTCTACAGTAACTCTGAGTTAAGACTTACTTAAGGAGAGTAGTTTTTTCGCCCCACAGGTCCCCAGAGTATCCTCACAGTACCTTGGACTTGTTACACCCCAAAGTCGCATTCCATTCTTCCCTGCACAACCTGTCTTTATGTGCCGTGATCCTCTTGCACCCCTCCTGAGGCGGAATGCCCACTGTTTTCGATTTATACACTCTTGTTTTGCTAAGTCGTCTGCTCTATCATTCCCTATCCAGCCAGATTGTCCTGGAATCCAGGTTGGTTTGAGCGAATTATACTTACCCAGCTCTGATAGAGAACTGCCTGGCTGTACGAGCAAATCCAGATGGTCTTGCCCTTCTTGCCAGGTACTATTATTTCCTCAGCACATAGTTTGATCGCAAGAACCTCTGACTGGAAAAGAGTTGTACTATTTCAGGCGAAGACAGGATCTGCATTGGTCTCTCGATCCACTACGGCCTGCTTCCACTTTTTCCTTCATCCTACAATTGCAAATGATTCTCTTGCGGGAATATGAGTTTTGTAATTTCTTTAATCGGACACAGTATCTTATCCTGAGGTTCTATCCAGAGCTCCTGCAGTGAATCACCTAATAGCTGTTTATGACGTTTGCTACTTGTCATTCACAGCCCGGTACAACTTAGCCGCTACGCATTTTTCATTGCTTCCATCCTATTTTGAAAACCCAAGAACGGAAAACCCAGCATAACCCTCATGGCCGCACATGGTGTGTTCACACTCGTAGCTTTAATGCCTATAAGGTAAAGCATCTGACTCGGTCCAGCAATCTTCTATTTATTTCTTTCTGTGCGCTGTCCCACCGGACGATTGAGACAAAGACTAACCTCGGCACCACGATGGCAGAAAAAATCCCGTTCATCTGACGTGGGCTCGAATCCATCTCACGCTTAACGCTCCTCTGCATAGCCAGAACGTATCTATGGCTTTTTTTACACTTATACACCAAGTGCTCAAGCTGGAGTAGCTTCTTATCCACAATAGCTCCTAGATATCCAGCAGTCTCAACGTAGCTTATTATGGTGTTACCAATTTCCATCACACACACACATACACACACACACACACACACACACACACACACACACACACACACACACACACACACACACACACACACACACACACACACACATACACACACATACACACACACACACACACACACACACACACACACATACACACGCACAAACACACACATACACACACATACACACACACACACACACACACACACACACACACACACACACACATACACACACACACACACACACACACACACACACACACACACACACACACACACACACACACACACACACATACACACACAAACACACACACAAACACACACAACACACACATACACACACACACACACATACACACACATACACACACAAACACACACAACACACACATACACACACACACATACACACACATACACACACAACACACACATACACACACACAAAAGCAGAGCATGACACATCCATTGTAAATCAGCTCTATAACAATATTACGCCAGTACCACGCATTATTGAGAATCTAATATTTTGCTTAGTGTTTAATTTTTACTAATTTTTGCATCTTGTTCTAAAATAAGAATTCTAATATAATATTTAGTATTTATAGGAAAATAAAATTTTATAACCGGGCACATATCGTTACTGATGTATTCCTAACCCATTTTTTATCCTAATATCCATGATTTATATTGTACGGATAAAGGTCAATAGAATCAAATTAGCTACAAAAATGTAGTGCACTCCAAATCTATGAGCGCGATATTTTTATACAACTACAAATATATTGCTAATGTCAGATTTCCTTCCGTCTGTACTCCATACAACAAAATAACTTATTACACTCTAGACTCCGTATAAACTGAACCAACTTCGAAAACTAATAATTTTAATTATTCGTAATTAAGGTTGAATTCATTCTAAGCGAGAAATTTGAAAATATTATTTTCTTAATGTATTGTTATGCCTTTTTAATAATTAGAAACTGTCCAGAAGGCCTGAGGCGAGTAATAAATGAAAATGGGATAGCTATTGTTCATTCCTGCATAGATTAGACACGGAATACAATCATCTATTGTCTGCAAATAACTTCGCAAAAACTAAGATTATATTTTATCTAAGAAAAGAAATGTAGTACTTTGGTTCACTGTACGAGTGTCCTGTTTAAATATATGAATTGATTTATTCAGAATTATATATTTATTTATTAGATAGATCATAAACAATACTTATATTAATATAACTTGAATGAATAGTATTTGAAATACAATATTTAAAAATAATATATATATATACATATGCAGTAAAAACGTTTGAAATTCAAACATAAATGACGTCGTACTTCATACATATATATTGGTAGTGGGGAAGGTGAATGTGGATAGAGCCCCAGTAGAGTCTTGTCGATAACTTTATTGGTTTATTCGTTATTCATGTTGCAAGCAAATATTACAGTCTCAGATGTACTTCCTGCAGGCTTTACTCTGCACAAATAGGTCTGCATAAAGCTGATTCCAAAATGTTAGTTTACAAAAGTAATTTACAAATTTCATTCCACGTTTTGGATGTTATTGGTGAGAGTTTAACTTATTTAGTAGTTATGTGAGGTAAAATGATATAATAGAGTAACTAAAGTTTTTGTAATACATTTATTTAAACAAATATTAAACACTATAGTATAAGATACAAGAATAGTTTCTTATACAAATGGAAAACCTTTATTGTTATTAAATGATTTAAAAAATAAAGAGCAATGTTACCTTATTAGGTAAAGTTAGAAATTTGAAAACAAAATGTTGCCTTATAAAATACAATACTTATTTAACTCATCATGTCTGTTTTTTCTCCCACATTAAATTAAAATTAATTAATGAAATAATACTACCGAAACTGTATGAACATCAAGGGTCATACAATAAAGTTTTAAATGTATTTGACTTTGTGTGTATTCACTATTATTTTTAACGTTTAAAACCTTGAATGAAATACATATAAGGAGAGTGTGAAGTGTTAGAAAAATTAGAAAAATCCAATTAATATAGTTAGATGTAAACATTAAGAAGTTTTGCAAACAAATAAAAAATATTTTCTGTCGTAAATTATTTAAAACAATTGTACGACATGAAATAGAATTATTTGTTAGTTTGATTATTGATCAATTTTAGTTAACATTCTGAATTAAAATTTGAAAAATCTTGAATTCTGTTTACAATACACAATACTTATTTCAACTCACCCTTGCTCACGCTGTCATGAATGGAAGATTATTAATTTATAATATTAAAAATAATATATTACCCAAGGTACAAAATCTATTGATAATAACAATATCTAAATAATAACTGGAAGTATTAATTTTATGAAAAACAATATTTTGCTACTGTAATTAATTTTTTTGGAATGGCTAGTAGCACATGTTCAACATAACAGCAACAGCTGAAAACGTTTTAGCTCCTGCATTCTACCCAACCCCCGCAGATTTGTAATCATGTAGCTCTAATATTTTCATCTCCTAAGGCAGCAGCAATGCATTTTTTGCAAGCGAGAATTTAATCCTGGAAACTGAATGTGGTATATTAAACGAGAGTTAAGGTTTGGTTCATTGTAGGAGGAGCGGTTCTAAATCCTTCGATATTAAAAATAGACTCTACCTCTGTAACAGAGTTTTTCATTTCTAACTAATAATTAAACATTATTTGCATTCCATAATAATTAATTATAAGTCCAAATAGGGAATAAACGTTTCCATAGGTGTGGCAAACCATCATCTTTTTATAGGCGATGATTTGCTCTACTTTATTATTTTTGTCATTGTGGTGCCAACAGTCCAGTAATTACAAGCTAAATTTCCCTTTTTCTCCCACAACTTATTAAAATGCTAATTAATTGGTATGCAATATTTTTAGGTAAGTAAATTTGAGAAAATTCTTTACAAACCTAACACATACATTAATGAATACCTATACAATAATGAATTTGGTATAGTTATCTAGCACAATATGCCAATTAACATAGGACGCATTTCATATGATCAAATATTCTCTGAGAACAAACATGTATACCATCTGAAAAGTAACATTTTAATAGTATATCCCAGTATAGCGTATTTTTCAATACTTTCCCTGAATAATAAACTACCCTCGGAATACAATCCTCCCTAAAGTACGAACTTCTGACTACATTACTGAGTTTAACTATAATTGTTGCAAACATTGTTTACTATTATTTTTTATTCCAATATTAAGACACTAATCATTTATTTTTTTGAATAGTTCATAGTAAGTCGATATGTTGTTCGTCTTCTATATTCGTTAATGGGCACATTTGTAGTGTAAAATCAAACACATAGTAAATTATAATTTATATTCAAACATTTGAAAACATTTAAATCTATCTGAAAATATTTTCTAAACTTTTAAAAGAACCGTATTATATTTTGAAATATCTTTACAACCCCATCACGTGAATACAAACAATGATTCCAAAAATACAAAAATATGAGCAATATCTAAGTTTGATTCTTATTTACAATATTTAAACTCGCAAATCTTTACCTTTATATATATATATATATATATATATATATATATATATTTAGGTTAGTTTTGGTTGGTAAAGATTATTTAGATTTTTTGGTCTAGGAGACTGACAGACTTACCTTGGTAAGAGTCCACTCTGTAGTCTCGAAATAGAAACACATAAAAGCACTTAAACAATGATATATTTCAACCACACAGTGGTCTTTGTCAATCGAAGAGAAAACACAAAAAGAAATATGAGAGAATGAAATAAAATAATTGTAATCACAGATTGTGTAGAGTATAAATCAGATGTCACAGATGCACAGATTAAAGATATATATATATTGTTTCCATGAACATATGAGTGATTATAGTTTATATAATCTAGATAAACTATAATCTACTATCGACGTAAACTATAATCACTCATATGTTCATGGAAACAATATATATATATATATCTTTAATCTGTGCATCTGTGACATCTGATTTATACTCTACACAATCTGTGATTACAATTATTTTATTTCATTCTCTCATATTTCTTTTTGTGTTTTCTCTTCGATTGACAAAGACCACTGTGTGGTTGAAATATATCATTGTTTAAGTGCTTTTATGTGTTTCTATTTCAAGACTACAGAGTGGACTCTTACCAAGGTAAGTCTGTCAGTCTCCTAGTCCAAAAAATCTATATATATATATATATATATATATATATATATATATATATATATAATTCGACATCATTTTTATTATACATCTATACAATCTATATAACACGATCATTTATAGAATCTATCTTTACATCTGTTAGGAACAACTTTATATATTCGAGTACATTTTCCTGCATCCCCTAATAATAAAATCGTTTCCATTTTTTTTACGCATTTCGGAATGACTTTATTTTCAAAACTTAGTACTCTCTATGTACGTTTTGAAAATGAATACATTCCGACACGCCTCAATAAATGAAAATATTATAAGGTTTCCTTTTAAAGGGATAATTTATTTTGGTAAAACTTTATTGAGTTCGGTTTTTTTATATGTTTGAATACATTTTTCTGCTGTTCATAACGTTTCAATATTCTCTTTTTTTGACACGTTTCAGATTAACTCCATTTTCAAAACTTCAATAGTACTATTGAAGTTTTGAAAATAGAGTTAGTCCGAAACGCATCAATAGAACAGAAAAGTTACGAATGACAGAAAACTTTACTCAAACATATAGAAATATTCCTAACATTAATGAAGATCAGTGTATTAATAATTTCGGTTATATCCTACATAAATGTATATAATTTTTTTCACAAGGAAAACATTTATCATACCTTGTAGGGTGAAACATATTTCCAAGACGAGAATGAGTTACAGATATGGAATATTTGTAGTGAATAGGACAACACAAGACACTTGCAATCGCGAAGCCTCAAGTCGCGAAGCCTGCATTTGCGTCTTATACGCAAATATTACATTATCTTGTATTCAATATTAGATTTTGTGATAGCATCTTGCAGCTGCTGCACAATTAAGAAGGAACTCAACACTGAATCCGTTAAGTATTAATATCAGCAATTCCTGAATAACCATAATTTCGCTGACTTGGCGGGACGTGAATTTACACGGGTTCAATATACGAGACACGCCATTTGCATATACAAGAAGCAGATCCTGTATTGTGTGTATTTATAGCTGTAACTCCTTGCAGTGCTAATTGAAATAGTTTTTTTATTAAATTCAATCTTACAGAATTCAATTATTTATAATAACTGAAATAATTTAGATTAATAATTTAAAAGAGACATAAGCCTACTTTCTTTGAGATTGTTAGTTTATTATAAGAATTCTTTTCCAATTCAAAATAAATATCGCCAAATTACTAAATTTTGGGTTGAGTACATTTTTTTTTAATTTTAACAAATTAAACGTGTTATATGT
>JBAIZL010000010.1:65614868-65644868 GCA_036971475.1 Prosapia bicincta
TATTTATAAAGTGTTACGTAAATAG
This sequence comes from Prosapia bicincta, assembly GCA_036971475.1. Taxonomy (NCBI): domain Eukaryota; kingdom Metazoa; phylum Arthropoda; class Insecta; order Hemiptera; family Cercopidae; genus Prosapia; species Prosapia bicincta. The sequence continues at coordinate 65,614,894 of JBAIZL010000010.1, forward strand.
TTATTGCTAATTTTTTCATGTAACACTTCAAAGCTAGAGAAATGTATTCCAACATTTTAATTCTAAATTAAATATTGGAAATTTGCTAATAACTTAAACTTCAAACTAGCCGTAAATTATTATTGTGTCAGTTGCGGATGGTGTATTAAAAAGATTTTAATAAAAATTCTGTCGCGATGGAAAACTACAAATTTTATAAACAGAAAGCCTTGGATTGCAACAGTGAAGAAATTCTTTTGAACTAGAAAGTAAATCACTCCCTTCACAGTCGTGCTCGTGGGAAATAACTTTTAAATAGAACAAGAACAAATAGCAACGTGAGTCGAGTTCTAACATTGATCAGCAACTAAATACTATTTTACAAAAAGGTTCATTAGGAATCATTGTGAACAACAAATAACTCTACAATATTTAAAATGATCTGTATGTAATCAATTACTACTTGTTTGCCAATGAAGCTTATGTATTGGAAGTTAATTGAAATAGTGATATATTTTAAAACCTAAAACACTATGAAAACCAGCAAAATGGCGAGAATACTTCAGTACATTCTAACTCTTCGAGATGACTGTTTCATTTTGAATTCGTTTATGAGCATAATTTCTTAATAATAACATAATAAATATCACCTAAATAATTTAATTTTGTACATTTGTTTAGTAAAACATTATTTCTGTTAATTGTTTTCTGAGTCCCAATGTGATAAGCCCCTGGACTCGTTATTAATTCACTAAAACTATTTCTCAGCTCAGAATGTATAGGTTATTGATGATTTCAATACGTCCGTGTAAGCGTCAGTTTACGCCACCAGCTCTGCGTGTGTAATGATGCGAAGAGATAACGTACGTTGGCATTATTGCGTGAAAGCTCTCGCCTCGGACTTCATTAATATCCCTCTGCGTAGAACTGACCTGGAGCCCAAAGTAACAGGCCACTGGGATTTGTCTTAGCTATGTACGAAAAAGATACCCTAAACACAAAATTTCAAAGCAGAACGTCAAATTACAACTACTAATTTTTAATCTAAAAAAAAACTTCCAAAAGCGAGGTAAAGTGACAAGTAATATATACAACAAATTCTAAAGTCACGTCTTATTTAGGTCAACAAAAAAGTATTTATTTTAGTTACTTTTTACTAAATTATTAAAAAATTATATAAATAAAGCAACTTTACCTATGAGTTTAAACCGCTGTTCTAGTGCATAACCTATGACATAAAATCAGCTGTTTTACGAAATCATAACACCCTTATTTTATCGATCTGCAACGAAAATTGAATACCATGCCCCTTTTGGGAAAAACTTTCTCTCATATAAAACCTAAAAACAATTCCTTAAATTTATTTAATAAAAAAATTGTATTAACATCAAGTGTAATCTACTACAAGTGGTTACAATTTACTAATAGTGATAGAAACGTTTAAATTCGCCGGACGTATGCCTAAAAAACATGCCCAAACATGAAAATAAATTATGGGGAATAAAATATACACGGCTCTGTATAGGCAAATTAGTTACAGTATCTATCGTAGAACTGTTTCCCTTCAACGGAAGCATGCTAACTAAACATACCCAAAAATGAAAATAACGTATGGAGAATAGACGATTCACGGCTCTCTATAGGAAATTTAGCTACAGTGTCTAGCGTAGAACCGTTTCCATTCAACAGAATTATTGCTAACAAACCATGCCCGAACAAAAACCATGAAGTATGCATAATACTATACACGGCTCTGTATAGGCAATTTAGTGACAGTGTTTATCATAAAAATTGTTTCCTTACACCGTAAGCATGCTACGAATCATGGCCGAATAGAAATATAAATTATGCTGAATAGACTATACAAGGCTCTGTATACGCAATTTAGTGGCAGTGTTTATCATAGAATAGTTTCCGTTCACCGGAAGCATGCTAACGAAACATGCCGAATATGAATATAAATTATGCTAAATAAACTATACACGGCTCTGTATAGGCAATTTAGTGGCAGTTCTTATCGTAGAATCGTTTCCGTTCGCCGTAAACATGCTAACGAAACATGGCCGAATAGGAATATAAATTATGCTGAATAAACTATACACGGCTCTGTATAGGCAATTTAGTGGCAGTGTTTATCGTAGAATCGTTTCCGTTCACCGGAAACATGCTAACGAAACATGGCCGAATAGGAATATAAATTATGCTCAATAGACTATACACGGATCTGTATACGCAATTTAATGGCAGTGTTTATCGTTGAACCGTTAACGTTCACCAGAATCATGCTACGAATCATGGCTGAATAGAAATATAAATTATGCTGAATAGACTATACATGGCTCTGAATAGGCAATTTAGTGGCAGTGTTTATCATAGAATCGTTTCCGTTCACCGGAAACATGCTAACGAAACATGGCCGAATATGAATATAAATTATGCTGAATAGACTATACACGGCTCTGTATAGGCAATTTAGTGGCAGTGTTTATCATAGAATCATTTCCGTTCACCGGTAGCATGCTAACGAAACATGGCCGAATATGAATATAAATTATGCTGAATAAACTATACACGGCTCTGTAAAGGCAATTTAGTGGCAGTGTTTATCGTAGAATCGTTTCCGTTCACCGGAATCATGCTAACGAATGATGGCCGAATAGGAATATAAATTATGCTGAATAGACTATACACGGCTCTGTATAGGCAATTTAGTGGCAGTGTTTATCATAGAATCGTTTCCGTTCACCGGAAGCATGCTAACAAAACATGGCCGAATAAGAATATAAACGATGCTGAATAACTATACACGGCTCTGTATAGGCAATTTAGTGGCAGTGTTTATCATAGAATCGTTTCCGTTCACCGGAAGCATGCTAACAAAACATGGCCGAATAAGAATATAAATTATGCTGAATAGACTATACACGGCTCTGTATAGGCAATTTAGTGGCAGTGTTTATCATAGAATCGTTTTCGTTCACCGGAAGCATGCTAACGAAACATGGCCGAATAGAAATATAAATTATGCTGAATAGACTATACACGGCTCTGTATAGGTAATTTAGTGGCAGTGTTTATCATAGAATCGTTTCCGTTCACCGGAAGCATGCTAACGAAACATGGCCGAATAAGAATATAAATTATGCTGAATAGACTATACACGGCTCTGTATAGGCAATTTAGTGGCAGTGTTTATCATAGAATCGTTTCCGTTCACCGGAAGCATGCTAACAAAACATGGCCGAATAAGAATATAAATTATGCTGAATAGACTATACACGGCTCTGTATAGGCAATTTAGTGGCAGTGTTTATCATAGAATCGTTTCCGTTCACCGGAAGCATGCTAACAAAACATGGCCGAATAAGAATATAAATTATGCTGAATAGACTATACACGGCTCTGTATAGGCAATTTAGTGGCAGTGTTTATCATAGAATCGTTTCCGTTCACCGGAAGCATGCTAACAAAACATTTCCGAATAAGAATATAAACGATGCTGAATAACTATACACGGCTCTGTATAGGCAATTTAGTGGCAGTGTTTATCATAGAATCGTTTCCGTTCACCGGAAGCATGCTAACAAAACATGGCCGAATAAAAATATAAATTATGCTGAATAGACTATACACGGCTCTGTATAGGCAATTTAGTGGCAGTGTTTATCATAGAATCGTTTTCGTTCACCGGAAGCATGCTAACGAAACATGGCCGAATAGAAATATAAATTATGCTGAATAGACTATACACGGCTCTGTATAGGTAATTTAGTGGCAGTGTTTATCATAGAATCGTTTCCGTTCACCGGAAGCATGCTAACGAAACATGGACGAATAGGAATATAAATTATGCTCAATAGACTATACACGGATCTGTATAAGCAATTTAATGGGAGTGTTTATCGTAGAACCGTTTCAATTCACCTGAAGCATGCTAACAAACATGGCCAAATAGGAATATAAATTATGCTGAATAGACTATACACGGCTCTGTATAGGCAATTTAGTGGCAGTGTTTATCGTACAACCGTTTCCGTTCACCAGAATCATGCTAACGATTCATGGCCGAATAAGAATATAAATTATGCTCAATAGACTATACACGGCTCTGTATAGGCAATTTAGTGGCAGTGTTTATCGTACAACCGTTTCCGTTCACCAGAATCATGCTAACGATTCATGGCCGAATAAGAATATAAATTATGCTCAATAGACTATACACGGCTCTGTATAGGCAATTTAGTGGCAGTGTTTATCGTATAATCGTTTCCGATCACCGGAAGCATGCTAACGAAACGTGGCCGAATAGGAATATAAATTATGCTGAATAGACTATACACGGTTCTGTATAAGCAATTTAGTGGCAGTGTTTATCGTAGAACCGTTAACGTTCACCAGAATCATGCTACGAATCATGGCGGAATAGGAATATAAATTATGCTGAATAGACTATACACGGCTCTGTATAGGCAATTTATTGGCAGTGTTTATCATAGAATCGTTTCCGTTCACCGGAAGCATGCTAACAAAACATGGCCGAATAAGAATATAAATTATGCTGAATAGACTATACACGGCTCTGTATAGGCAATTTAGTGGCAGTGTTTATCATAGAATCGTTTCCGTTCACCGGAAGCATGCTAACAAAACATGGCCGAATAAGAATATAAATTATGCTGAATAGACTATACACGGCTCTGTATAGGCAATTTAGTGGCAGTGTTTATCATAGAATCGTTTCCGTTCACCGGAAGCATGCTAACAAAACATGGCCGAATAAGAATATAAACGATGCTGAATAACTATACACGGCTCTGTATAGGCAATTTAGTGGCAGTGTTTATCATAGAATCGTTTCCGTTCACCGGAAGCATGCTAACAAAACATGGCCGAATAAGAATATAAATTATGCTGAATAGACTATACACGGCTCTGTATAGGCAATTTAGTGGCAGTGTTTATCATAGAATCGTTTCCGTTCACCGGAAGCATGCTAACAAAACATGGCCGAATAAAAATATAAATTATGCTGAATAGACTATACACGGCTCTGTATAGGCAATTTAGTGGCAGTGTTTATCATAGAATCGTTTTCGTTCACCGGAAGCATGCTAACGAAACATGGCCGAATAGAAATATAAATTATGCTGAATAGACTATACACGGCTCTGTATAGGTAATTTAGTGGCAGTGTTTATCATAGAATCGTTTCCGTTCACCGGAAGCATGCTAACGAAACATGGACGAATAGGAATATAAATTATGCTCAATAGACTATACACGGATCTGTATAAGCAATTTAATGGGAGTGTTTATCGTAGAACCGTTTCAATTCACCTGAAGCATGCTAACAAACATGGCCAAATAGGAATATAAATTATGCTGAATAGACTATACACGGCTCTGTATAGGCAATTTAGTGGCAGTGTTTATCGTACAACCGTTTCCGTTCACCAGAATCATGCTAACGATTCATGGCCGAATAAGAATATAAATTATGCTCAATAGACTATACACGGCTCTGTATAGGCAATTTAGTGGCAGTGTTTATCGTACAACCGTTTCCGTTCACCAGAATCATGCTAACGATTCATGGCCGAATAAGAATATAAATTATGCTCAATAGACTATACACGGCTCTGTATAGGCAATTTAGTGGCAGTGTTTATCGTATAATCGTTTCCGATCACCGGAAGCATGCTAACGAAACGTGGCCGAATAGGAATATAAATTATGCTGAATAGACTATACACGGTTCTGTATAAGCAATTTAGTGGCAGTGTTTATCGTAGAACCGTTAACGTTCACCAGAATCATGCTACGAATCATGGCGGAATAGGAATATAAATTATGCTGAATAGACTATACACGGCTCTGTATAGGCAATTTATTGGCAGTGTTTATCATAGAATCGTTTCCGTTCACCGGAAGCATGCTAACAAAACATGGCCGAATAAGAATATAAATTATGCTGAATAGACTATACACGGCTCTGTATAGGCAATTTAGTGGCAGTGTTTATCATAGAATCGTTTCCGTTCACCGGAAGCATGCTAACAAAACATGGCCGAATAAGAATATAAATTATGCTGAATAGACTATACACGGCTCTGTATAGGCAATTTAGTGGCAGTGTTTATCATAGAATCGTTTCCGTTCACCGGAAGCATGCTAACAAAACATGGCCGAATAAGAATATAAACGATGCTGAATAACTATACACGGCTCTGTATAGGCAATTTAGTGGCAGTGTTTATCATAGAATCGTTTCCGTTCACCGGAAGCATGCTAACAAAACATGGCCGAATAAGAATATAAATTGTGCTGAATAGACTATACACGGCTCTGTATAGGCAATTTAGTGGCAGTGTTTATCATAGAATCGTTTTCGTTCACCGGAAGCATGCTAACGAAACATGGCCGAATAGAAATATAAATTATGCTGAATAGACTATACACGGCTCTGTATAGGTAATTTAGTGGCAGTGTTTATCATAGAATCGTTTCCGTTCACCGGAAGCATGCTAACGAAACATGGCCGAATAAGAATATAAATTATGCTGAATAGACTATACACGGCTCTGTATAGGCAATATAGTGGCAGTGTTTATCGTAGAATCGTTTCCGTTCACCGGAAGCATGCTAACGAAACATGGACGAATAGGAATATAAATTATGCTCAATAGACTATACACGGATCTGTATAAGCAATTTAATGGGAGTGTTTATCGTAGAACCGTTTCCGTTCACCTGAAGCATGCTAACAAACATGGCCAAATAGGAATATAAATTATGCTCAATAGACTATACACGGATCTGTATAAGCAATTTATTGGCAGTGTTTATCGTAGAACCGTTTCCGTTCACCGGAAGCATGCTAACAAACATGGCCGAATAGCAATATAAATTATGCTGAATAGACTATACACGGCTCTGTATAGGCAATTTAGTGGCAGTGTTTATCGTACAACCGTTTCCGTTCACCAGAATCATGCTATCGATTCATGGCCGAATAGGAATATAAATTATGCTAAATAGACTATACACGGCTCTGTATAGGCAATTTAATGGGAGTGTTTATCGTAGAACCGTTTCCGTTCACCTGAAGCATGCGAACAAACATGGCCAAATAGGAATATAAATTATGCTAAATAGACTATACACGGATCTGTATAAGCAATTTATTGGCAGTGTTTATCGTAGAACCGTTTCCGTTCACCGGAAGCATGCTAACAAACATGGCCGAATAGCAATATAAATTATGCTGAATAGACTATACACGGCTCTGTATAGGCAATTTAGTGGCAGTGTTTATCGTACAACCGTTTCCGTTCACCAGAAGCATGCTGACGAAACATGGCCGAATAGGAATATAAATTATGCTCAATAGACTATACACGGCTCTGTATAGGCAATTTAGTGGCATTGTTTATCGTAGAACCGTTTCCGTTCACCGGAAGCATGCTGACGAAACATGGCCAAATAGGAATAGAAATTACGCTGAATAGACTATACACGGCTCTGTATTGGCAATTTAGTGGCAGTGTTTATCGTAGAACCGTTTCCGTTCACCGGAAGCATGCTAACGAAACATGGCCGAATAGGAATATAAATTATGCTGAATAGACTATACACGGCTCTGTATTGGCAATTTAGTGGCAGTGTTTATCGTAGAACCGTTTCCGTTCACCGGAAGCATGCTAACGAAACATGGCCGAATAGGAATATAAATTATGCTCAATAGACTATACACGGATCTGTATACGCAATTTAGTGGCAGTGTTTATCGTAGAACCGTTTCCGTTCACCGGAAGCATGCTAACGAACATGGCCAAATAGGAATAGAAATTATGCTGAATAGACTATACACGGCTCTGTATAGGCAATTTAGTGGCAGTGTTTATCGTAGAACCGTTTCCGTTCACCGGAAGCATGCTAACGAAACATGGCCGAATAGGAATATAAATTATGCTGAATAGACTATACACGGCTCTGTATTGGCAATTTAGTAGCAGTGTTTATCGTAGAACCGTTTCCGTTCACTGGAAGCATGCTAACGAAACATGGCCGAATAGGAATATAAATTATGCTGAATAGACTATACACGGCTCTGTATTGGCAATTTAGTGGCAGTGTTTATCGTAGAACCGTTTCCGTTCACCGGAAGCATGCTAACGAAACATGGCCGAATAGGAATATAAATTATGCTCAATAGACTATACACGGATCTGTATACGCAATTTAGTGGCAGTGTTTATCGTAGAACCGTTTCCGTTCACCGGAAGCATGCTAACGAACATGGCCAAATAGGAATAGAAATTATGCTGAATAGACTATACACGGCTCTGTATAGGCAATTTAGTGGCAGTGTTTATCGTAGAACCGTTTCCGTTCACCGGAAGCATGCTAACGAAACATGGCCGAATAGGAATATAAATTATGCTGAATAGACTATACACGGCTCTGTATAGGCAATTTAGTGGCAGTGTTTATCGTAGAACCGTTTCCGTTCACCGGAAGCATGCTAACGAAACATGGCCGAATAGGAATATAAATTATGCTGAATAGACTATACACGGCTCTGTATTGGCAATTTAGTGGCAGTGTTTATCGTAGAACCGTTTCCGTTCACCGGAAGCATGCTAACGAAACATGGCCGAATAGGAATATAAATTATGCTCAATAGACTATTCACGGATCTGTATACGCAATTTAGTGGCAGTGTTTATCGTAGAACCGTTTCCGTTCACCGGAAGCATGCTAACGAAACATGGCCGAATAGGAATATAAATTATGCTGAATAGACTATACACGGCTCTGTATAGGCCATTTATTGGCAGTGTTTATCGTAGAATCGTTTCCGTTCAACGGAAGCATGCTAACGAAACATGGCCAAATAGGAATAGAAATTATGCTGAATAGACTATACACGGCTCTGTATAGGCAATTTAGTGGCAGTGTTTATCGTAGAACCGTTTCCGTTCACCGGAAGCATGCTAACGAAACATGGCCGAATAGGAATATAAATTATGTTGAATAGACTATACACGGCTCTGTATTGGCAATTTAGTGGCAGTGTTTATCGTAGAATCGTTTCCGTTCACCGGAAGCATGCTAACGAAACATGGCCGAATAGGAATATAAATTATGCTCAATAGACTATACACGGCTCTGTATTGGCAATTTAGTGCAGTGTTTATCGTAGAACCGTTTCCGTTCACCGGAAGCATGCTAACGAAACATGGCCGAATAGGAATATAAATTATGCTCAATAGACTATACACGGATCTGTATACGCAATTTAGTGGCAGTGTTTATCGTTGAACCGTTTCCGTTCACCTGAAGCATGCTAACGAACATGGCCAAATAGGAATATAAATTATGCTCAATAGACTATACACGGCTCTGTATAGGCAATTTAGTGGCAGTGTTTATCGTATAATCGTTTCCGATCACCGGAAGCATGCTAACGAAACGTGGCCGAATAGGAATATAAATTATGCTGAATAGACTATACACGGTTCTGTATAAGCAATTTAGTGGCAGTGTTTATCGTAGAACCGTTAACGTTCACCAGAATCATGCTACGAATCATGGCGGAATAGGAATATAAATTATGCTGAATAGACTATACACGGCTCTGTATAGGCAATTTATTGGCAGTGTTTATCATAGAATCGTTTCCGTTCACCGGAAGCATGCTAACAAAACATGGCCGAATAAGAATATAAATTATGCTGAATAGACTATACACGGCTCTGTATAGGCAATTTAGTGGCAGTGTTTATCATAGAATCGTTTCCGTTCACCGGAAGCATGCTAACAAAACATGGCCGAATAAGAATATAAATTATGCTGAATAGACTATACACGGCTCTGTATAGGCAATTTAGTGGCAGTGTTTATCATAGAATCGTTTCCGTTCACCGGAAGCATGCTAACAAAACATGGCCGAATAAGAATATAAACGATGCTGAATAACTATACACGGCTCTGTATAGGCAATTTAGTGGCAGTGTTTATCATAGAATCGTTTCCGTTCACCGGAAGCATGCTAACAAAACATGGCCGAATAAGAATATAAATTATGCTGAATAGACTATACACGGCTCTGTATAGGCAATTTAGTGGCAGTGTTTATCATAGAATCGTTTTCGTTCACCGGAAGCATGCTAACGAAACATGGCCGAATAGAAATATAAATTATGCTGAATAGACTATACACGGCTCTGTATAGGTAATTTAGTGGCAGTGTTTATCATAGAATCGTTTCCGTTCACCGGAAGCATGCTAACGAAACATGGCCGAATAAGAATATAAATTATGCTGAATAGACTATACACGGCTCTGTATAGGCAATTTAGTGGCAGTGTTTATCGTACAACCGTTTCCGTTCACCAGAATCATGCTAACGATTCATGGCCGAATAGGAATATAAATTATGCTAAATAGACTATACACGGCTCTGTATAGGCAATTTAATGGGAGTGTTTATCGTAGAACCGTTTCCGTTCACCTGAAGCATGCGAACAAACATGGCCAAATAGGAATATAAATTATGCTAAATAGACTATACACGGATCTGTATAAGCAATTTATTGGCAGTGTTTATCGTAGAACCGTTTCCGTTCACCGGAAGCATGCTAACAAACATGGCCGAATAGCAATATAAATTATGCTGAATAGACTATACACGGCTCTGTATAGGCAATTTAGTGGCAGTGTTTATCGTACAACCGTTTCCGTTCACCAGAATCATGCTAACGATTCATGGCCGAATAAGAATATAAATTATGCTCAATAGACTATACACGGCTCTGTATAGGCAATTTAGTGGCAGTGTTTATCGTATAATCGTTTCCGATCACCGGAAGCATGCTAACGAAACATGGCCGAATAGGAATATAAATTATGCTGAATAGACTATACACGGCTCTGTATAGGCAATTTAGTGGCAGTGTTTATCGTAGAACCGTTTCCGTTCACCGGAAGCATGCTGACGAAACATGGCCGAATAGGAATATAAATTATGCTCAATAGACTATACACGGCTCTGTATAGGCAATTTAGTGGCATTGTTTATCGTAGAACCGTTTCCGTTCACCGGAAGCATGCTGACGAAACATGGCCGAATAGGAATATAAATTATGCTGAATAGACTATACACGGCTCTGTATAGGCAATTTAGTGGCATTGTTTATCGTAGAACCGTTTCCGTTCACCGGAAGCATGCTGACGAAACATGGCCGAATAGGAATATAAATTATGCTCAATAGACTATACACGGCTCTGTATAGGCAATTTAGTGGCAGTGTTTATCGTATAATCGTTTCCGATCACCGGAAGCATGCTAACGAAACATGGCCGAATAGAAATATAAATTATGCTGAATAGACTATACACGGCTCTGTATAGGCAATTTAGTGGCAGTGTTTATCGTAGAATCGTTTCCGTTCACCGGAAGCATGCTAACGAAACATGGCCGAATAGGAATATAAATTATGCTGAATAGACTATACACGGCTCTGTATAGGCAATTTAGTGGCATTGTTTATCGTAGAACCGTTTCCGTTCACCGGAAGCATGCTGACGAAACATGGCCGAATAGGAATATAAATTATGCTCAATAGACTATACACGGCTCTGTATTGGCAATTTAGTGGCAGTGTTTATCGTAGAACCGTTTCCGTTCACCGGAAGCATGCTAACGAAACATGGCCGAATAGGAATATAAATTATGCTCAATAGACTATACACGGATCTGTATACGCAATTTAATGGCAGTGTTTATCGTTGAACCGTTTCCGTTCACCTGAAGCATGCTAACGAACATGGCCAAATAGGAATAGAAATTATGCTGAATAGACTATACATGGCTCTGTATAGGCAATTTAGTGGCAGTGTTTATCGTACAACCGTTTCCGTTCACCGGAAGCATGCTAACGAACATGGCCAAATAGGAATAGAAATTACGCTGAATAGACTATACACGGCTCTGTATTGGCAATTTAGTGGCAGTGTTTATCGTAGAACCGTTTCCGTTCACCGGAAGCATGCTAACGAAACATGGCCGAATAGGAATATAAATTATGCTGAATAGACTATACACGGCTCTGTATTGGCAATTTAGTGGCAGTGTTTATCGTAGAACCGTTTCCGTTCACCGGAAGCATGCTAACGAAACATGGCCGAATAGGAATATAAATTATGCTCAATAGACTATACACGGATCTGTATACGCAATTTAGTGGCAGTGTTTATCGTAGAACCGTTTCCGTTCACCGGAAGCATGCTAACGAACATGGCCAAATAGGAATAGAAATTATGCTGAATAGACTATACACGGCTCTGTATAGGCAATTTAGTGGCAGTGTTTATCGTAGAACCGTTTCCGTTCACCGGAAGCATGCTAACGAAACATGGCCGAATAGGAATATAAATTATGCTGAATAGACTATACACGGCTCTGTATTGGCAATTTAGTAGCAGTGTTTATCGTAGAACCGTTTCCGTTCACCGGAAGCATGCTAACGAAACATGGCCGAATAGGAATATAAATTATGCTGAATAGACTATACACGGCTCTGTATTGGCAATTTAGTGGCAGTGTTTATCGTAGAACCGTTTCCGTTCACCGGAAGCATGCTAACGAAACATGGCCGAATAGGAATATAAATTATGCTCAATAGACTATACACGGATCTGTATACGCAATTTAGTGGCAGTGTTTATCGTAGAACCGTTTCCGTTCACCGGAAGCATGCTAACGAACATGGCCAAATAGGAATAGAAATTATGCTGAATAGACTATACACGGCTCTGTATAGGCAATTTAGTGGCAGTGTTTATCGTAGAACCGTTTCCGTTCACCGGAAGCATGCTAACGAAACATGGCCGAATAGGAATATAAATTATGCTGAATAGACTATACACGGCTCTGTATTGGCAATTTAGTGGCAGTGTTTATCGTAGAACCGTTTCCGTTCACCGGAAGCATGCTAACGAAACATGGCCGAATAGGAATATAAATTATGCTGAATAGACTATACACGGCTCTGTATTGGCAATTTAGTGGCAGTGTTTATCGTAGAACCGTTTCCGTTCACCGGAAGCATGCTAACGAAACATGGCCGAATAGGAATATAAATTATGCTCAATAGACTATACACGGATCTGTATACGCAATTTAGTGGCAGTGTTTATCGTAGAACCGTTTCCGTTCACCGGAAGCATGCTAACGAAACATGGCCGAATAGGAATATAAATTATGCTGAATAGACTATACACGGCTCTGTATAGGCCATTTATTGGCAGTGTTTATCGTAGAATCGTTTCCGTTCAACGGAAGCATGCTAACGAAACATGGCCAAATAGGAATAGAAATTATGCTGAATAGACTATACACGGCTCTGTATAGGCAATTTAGTGGCAGTGTTTATCGTAGAACCGTTTCCGTTCACCGGAAGCATGCTAACGAAACATGGCCGAATAGGAATATAAATTATGCTGAATAGACTATACACGGCTCTGTATTGGCAATTTAGTGGCAGTGTTTATCGTAGAATCGTTTCCGTTCACCGGAAGCATGCTAACGAAACATGGCCGAATAGGAATATAAATTATGCTCAATAGACTATACACGGCTCTGTATTGGCAATTTAGTGCAGTGTTTATCGTAGAACCGTTTCCGTTCACCGGAAGCATGCTAACGAAACATGGCCGAATAGGAATATAAATTATGCTCAATAGACTATACACGGATCTGTATACGCAATTTAGTGGCAGTGTTTATCGTTGAACCGTTTCCGTTCACCTGAAGCATGCTAACGAACATGGCCAAATAGGAATATAAATTATGCTCAATAGACTATACACGGATCTGTATAGGCAATTTAGTGGCAGTGTTTATCGTTGAACCGTTTCCGTTCACCGGAAACATGCTAACGAAACATGGCCGAATAGGAATAGAAATTATGCTGAATAGACTATACATGGCTCTGTATAGGCAATTTAGTGGCAGTGTTTATCGTAGAACCGTTTCCGTTCACCGGAAACATGCTAACGAAACATGGCCGAATAGGAATATATATTATGCTGAATAGACTATACACGGGTCTGTATAGACAATGTATTGGCAGTGTTTATCGTAGAATCGTTTCCTTTCAACGGAAGCATGCTAATGAATCATGGCCGAATAGGAATATAAATTATGCTGAATAGACTATACACGGCTCTGTATAGGCAATTAAGTGGCAGTGTTTATCGTAGAATCGTTTCCGTTCAACGGAAGCATGCTAACGAAACATGGCCGAATAGGAATATATATTATGCTGAATAGACTATACACGGCTCTGTATAGGTAACTTAGTGGCAGCGTTTATCGTAGAATCGTTTCCGTTCACCGGAGGCATGCTAACGAAACATGGCCGAATAGGAATAGACATTATGCTGAATAGACTATACACGGCTCTGTATAGGCAATTTAGTGGCAGTGTTTATCGTAGAAACGTTTCCGTTCACCGGAAGCATGCTGACGAATCATGGCGGAATAGGAATATAAATTATGCTGAATAGACTATACACGGCTCTGTATAGGCAATTTAGTGGCAGTGTTTATCATAGAATCGTTTCCGTTCACCGGAAGCATTCTAACGAAACATGGCCGAATATGAATATAAATTATGCTGAATAGACTATACACGGCTCTGTATAGGCAATTTAGTGGCAGTGTTTATCGTAGAATCGTTTCCGATCACCGGAAACATGCTGACGAACATGGCCAAATAGGAATATAAATTATGCTGAATAGACTATACACGGCTCTGTATAGGCAATTTAGTGGCAGTGTTTATCGTAGAATCGTTTCCGGAGTATAAAATAAAATTGAAATTACCAGAAGAAAGCGTTCCTGAACAAGAGTAACTTGGAGATATGCGATATTAATGTTTATGAGTAGCCTATGCGTGAACTCATGATTCAAAACATTTTAGTTTCCTTCATCTACTCGTAGTTGCATTTGTGTGAATTATAATATAGTGTGTCTATAGGAGAAATTAACATTACTTTTTAAACAAATTGCGAAGAAGTAACATTGAAATTGTTTTGTAATTGTTAAGTAAATGTTGAAAAAAATGGCTTAGTCTATTTTCCCAACATTTGGCAAACACATATTTGAGTTAATAACATAAGAAGGTTTGTAAAATCCCAAAGACACAGACAGCCTTTGAAGTTGAAGCGTCAGCAATAATGAGAAAAGCAAAGCAGGGTTGACATTTGACAACGGCTTTGACATTTTGTTAAGGGAAGGAATTTTAGCCATCTCGAGTCACAATCCGAGTTTCCTTTATAACACAAATCCTTATTTATTATCAAAAACACATTTGTTTCGTTGGAAATTTGACACGTTATTAGTCTAACTAAAAGGGTTTAAACAAGATTGATTTTATAATTCATCAATCATTTATAAATATTTTTGTTCAGAACATAACTTATGTAATTACATAACTGGCAAAGTTCTTGAGAAATAAATTGTATCTTGCGCAATTCTTTGACAGGTTCAAAGGATAAAGTTAGCCCTAAATATATTACTCTAATATACAAAGAGGTATATTGTTTCTTTTACAGAATTATTCCTTTATTGGAAATATTAAACTTTTTGTCTTCAAACGCAAAATTACTTGTTATAATAGCTTATTATCATAATATGGACGGCAAATACTTTCAGGACTACACATTTAACAAATTGACACTTCAAACAGTTAATTGACATAAGTTCTATTATCGGTAGAGATGTTTTCCCTTTTCCGCAGAAGTAAATTTAGCAATAGAAGCTCTCATTGGCTCAGCTGAAAAAACCTACCGATATTCGGGAGGTATTAGTGGCAAACACTTACTTTAAAAATAATAAATATCTGTATATTTCCTATTACACCAACAAGTAATAAGACAAACGCAGTTTTCAGATGTTTACACGTAGTTTTTAAGTCTATACTAAAGTGACAGAACGTTTATAACTAATTGTTGTACAATTGTCTTGTAAATACGTACAATCAATCACTATTAAATAGCTCCCGTTGAAGAAGGAATTAATGACCGCACATTGTAATCCACGGCTGGAGAACTGCTCTTCAGAGTTAGTCAACCCTTTTCTGTTTAACTGATTAATTAGATAACTTAAATGAAACGGAACTGTGCAGTGGTGCGGGACTTGATGTTTAATTAATATTTAAATACAGTAAATCTCATTCCGTCTAATTTATTACCATTAATATCCAACAAATTATAGAAGCATGAAAACCATTAACCATACTTTAATTGAATTGTCTTGCAAAAGGTTTTATTTCTAAGTTGTAAGTAGAAGTCGTTTATAAAAAATATGTTTTTTTTTTTAATTATTAATAACATATATATATATATATATATATATATATATATATATATATATATATATATATATAATATGTTTTCTTGTTTAATAATCTAAAACAACATAGTTTATTCAAATACAAGAATATTTATTAATTTATATTTAAAGCTTTTCATTGGTAAACAGTACCAACATCATCAGGAATGAATAATACAATAATGCAATAATACATTGCATTATTCATTCGTGATGATGTTGGTACTGTTTACCAACGAAAAGCTTTGAATATAAATTAATAAATATTATTGTATATGAATAACCTATGTTGTTTTATATATATATATATATATATATATATATATATATATATATTAAATGTGGTGATATGTTTTCTTGTATATATAGTTAATAAATTTAAAATATTTCAAACACAAGAATACTTTTAATGAATATATTTATTCCTAATCAGTTTATATGAATAAATATATTCATTAAAAGTATTCTTGTGTTTGAAATATTTTAAATTTATTAAATATATATATATATATATATATATATATATATATATTGGTTTTCATTGTTCAATGACATTTTTTGATTTGAACTATACTACTTCTCCCTTTTCTATGACATTTTATTTATTCCTTGTGTCTTTGCATTTTACTAACATACTGTATCTACCAGATATCGTAGATTCTTTATAGGCTGCATCCATTCAAGCGTTTAGTATATATTTTTATCTAAAGAAAATTATTTATATTTTAATAAAATATGGCGTAAACCATCTCTATTTGCTATTTTTATTGTTTTAAATAGTTCTTAAAATTTATAAAATGTTTTTGTTTGTACTATAGTAGGTACAGTAGAAACAAAAAATTAATAGATAGAAATTTACTACCAATACTATAGTTTGTAGTTTTCTGTAGGGCCAGCCTGAATATATATACCTCATGGCCTAAACAGCTAGACAAGGGCTAAAATTTGGGAACAACTAGAATGATAAATTCTCTACCATAGGTAATAGAGAATACAACTTTGTTTTAAAACATAAAATCTTGCTGCCCGTATTTAGGTCGTAATATGTTTTGTATTCTAAAGAAATATACAGAGATCTAATCCTTAAAATAAAACGTATCTAGCGAGGTTTAAACTCTTACAAACCGGAAATAGAAAGCGTATTCCTTCTGCTTCGAAAATGTTGTCATTATGTAACTAAAAGATACATACATTTGGGACGACACATTTTTCAATTGTACCTTAGTTTTGAAAAAGTATATTTTTCACAATTGTAATAAATATTTTAACAATAAGTTAAATATATTTATTATGAAATGCTTTTTGGTATTCAGAATTTTATTTTTCAAAATTATTTATTTAAACTAAATTCCATGAGGAAAAAAGCATTAATTTTATAAAACATACAGTTTTTATACTATTACTCTTTTCTGCAATCACAGCCTAATTTAGGATAAATGCGGTGAAATCACGCCCACAAGATTCAGTTCTAAGCTTCACTGCACCTTATTCTCACTCGTATATATATATCCTTCTCGTTCTCCTTTTTTCGCAAGGATAGACACGTGTTTATGATTTCAATCTAGATTAGGTCTACTTTCGATACGCCCCGCTTCACACGTGACGTCATCTCGTTTCCCCTATATCCTATACAACCCTTTATATCCAGGATATCTAATGTCTTCTTTAGTTCTATCTGTATTATGGCCCTTCTCTACATACACAACTGTAGTCATACTAACTGATACACATAAAAATAAAAACGATCAAATTGATATTTCCAATCAAAACTCCGTTAGTAAGAGCAAAAATAAATTTGCACAATTAAAAAAATGTTTTTCTGATATTTTTAACACAATATAACAAAATAGCTTATATTCTTGACACTAGATGTTAATTAAATCATATCTCAAACATATTCTATAAATTTGGTGAGAAATATTAACAAGAAGGTTGAAGCTTGCTAAATGTTTAACTAAGAGAAAATATATTTATAAATATAAAGGATAATTTTGTTAAAAAAAATGTTTTTATATCTACCTAGAATCGATAATTATTGCAATTCTTTGCTTATGTTAGAGAATCCAAAACTACGTGCAGTATTATTGGTCAGATGAAGATTGCAAACTAGCTGTCAAAACGTCGAAAATAAATGTTATTGTCTCATATAGCAACCGTCTTTTATTAATATCAAGACTTGTTAGTATAAATATGATTTCCAATATATATATATATATATATATATATATATATATATATATATATTGGAAAGATACCAAACCAAAGGCATTGTGTATAATTTAAAGCATAAAAACAAGAAAATAATAACGTAAAATTAAAATAATGACATTTTTTTTTAAATTTTAAGTAATAAAAAATTGTTTAGAAAAAATAGAAATTTGTAGGAATATTTCTCTTGAAGATTATAACATTAATGTCGTGAACATTTTGTACGCTGTTGTTATTAGTCTCTTCAATTCTTTCTGTGCAACATGAGCAAAGGTTTTAGCTTACCGCGACGATTATTCATTTTAAATTGAATAAAACATGAAGAATTATTTAAAACTGTTTAAAAGCCATAAGGAAAATTGCAAGGTTAAAAGTAACTTATATGCATTGTGTGCAAACCTAGCCATTTCAAGAAATGGGGTCTCGTTTGTTTACTAATTATGAGAATTTACAGTTACTATATATATATATATATATATATAAGGAGAGTGTGAAATGATAAAAGGAATTTAATAACAAATCAAAAAATTAAAGCCTATTATTTAAATGAGACTTATTTTGCTTCTTCTTTTTGAACAATTCTAGAAATGTGTTCCTGTATACGTTATTTACAACTGACAGCAAAGTTTTTCTTGCGAGGGAAGTGTTTTTCATCTCAATGACGTCTTGTAGAAGAGACCGGGCCTGTGGGATGATTGGAAAGAGAGAAAACCTTATCCGATAGGGATTATTTTCAAGTGAGAGGCATGTTGTGGGTGGGAGACGGGATGAAGAGGAAACTGCTTTCACGGATAAAGAGCTTGCAGGAGGAAGACGACTTCGCGACATAGGTTTTGCATCTGAGAGACGACGATTATGAGAATACATTTGAGGAATAGGAACGACTAGAAGAAGGTGGATGATGTAAGAGAGAGAGGGCGACTTGATGGGAGACGATATGTAGAAGTGTGTACGGAAGAAAAGAATCTTGGGGAATAAATAGGGTTTGATTGTGTGAGAGACTAAAAGAGGTTACGTGCTGGAGAAAGAATGGTTGGACAAGAGTGGGAATCAGATGGCTTATAGAAACTAAAAGAGTTATTGGGCAGAATACTAGAAACGGATAGGAAGTAGAAGAACAGGATGAGACTCCACAGATAAGGGATGGCGTAAAGGGGAAATATAAAAGGAATTGAAAAGGGACTTGAAGAATAATATAGGGAAGATCCAAAGAAGAATCATAGCCAACATAATTCTTTTGAACACACATGAGTACAGATTTTATCGTATTATTGTCCAATCATATTTAATAGAACTATTTTGATAACACAAGAGCTAAGAATAAAGTTATGGATATTTTTTTAATTTCACGACCAACTTTTGTAGTTACTTTAAAATAACATAAACCAAATTCAACAACCGTCAGTACTCTGGAACATATGTTCATATAGATTCAGGTATATAAATAAATTTTCATAAAACTCTTTTTTTATAATAATAAGGGCTCTTCTAGTTGCAGTTTATTAAGATCTAATTACACATGAATCTAAAGAAACTTACAGAATTACTGTAAATCCGAATCAGTTTACTAGTAGTTCCAAGTACAAAGTGTTTTCATTGAAATTAATTTATTAGGTAGTGAAGGTCAGAGAAGGTTGTAAACAAAACGTCGTTGACTAGCGCCCAGCTGAGAAAAACAAGTATGACAAAAAAATATGTTATAAATTGTTGCATGTCGTTATAAATTGGCAAACTGTCAGTGTGGCCAGTTTGTTATTGCAGGGAAAGACAGCTTGAATTAGTTAACTACTGGGGAGACAGAATGAGAGAATGCAGGATGCGTACTGGGAAGACTTGAGCTTAGAGGGTGAAGAAGGCTAGAGAGAAACCGAGAAAGATGGCTTGCAGGATGGATAAGGTTAGCGAAAAAAAGACGGATTGCAAAATGGAGGCAGGTAGAAAGAAAGAAAGTTGCATTTCTAAATTTAAAACATTCAAAATAAATTACATTCTCTCATTTAGAGAAGAGATATAATATACGTATTTACCTTTCCATTACAATTCAAAATTTCAAGTACCGTAGCACAATCAATAAATTTCTTAGAATACAAATTGATTGTTGTTGAAATTAAATGGAAATAATTTTGATCGCTTAATATTTGTGGTGCTTAGACGTTAGTCTCGTTCTGGCCAACTGAAGTCAATATACTCCCAGTTGGATATTTTGTAAAAAGTTCACTCTCAGGGTAACCCCGAGGGTTGGAGATATGCTAATCACGTCTCAGAGGGGCTCTTCGCGTCTTGGGAAAATATAACTCAGAATAGGCCTACAGCCCCTACCCAGTAGCTCGTTGTTTTTTCTTTCTATATTACGAAATAATAAAGGTTTTACTTATTTATTCATTTGTTACCTTCAGAAATCTAAATTTATTGGAAAATGTAGAGGAATCCATTAGAATTAAATTATTCACAATGAAATAAATACTCTACTCTGTTCGTATGTACAATATATAAGGTTTATGTATAATTATTGTTACAACTGATGAAAACCACTACTTACTGATGTTTTTCATCACACGCGTTCCAATACTCTAGATCACTGCATTATTCAAGTCTGTGTACCACGAAAAAGACTCTCTAGACTGGTATCTATAATTAAACATTAAAAACTATAACCTCAAGGTCTACAATCCAAAAAGTGCAAGTTATAAATTTTCTCCCCGAATATCATTATGATTTACTATGCATCCCTAGGATATAGAATATAATTTTATTTTTTCTTTTACGACAAATACAGAAGTTATTACTGGTAGTTCTGAATAGAATTTCTAGTTTAAGAACTAGTATATACTGTATGTAAGCCCCTGACATCGCATATAAAGGGGTAATATGACATCACGTGGGGTTGATGCGTATCTGAAATATCCTTACTGTCTGTTTGGTTCATAAAGAAGTATCTACCCTTCATCCCTCCTTCTGAGAAAAGGATAAAAGACACTAAGTGGAATTACTTAGAAGTAAAGAAACGACAATATGGCCCCGACTGCTAAAGTTATTGAAGGCTTATGATACAACTGTGTTCGCGTAGGTGTTATAAATTAGTTGTACTAAAGCGGGAACAATTGATAAGGTTATGATAGGTTAATGGAGAATAAAATCATAACACAAAGTCTGGAGAGTAGAGGATACACGTGGAAAGAATACACACACGTAATGTTGCTCGGCCTATACAACTCGCTATAATAGGTCGGCATGTGATGGTAATACCATAGGAAACCTCTACTTCCTTTTACGATTATAATTGTCTACTTCTTTTTAAAGATCTGAACAAGTTGCCCCTAAAATTTACGAAGCATGACATAGGCAGAGCTGGTTGAGGCAGTGCCGGTTCGAGGCAGAGCTGGTCGAGGTAGTGCGGGTGAAAGTAGAGAAAATTATTTTTGGGCCAAATGGTGGGGGGAGGAGAACGTTTCCCCTTCCCATACAATATTAACGAAATATTTTAACTACAATGAAAATTGGAAGGGAGTTCTCTCTGAAGGAAATAGTTATACGTGTACACTGTGATATTATAGAACCATTAATAAGCCTCATTTAACAAATATTTGCACTACAAACCACCCATTTATTGTGGCTGACCGGTTTTATTAATGAATATAGTATGGCAATTTGGTGAATAACACATGTTTCACGGCATGTAAAGATGGTCTACTAAATATTAAGTAGATTTAAAGCAGGGACCGACGCAAGCATAGATAATGGCATTTTGTTTTATATTTAGTATTATTTTATTGTTTAAAAGTTTCACTTTCTCAATTTTAAGAGGGTGTGCTTGATCCTCAAAGCCCCTTTTTAAATCCAAACTGGCAGTATGTTGAATATAACAGCTGATTTCGTCATCACATGGAGGATGTTTTAATCAAATTTTGAGGTTAGTTTTTCAAATAGAATTTCCTGTATATTCAGAAACATTATACGTTTAATGCAATTTGTGATAAAGTATGTTTCATAAAACAGCTATTAATATTATTATAATTTAATGATATTTCCAAAAATTAAATTGATTCCTATGAAACGTTTATTTTCATACTAATTTATCAAGTTACTTCTCACGTAAATACTTAAACCAAGGAAAGTCTGACTCCGAAAATTCAACAGTTTTTACATTGCAGGTATAAATAAAGAGTTTGCCCTCAACGCCTTCACATAGAAGGAAGTAAATCTGGATTACAGAGAGTTTAACTTCGGGATTGCACTTTAAGTAGGACATTAAAGAAGCGACAACGTTTTCACTAAACTTCATCACGTTCTCTCACTTTATATCAGATCCGTGAAATGGTGAAACTTTCTGTTAGTTTTGTTCAACTACTTTTACGATCACTAGTGAGCTAAGACAAGAAACGTCTAAAATATTTCTCCACTAATTTCATCCCACAAATAACAAAGAACTGTGCAACTACATCAGAGTAGATCAATAAAATAAAATATGTTTAAATATATCTACTTTGTTTCTACATTTCAATAACAGAAAAAGTTTCAATATATTTATTATGTGACGAAGTAATGACCAGCTAAACCCGGGCGAAACGGAGATTTTCTTTCAACATCTTATAAGGTACACTCATTAACAGTGTCTGAAAGATACTGTTTAGATATACGTTCATTATCATTTTGCAATTTTTTTTTCAGTGATATATTCTGTTGTACGACATTTAGTACCCTTTATAAAATTAAATAGGCCTAAAATTAGTCTATGAAACTTGGAATAATAATATCGACATATATATATATATATATATATATATATATATATATATATGACAGAAATGTTTATAGAATATAAATTCTATAGATAGGGGAATGTGCATATTTAATGTATGGACAGTAGGATTTTGCATCTAATTACTGCAATCGATCTCGGTTTGATTCGGTTCCTTAACGAGGAAAATCAGTATTTTAAAATTATTTTTATCGAATAACATGCAAATTTAAATGGTTTATAATTTGTCTTGTGAAATATTGCATTACTGAAAATACTTGACTATGTTTCTACTGTTTACACGAACTATTGTTTTTTTTTTCTTTATAACAAAAAAAACTGTTTAAAATATATTTATATCTCTAATAATAAATTATTTTTAGAACTATATTTGATGTGTCTGCGTTTATAAATCTACGGTAATTAATTGGTATATTATATTATATGTAGGCTACAGAATTCTGAGTTATATGTTTAATCAGGAAATTGTTTACAAATTCAATATTTACCTCTTTTCACCCCCTCAGGCATCTGATTCCTTTCAGAATAAGGCAATTTACATTAATGCTTACGATATGTTCTCACAAATAATTCTTCCTTCAGAATATCCTATTGCATTATTCACCAGTCGGTTTCTATTCTCTGGACAACTTTCACAAGATTTAAGAATTAAATCTCTCAATCTACAATTTCTCACCAAAAATAAGTTTTTGCAATATTTCCTAAGTATCTTTTTTCAGTTCCTTCTGTTAACTCACACTCTCCTATATAGTGTATCCTGTTCAAATTTTCAATCGTTTAAATACTTTTTATTCATCCAATCATGATCAAATACATTTTTGTAACCTGAAGAGGTGGGTAACAATTGATGTTAATACAGTTCTTTTACAAATATTTATTCAATAAATAAATTTAAAATTTATTTTCAAAATTTAATTCGAGCTGAATGACTCTATGTTCAGATTCCAGCATGTACTGTTTCTAGCTCTATGTTTAACTTACCTATAGCTAGAAATCAGTTTATACAATGTGCATGAAATTATAGAAGGAAGGTTTCTTCCTATAAAGACTATTACAAGGGATAGGTAGAATAAGGTGTAGACCATCATCAGCTTCATAAATTAAAAACTAAAAAAAAGAAATCAAATAATTAGTAGCAAACAAAAATTATAGTCCAACATCTTGTACTCTATAGAGAGGAGAGTGGAAAATTGCATAGAAATTCAGTTCACATTTTGCCAATTAATATTGTAATTTTGCCAAATGTAGGCATATATACATATTTATATTATATGTAATTATAAATTAAAAAGTAACTAAAATAAAATTGATTTGAATTTTTTTTAATATTCATACTTAATCTGCTTTCCAGTGTAAAATAATTTTGTTTTACCATGATTGTTTCTCTTTCTAAGAATTGATGACACCTGGACCTGGTTTTATACTGACTCCATGTCCTTCTTGTTTTACTAATCAACCTTTCATTTTATTTCAGCGATACATTCTTATACAAAATTCCATACACATTGTAATCCGTCATAGATTCCAATATAATTGAGTCCTTGAATTTTGTAGTCGATTAAGTTCGGTGAATCTTATGTATTGATCTACCTCTAGTCTTATATTCATCTAGACACTGATGAAGATCGATGTATAGCGATTGAAAACGTTTTGTCTCAGTTTGTTTTTGCAAATTTTCTAATTTAAATTTCGGATAGTCATAAACTATTGTTTAAGTGATTAATAATTTAGTATTTGGAAACTGGAAATAATGCTATCAAAACACATTAGATATATGTACCCCATGTATACATACACCTCGAGTTCATAGATAAAGAGATATTCAAGCTCAATGCTTATATAGCTAGTAATATGTATCCAATTAATGCAAACTGTTGAGGTTTTCATTTATATTGTAAATAAAGATCTGCTTGGTTTTGAATTTGTCTTTTCATTAACATAATGGTTAAATTATTTATACAGCATGTGCTAATATAATCTTACTGAAACTGAATCAGCTGTAGTATAATTGTCAATATAGGGTGTTTCTTTGTCGTTTTATAGGAAACCTCTGGAGATTCTGTTGTCCCCGAAACCTGCTTCTTCGTTCACAATGGCCCCAGCAAGAAGGTGCAATCCACCCCATTGCCATAGACAACATTGCTTTCCTTCAAGAAACTGTTGGCAACAGGCTCTTCTCCCTTAGAACAAACTCTTCCTACCCAGCCCACTCCCCCGATCTTACACCACCTGGCGCCAGCATACGTCTGGGGAATAAAAAAAAAGATTTTACGTGATGACCGTCCCAACCCCATCGTAAATCTATAGAGAATATAACCCTGTATATAACAAGCATGAAACAAACCCTCTTCCATAAAATGATGGGAAACTTTTAAAAACTATAAGAGTGTTGCCTCGAATTGAAAGGAGGTCGTATAGAACATGTTTAATACGAGTCTATCCGATTCAGCTTCTTTTTACTTGTAGGACCATGTGTTTGTAATACTATCTAAATAAAGGAAAATAAAATAAGATATTCTATCTGTTTCAGTGCTGTTTATTTTAGCGCATACGTTTTTAACATTTGATTATGTAAAATATTTTGTTCATGATGTAATCGTTTAACATAATAAAACAAAATGAAATTTTGTTAAAGCCCTTTTACTTAGCGCCGTATATCTTTATACATCTAAGAGTTTACACTATTTTATTAGTTTGCAATATCTTATAGTACCACAAGTTTATAGGTTTAACGCATACACGCATGCGCAGTGTTTACGCAATCACACCATTGTTTAAAAATCCAACGTTCCCCAATCTTTTACTTCAGAATACGTTCTGTTTACATTGGTTAAGGTATGTTCCACGAACTGTTTTTATGCTCGGATGAATTTTTATTGTATTATTCCTCAGCCAATTTCCTTCACTCTAGACAATATCTCATACAATTTATGAATTTTCTTTCTCCATCCAATGTTTCTGACAAAGATTCAACTTTTTCTTTCCGTCCATTTATTTCACGTGTTGTTTTTGTACCTAAGCCTCTTGAGAGTATAATATATATATATATATATATATATATATATATATATATATATATATTTGTTTATTTATTTATTTTTAAAATAAGGTCCAATGACTGGTTCTCTGGTAGATTTTGGCAAACGTTAGCACAGGGCTGACTTCAGTCGGCGATGATTGTTCAAAAGTTTTATCTGCGTGACGATTGGTCAGTGTGCGTGTGTGTGTGTGTGTGTTTTAATCAGTATGAATAGCAAATTATTATAGTAAATGTTTAACAAATATTTAACAATGGGTTAAAAGACGTTATTATTTTAAATGGCAAACGTTTTACTATATAAAATTCTACTTCACATTTCCAACTTGTACTCAATCCATCCAAATTGCAGCCATGAAGAAGAAGAATATTTATATGCATAAGGTACATTCCGGCGACTTAATTCACTGACAAATGGCTTTACTGGTTGGGTTAGGTTAGGTTTTTGTATATACTTATTGTTTGTATAACATGCTATTTACTAAATAAAAAACACACACACACAAACATAACTAGATTTATTGTAGCAATTGATACCATCAATAATAACCCAATGTTTATCTTTTTAAAACCAATTTGGTGGAAGACTATGTAATACAATCCCATATCACGTTGAATATATATATATAACGTTTTACAAAACAAAACACAGCTTGTAAATATTAAATATTATTCGATGACTATTTATTTATTGCGGTTTTACTTTATTTGCCATTTGTATTACCAGTTATTTAAAATATATACAGGCTTAGGAAATGAGAGGTTTAAACGTAAGTCAAGCTCAACTAAAAACACGCCCATACAATAAAATCGTGTGGTTAAACTTAACATTTATACCATGCTTTTATAATGTTTGAAACCTATTTTTCTCCTAATTTTATTTAACAAAACAAACTAGAAGAAGTACTGCATAAAGAATATCTTTGTATTTCTGCCTTCAGGGAATAATTTATTCAAGCCAAGTCAGTTTCTTATACAAGAAGATTCTTTGATGTTTAACGAGGACGTAATCGAGTGACATGAAAGGAAGAGATCTTCTAAGGACTGAATTTATTATAGCTTCAAATAGCCTAAAACGTAATCACAAAAGCATAACGTTATATAGAGGTTGAGCTATATAAGTATATATGTAGTACAACGCGCCCTTAGCAGTCTCCTTGAGGAAAGCAAACGAACAATACTTACGTGTATTCAGTTAAATTAATTACCTAGTACTAGCCTCTAGCGCAGCTACCGACTGCCATCGCACGATCTATTGCCGTCTGGAAATAAATAAACTAATCTAGGAAGGATGCGATGTACAACTACAACGGTATCTAGCTATGTAGGCATTATAGGGAAAAAACTGGCGAAATGGGATTCAGAAAATGTCTAACCAACAGCCCCTAATCTCAGCAAGGAACATAATCGACAGCCTTTTCAACGCCCATATTCGTAATAAAATGGCAGATATGGCCAAGGTTAAAAATTGGGATTTTCTAGCCTTCAAGTGCCAGTTCCCCAGAACCCTACCTATGGAAGCCAGATTTTGCCTACTGAGTGAAGATGACTACCTCAAACAGATAGGCGTGGTGGAAGCCCCCACTTTCTCCCTCTGCGACAAAACAAAGGCAGAATGGACGGCGAACACCTAAACTTTTGTCCAGGTGTTCCCGGGTCCCCAGAAGACCTCGCTGGCCGCTACTGGGATGTGCGGAGTCGAACGGCTGAAATGCCAAAAACAGGTGTTGGATCTACTAAACTAAACTAGTTAAACTAATTGAATAGAAATGTTTTGTTCGATATAGCTATATTATCTTGATGACATACTATTGAATTTGTAGACCATTGCGTTTGGGGAAACTTAATTAATCACTTTTACTTTAGTTTATGACCATCCGAACGTTAAATATTACAAATTTGTAAAAACTTACTGACACAGAACGTTTTTAATCGCTATTTGGTGATCTACATCAGTGTCTTCTGGTTGGAGTTGTTATGTTAAACGGTGATAGTTTTAAAGGCAGGTGTTCGATATTATCAAAGAGTATGTGTGATTTGTATTGGATTTGTTCGTCAACTATTTTAAATTTTGTAGTCTATTACTTTCGATGAAAATTATTCATTTTAACATTAGTTTATGACCATCCGAACGTTACATTTTGAAAATTTGTAGAAACTTACAAATACAGAACGTTTTTGATCGCTATGTGGTCATCTTCAGTGTCTTCTGGTTGGAGTTGTCAGGTTAAGCGGTGATAGTTTGAAAAGAAGGTTTTCGATACAATCAAAGAGTATGTGTGATATGTATTGGGTTTGTTCGTTTTATATCTTAAATTTTGTAGTCCATTAGGTTCGGTGAAACTGAATTATTGGCTTTTACATTAGTTTATAACAATCCAAACTTTAAACCGTCTCCGCTTAGCCTATCAACTCCAAGCAGAAGACACTGATGAAGATCGCCACGGAGGGATCGAAAATGTTCTGTCTCAGTAAGTTTTTACAGAAAATACAAAACTTGAAGTTCGGATAGTCATAAGCTAATGTAATAGTGATTAATTGATGACATAGTTGTATCACTCATTTATAAAAATGTCACCTGTTTATATTGTCTTGCTGGTCGAGTTAGGACTGTCTAGCTCTCGCCAAACTATATCAAAGGAAGACAATGTGGCCAGCTTTACGCTCTGAAACATAAATATATTCAGTAGTCCACTTCAACTTTTGTATTTTAAGTGCTTATTTAAGAGACCTGCCTAAATCTGACGCCGGAAAAACTTTCACAATATCTTTAGCCAAGATATAGATATAAACCAAATCTAACCGGAAATCAAACCCAGGATCTTTAACAACTTACTCGAACACCTAATGAAAAACGAAGGTTCCGACCATGGAGGTAACGTAGGGAGGAAGTGGTGGTTACTCGTCTTCACATCAGCCACTGTTTGTTGACGCATGGATGGTTGATCCGCCATGAGGATCCACAACTATATCAGATTTGTGCAATTGCCGTGAACGATTTTTTTGTACGTTACGATCTTCGAGGTAGTTTAAAAGTGGTTTTAAGGGACGAAATCATGGCTGTCGTCGCTTTCTTACGCCATCTGAAAAATATATAATAATTAATATATAATAATATAAATATAATAATTGTTAAAACCATGTACGTTTTTAAAGTCTTTATTTAGTTTAACTTAGAATTAGTCTAACTTAATGGCATAATTTTAGTTGTATTGTTTAGATAAATGAAATTAGTTTTAACTCAATTTAAGTTTTAGTATTAGCTATAAATATTAGCTAGGCGATGATAACCTTTTTTGGTTTTTCGCCTAGAAATATTAAAAAAAGAAAAAAGAAATAAAGGTCAAATATTTTTAATACTGATAGTGATTTTTATTTATTTTACTAAATGCCTTTAAATAATTCTCAAACAAAAGTAACCGAAAACGTTTATGCTAAATATCTCGACAATATATTTTCTCAGATTTTTTTAGAGAAAAAATGTTATTTATTCGTTTATATATAAATATATATATATAGTATATTATTATATATATAATATTTTTCATTTTCTGAACAAATGTTTAAAAATAAAATTTTAATTAGAAAAT
>JBAIZL010000010.1:65649868-65654868 GCA_036971475.1 Prosapia bicincta
GTATTCTTGCTTTTAAAATGTTTTTAATTTATTATATATATATATATATATATATATATATATATATATATGCTGATACGTATTCCTTAACGGATGGAAAAATATGATGAATTATTATCTGGAGTTATTATCTGGAATACATCCGTTCATTCTGCAGTGCTAAAATCGCAGTCCGACGTTTCGCTCTCAATACTCGCTCTTCAACTGTTGCTGGGTTCACCTCGTCAATGCTATATGAGTTCATAACTGTGAATTTATGCACTGCAGAATGGACTGATGTACTCTAGATATATATAATAAATTAAAAAACCTTTCAAAAACAAGGATACTTTTAATGTATATAATATTTGAAGCTTTTCGCCGATAAAATAGTATCAGTATCTTCAGGAAAATAATTATCTAATAAAATATTTTTACAAAATTAAATTTACAGAATTTACAGAATTTTGTAAAAATATTTTGTTACATAATTATTTTCCTGAAGATGCTGGTACTGTTTTATCGGCGAAAAGCTTTGAATAATATATGCATTAAAAGTATCCTTGTTATGAAATGTATTTAATTTATTAACTATATTACAAGAAAACATATCACCATATTTAATATATATATATATATATATATATATAATGGTATTTTATTATTTGCAGCGGCGATTAAAATAAAAAACACAACTGAGTTTCTCTGTACAAGTATGTATGTTTATTCCAACTATCATGCTCCACAGATTTGTATGTTGTATAACTTATAATATAAATACCTGTGAAAGGAGAAACGACATTTAATGTTCCTATTTATTTTAGTTTATATTATTGTGTCGAAACAGCGTTCACTCAATGTTATCTACTATTTTTAATAAATCAGTATTTCACGTAAGAACCATATTTCAACTTTTCTGACAACAAACAAAAAATGCTATATTACCAACAGCTGAAAATCTTTCTAAAAATAACAAACAGCTCATGCTCACAACAAGGCAAAATTCAAAACAAGGAAATATTTAATATTTTTCTTACATACACATACAGTATATTTATATACGCTAATGTCTGTTTGGTTGGAAGACGATTATTTTTAATTTTTCGTATGTAAGCATTTCATTTAAATTATTTATTTAAACAAGTATTATAAATAAAGTTAAAGTCAATTCCAACTTGTATTTGGAACATAATTTTATTTTAGTTACTTTTGATGACATAATCACAGTTAGTATAAATATGTATATGCTAATGGCAAAATCATAATATTAAGTTTCAAAATATAAAGAGAAATTATTATTTAAATAATAATTAAATGGAAATAATGAATTCATATTTGGAATAACAGTATTAAAATCAAGTGTAATCCACAACAAGTTAGAAAGTGTATTTGAACTTGAATGGATGAATAAAAATTATTTTATTATCGATTTATATATCTTGTCAACTATAACAAACGGTAATGATTCTTGTTATTTTTGAACAAAAAATAACAAGAGTTACATTTGACGTCTGCACAAGAAGTCAATAAAATGTCAAGTAATGACAATTGTATTATGAAATTTCCCAGCAACAAGGAAAGCATAGACTCGAACGTTAATTTAAATTGAAAGCTCGTGTTACAACGACTTCGTACAGGTCGTTATACAATGAGGTCCAATAATAGATTTGCTGAGGTAATAAGCAACGGAATATAACTGAAATATCGTCGCTGAAGGAACAAATAATGCGAAATCTAATCCACAGTTTTTTTTCATCCTAAAATCTTGTTTATAAATAGGCTAACAATTAATAAAATTAGTATGTTAAATACAGTAATAATCTCCATATATAAATAATTACGTATAAAAAATGTGCAGTATGCATAAAAAACAGCACTGAAACTTTAAGATTCTATTTTATCTCAGTAATTTTATTAGCATAGTTTTACAAACATACAGTAAAAGGAAGTAAAATCTGTTAGGCTTGAGTATAAACATGTTCTATATGACCGTTCAATTGGAGGCAACACTAGCACCGTTCTTGAAGGTTTTACATCGTTTTGGTGCAGAGGGCTTGTTTCATTTTCGCTATCATATGGTTATTTTTTCCTGCAGTTGGTGTTTGGAGGGTCATCGCGGAAAGCCTTCTCCCTCATCATTCCCCACACGTAAGCGGCTGGTGGTTTAAGATCGTAGGAAAGTTTGTTCTAAGAGAAATGAGGCGGTTTCTAAAAGTTTCCTGAAGGAAAGCATTGTTGTCTACGGCACTGCGGCTGGTTGCGCTATCTTGCTAGAACCGTTGTGAGCGAAAAGGCAGGTTTCGGGTAAAACAAAATCTCCTGAACTATAAATCGATCAAGAATGACCCAATATCTAATAGAACGCAACTACAGCTGATTTAGTTTCAGTACTATTTATATACAGTTTTACCACTCAGGAATGAATTTAACTCGTTATTTCTTATTTGTGACTAAACTAGTACAAACAATTTCCCTCTGTATTGATTTATAGATTTGTTTTCGTGTATTACATTATTTCTGGACGAGCAATAGAATGAAGGATGAACAAGATTAATTTAGTCCGTCAGGAAGACCATTTAGTGGACATTTTATAATCACCTGAGAGCGTGTAAAGAAGTTTCTCCAAGACACAAGACATACATATACAAGATATACATATTTTTATGGTTTTTACTCTTTGAATAACTTTTTTTAATAATGTTCATACTTCTATAGAATATTTTAAAATATTTTTGTCCACTTTTAACTTATAACTAACCTTAAGGTCGGAAAACCATTGTTGTCCATTAGTTATATTACAAACATGTTTTCGACTATATATCACTAAAAATGCTTGCATGCTAATTTACCAATAATTACTCACTTTTTTAACAATCTGGCTAGGTTCAGTCTTTGATTATTGATTTACCAAAGTTTGACTTTGTTATCCAATAGTAAAACAAACACTAAAATAATTTTTAATAAATAAAACCTTCTAAACCAAAAAAAAATAAAATGTTTTAATTATGTCCTGATGTATATTTCTATTGTAAACCAATCATCCTCAGAAGACATTACTACAAGAATAACTCTTCATTGCCAGACTTTACCACGTATTCTTTGGTAGTTTTAAACTTTTATAGTTAAATAAATGAGTGGCCACGTTTGGCAAATAAACAAGACTTAGTCCTGTAGTAATTTCCTTTGAAGATAATAGTTTTGGAATCTAAATGTACATCAAGACATAAATAAAAACATTTTTGTATTTAAGAGGTTTTATTTATCTTTAATTAAAAATTACACAACAGTTTCTCTAAATAGTAATTATTGGAAACAATATTTAAAATTTTATAGTATAATTTTTGTATGAAATCAAACTGTTTGATTAGTAAACAAACAAACTCAGTTTACTATATAAATTAGAATTGGTTTACTGGGTGATTTTCTTAAATACAGTTTTATCTAGCACACTGCTCCTTGTGAATGCTACAAATAAAAATCTGTTACACAGGTATAGCGAATAAGAGGTATCTGTTACACGCTAAAAATCCGTGATTTTTAATATGGAAGGATTTAAAACCGCTCCTCCTACAATGAACCAAACCTTAACTCACGTTTATTATACCACATTCAGTTTCCAGGATTAAATTCTCGCTTGCAAAAAGGCATAGCTGCCGCCTTAGGGGATGAAAAGATTAGAGCTACATGATTAACAAATCGGCAGCGGTTGGCCAAAATGCAGGAGCTAAAAACGTTCACATTAGAGTCTGGTATGTTACAAAAGTAATACTCATTCCAATAACATGTACTTACAGTAACCAAATATTGTTTTATATAAAATTAATACTTCCAGTTATTATATCGATAACTTTTGTACTTCAGGTAATATATTATTCTAAATAGTGTAAATTATTTGACTTCCATTCAGAACATCGGGACAGAGCAAGGGTGAGTTAAAATAAGTATCGCATTTTTTAAACCCAAAATGTTACAAATTGTTATAAAACATATTGAGTAAAATTGCTCTGTTTATTAAAATTAACAACTAAATTCTATTTTATGTATAATTATTTTTCTCAATTTTTTTTATTAGCTTACACTTTTACTATGTATATTTTTTTCAAGTTTTTAATCGTTAGTAAAATACTAAGGTTCAAATATACGTATTTTATAATGGATGACACTTTAAATTGATACAGTTTTTTCAACTGATAACTCATTACGTTCAATTAAAAAATTATAGTTTTATATGGGATAATTAAACAGAGAGATAAGTTAAAATAAGTAATGTATTTTGTAAGAAAACAAATTTTATATTTTAAAAATTTTAAACGTTTATATTACGTAAAACTGTTCTTTATTAAAATGCATATTTAAATTAAATATCAATGTACAAATATCTTTAAAACACTTCAATGATAAAAAAAACTTTATCTGTTTACAAAATTCTTTCTATGCTATGGTGTTTAATATCAGTTTGACTTAAGGTATTACAAACACTTAGGACACTCTTAACAATTAGTACAGCATTTCACCTCACATAACTACTGAATAAGGTAAACTCTCAGCAACAATATCCAAAACGTCGGACGAAATATATAAATGACTTTGAAAACTAACATTTTGTAAACTAAATCACCTTTATGCAGCATTATTTGCAAGGAGTAAAGGCGTGGAGGAAGTACATCTAAGACTTTAATATTTATTTGCAACATGAATAACGAATAAAGCAATAAGGTTATCGACAAGACTCTATTGGTGCTCTATCCACATTCACCTTCCCCACTACCAATATATATGTATGAAGTACGACCCCATTTATGTAGGAAACTACTACGAAGCCCAATAACAACGCTCCTCGTCCTGCCCATATACCTTCGAAGGTTTCTAGTCTTTTCTACTCCACGTAAAAAAATATTTTAAATCTTTTCATTTCAAGTTATGTTTTATTTTTCTCTATTATTCCACTTTTTGATACTTTATGTATGTATGTATGTATGTATGTATGTATGTATGTATGTATGTATGTATGTATCTAAGTA
>JBAIZL010000010.1:65659868-65674868 GCA_036971475.1 Prosapia bicincta
AACTGTTTGGAAGGTTTCCTAGAGTCAGGGGCATGGTGCTTATTACTGACAGCTGTTATCATCATGAAGGAAATATTTACCATTTACATAGGCAATAGGAGAAGTGATATATTTAACCGTATAATAGGTTAACCATTTTTTATCAACAACTACATATTTTCATTATTCTGAATACAGACGAAAGTTATGAATATATAAACAAAATTAGGACAACAAAATGCTGATAGAAATTACATTTAAATTCTGTTAAAGCAACGGAAAATGTTAAACAAACTATGTTTTAGTATATAATATCTACTACGAATGGAATTAGAAGAAGATACATTTTTGATAAAGAGGTGGTTTTCCGGATAAAGTAGGCTTCTTCTCTATACGAATTCGAAATAATTTCTGTTTAATAGAATAATTCAAGATAGGTTAACAAATATTGAATGAATTTCATTACGTAAGTTTCTAAACTTGAAGAAACGTTATAGATTTACAGATTTATAATTTGGTTTAAAAAATATGCATTTTGAATTAAAAGGCACAATTTACAGATCTATGGTAAATGAGGTAAATAGACAGTGTAAGACCGAAAAAGAATGAAATATGAGCTAAGTTGAAGAAGAGAAAATCATTTTATAATTGTAATGAATGAAAATAATCAGTAAATCAGAAAATAACCTAACTTGCTGTTTATTTAATCATAACGAGTAACATATACAATAAATTTTTATAGTCAATTCATTCTTAAATCAACCAAACAATACATATTTTTTTATTAAATAATTACAAATAATGCAAACAAAGTAACATAACCTATGAGGTGAAACAGATGTACTACCACATAATCGGTAACATATAATCAGCTGGTGTACGAAATCATATGTTATCACTTATTTTAAACCAAAGGGGCGTAATCAACTATAAAGCATACCTTGCCCCTTTGTGAAAGGGTTTTTCCAATATAAAACTAAAACTAATCAGTTAGTCGATATTTGAAAAATATATTGTATTAACATCAAGTGTCATTTGCTATAAGTTCATAAAAACATATTTTAAC
Source organism: Prosapia bicincta (assembly GCA_036971475.1). NCBI lineage: Eukaryota > Metazoa > Arthropoda > Insecta > Hemiptera > Cercopidae > Prosapia > Prosapia bicincta. The sequence continues at coordinate 65,660,914 of JBAIZL010000010.1, forward strand.
TTGAATTAATGAATTTTATTACCAATTGATTGCTTAAACAAGACATATGTAAGGATAGTGTAAACTAATAGAAGGCATTGAAAAAAATAGAAAGTTTACAATTGTAAACTATTGGTATTCGGGTTAAATGCGATTGGATACCTTCAAGTAAGAGTTGAAGAGTAAATAAAACGAAAAAAGTTATTTGTGCTGGTAGCCAAGGGTAAAGTCAAAGTTAACTTTAAGTAATCGATAAAATTTCATGTTGGTCAGCAGAAGTATTGATAATTAAAATCAAGAATGCCAACTTTCACCCTCCTAACAGATATCGTATTTTGCAAATTTCATAAAAAATATGACGTTTGGAAAAATATTTTTCTTTAATCATGGAAAAGACGTGTTGTCTGTTACAATGATATTATATGAATTTCGGAAAAATTTAAAGTAATATAAACAAAAAAATTGTTTAATCCAAAAAAGTCAAATCCTTTTTGAAACAAATAATACTTTTATTTTAGTTACTTTTTAATAAATAATTACAACTAATATAAATAAAGCAACATACCGTAAGCGTTAAAACAGCTGTTATACCACATAACCTAAAACATGCTATCAGCTGTTTTATAAAATCACGTGTTATCATTTGTTTTAAGGCAAATAGGACGAAATAATTATTATGCATACCAAGCCCCTTTTATGAAACGTTTTTCACTCGTATACAACTAAAATTAATTCATTAAACTTAATTAATGAATTAATAATATTTAAAACTGTTATAACATCAAGTGTTATCCACTACATTCTAAAAAAAATATGTTTGAATTTGAGTGGAAGAGTAAAAAATGTGTTATACTAACGATTGAAAATTTGAACATATATTTTAGATACATATATTATTTTAAATACATAAAAATATTTACAATACACAAATGAATGTAAAATTGAAAGTTATCATTGAAATATATATATATATATATATATATATATATATATAAATATATATATAAACTTTAGTAATGAACATTCTACCCATACCTATTCTGGGGAAACGTAATTCAATAGAGCAAATAAAAACACATTTGCTATGCCTTCACGTCTTGTATTATTTATAAAAATGACGCTTGACGTGTTGTAATTAATGATCGTGTGTAGAACAGAAGTCCGAAATACGATCCAGTTTATATTTAGATGGCCTTTTTAACGGAAGTGTACGTCAGCTGTTTGAAAAGCATAAATTCCCATTAATTATCTTCACAAAGATTAGTATTTCATCTTTATCGAAATACCGTGCATTGTTCTAAACACATTTATTATTTTTCCAATTATTTTCTCCATAAATTAAATTATTTTCGTAAGTATTGATAGTTGTGTGAGTATGAATGACATTAGATACAAACCTTAGAGAAACGTAACTCCAGTTTCAGCTAATGAAGAAGTATGTAAAAACAGAAAAAGTGAAAACCCGTCTTGGTTTTATCGGTTTCTACTTAAATCCTTGGTCTCGTCTATATATAGCGCTGAAGATTATTTAAAAAAACATTTTTTGCATTGTAATCAAAAAATAAATGCTTTCCCCAACACGATTCCAAGTGTAACGTCGGCCATGTTGACAAATTACTTACACGTCATCAAAGGAATAAAATGTCCTGATGTTTTTTCTTACCCTAGAGCAATGGACTTTTTATGACTGAAAAAAGCTTTGGGTGTCCATAATGTATTTCATATTTTCAAGATGGAAGTATTTAGGCTAGGAACGTTTTCCTTGTTGACACTAAGACCGCCTTCTTGAGCCTCATTGGGGACTCATAAACTAACTGTAGTAGAACCATAGATTAAATGCTCTCATAAACGCTGGGTGGGTACCTAATTTCCAGTGGATAGCGAGCCATGTAAATATCACTGGCAATGAAAAGGCTGATCAACTAGCCAAGCAAGGAACACGCCTCTCTCCACTTGAGCATCTGAGTTCACTACAGTCCTCCAGGTCTCTAATAAAGATGTCTACTAAAGAATGGAATCACGTTGGCTTTAGGGCACACTCAGCAAGAAAACGGTGTGTAAAGTATTGTGACGGGGAGACCAGTTGACCATTACTTGCTCCGAGCTGTTAGCGTTGCGGCTTTCAGATTTAAGATCTGCATGATTACCTTACTGCGCACCTCCGCCACATCCATGGATGGATGACCATTATTAAAGTAATTTGTCTAATAGATTGCAGTGAACATAATACATTTAATAGCTAAAGAAGCTTTTGAGTATAGCTGAAGGATTACTGCACAAAATCTAATACAAGGAATGCCTTTACCTGAATTATTTGGCCAGTCCGGTACAGAGTTACCAGGTCTTCACTTCCAAAACAACGTCAACTAGACGTTAGTACAACCATACCTAAGAACGAGGCTTTACAATGCATTGCTAGAAAACGCAGGAAAATTATTGGTGTGGTTCTGAAATATTTATCAAGACAAGAAATAAGAGATTGTAAACAAAGTGAGATTGTATCCGAAAGGAAAAGGCAGAAAGACACAACTCAGGTTTTTTCATGCAATATGCCCTACAGTTTGGTTGTAGTGTCAGCTTGTTATGTTCAGAAATGCCAACTAAATGATAAATTGAAAGAAATCAAAGCTAAACATGCGTACAATTTCTGTACTGAATGCAAATAGAAATATATTTCTCGTCCGTAGTTTCTTGAATAATACACTGACCTTGTATGAAACGAGTCAGCTGAAAAACTATCAGTAAGAAGTTGATTTTTTGCCAAGTAAATTCCAAGTGTAACACAAAAAAATGTTATTGTTTATTCAATAGCTCTTACATATGGTGATGAGGCTCAACATATTCGGTTTAATTTTGTACAAGAATATACTTATTTTAGTAACGAGCTCGATATATATATATATATATATATATATATATATTAAATATTTTTCCTTTATAACACATTTCTAAGAGCAAATGTTGGTCCAAAAAGCTAACTTTATCTTAACTACCAACAATATATAAAGATAATATATATCTACCAGTAGATAAGCATGGCTTTATCAGTAATTAGGACATCCTGTTGGTAAGAGCGCAATATTTCCCGTTGGAATTATTTAGATCCCTTACTTATTACTCCACAAGGAGACAAGGCAATATATTTCTCTTAGAATACATTTCTAGTAACACATTGCATTCCTATTGGAATACGTTCCATTTAGATTGAAGCGATGCGAGAGCGTTTTTATAGAGGGATATAAATACCTTATTACCTGGAGGCGAAGGACAAGGACAAAATATTCCCTAAAGTAAACGCACCCCCTTTACTTGGACCATCGTATTACCCTCCTTTCGCAACAGAGCTAATGTGTAAGGGTTTGGGGATTATGTGTAGAGTTAAGAGTGAGACACGAATGCATTCTGGTAAAATGTAGATTAATATGATTGTAATAAAAGGCAAACGTCCAGTAGCTCTATGCCTGAACGGAGATCCATCTCTACTACTTGTCCAACCTTAACCAGTTCCTGAGCTTTAGTTGTAATCACACATCTTTGTTTAAAATAGATATTTTGTATAATGGACAAAGAATAAACACATTTTGTAAGAATGGACATGAATAAAGACATAAATGTCATTAACAAATATTTACAATAGTTTATAAAAATAGTCCTTTAATAATTACAATTAAATTTATAAAATTAAATTATCAAATCAACTTGAAAATTTCAATTTTATCAACTTCAAAAATATTATTTGGAATTTATTTTCTTAAAAAAAGATTCAAATCCAACCAAAGAATTTTTGAAATGGATTTGTAACGCATATGCAAAGTTTATGCATAGGTATATGCAAGGTATTTAGTGTCCATAAGCATATACTAGCATTTAAACCATGATCTAGAAAAAAAAATTGGTTTTAAAATCAAATCAGACTATTTTCAATTTCACTTAAAACGCAATTATTTAGACAAACCAATTTATCCCTAAAGGATTTATCTCAAAAATATATGAACATTTATAATTTGAATATATCTAGCTTGTGTCGTTTGCCAAACCATTTTCTATATAATTAGGAACTGCTCTATTTTATAAAATAACTATAAAATGGCACAAACAGTTCTCTATAATTTTACTTAAAATACGTTTTAATATAAAGTCTATAAAGTGGTCTAGTTTGTGAAAAGAAAATTTAAATGTATTTTTTAATTATTTTCCAACAAAATACAGTTCCTTTTATTGCAAGTATCAGTAATACAAATATTCCTTCCTCAATGGATAAACACAATACATGGAATATATTTTAGTTAGAAGATTTGAATAAGCAAATGTACATCACCGGAAAGAGATTGTCAAGGTATTGGCATCCGGGACCGGAAATTACATAGAATGGTCGAAGCTATTGTAAGGCATAAATAATGACAACGGAAATAATATTTGGAAGACGCAATTTACAAATGGAGGTTTTTGTATCACTCTGATATTATTATTTATAAAGTTGTTTTCTTATAAATGAAAACAGGGCATCTACAAAAATGTTTACTTTACTAGCATCTACTCGTATGTGAGTCTTTAACTATATTTATTTCTACATTGAAACTGAATTGAGAATTCTGTGGTGTGTGTGTGTATGTGTGTGTATGTGTGTCGGTGTGTGTGTGGGTGTGTGTGTGGGTGTGTATGTGTAGGTGTGTGTGTGTGTGTGTGTGTGTGTGTGTGTGTGTGTGTGTGTGTGTGTGTGTGTGTGTGTGTGTGTGTGTGTGTGTGTGTGTGTGTGTTACTAAATCACGAAAGAACTACTGGATCCATTGAGCTGAAATATTACATGAACATTCTTACGGCTCCTGGATAGCCCATAGGACTATTTTTATTTAGAAAGTCCGTCAGGGGATCACTCCACTGGCCTTAAAAAATCCCTTTACACTCAATTATCTGTATTCCATTATATACTTGGCTTGATCAGCTGATAGTAAATGTGTTTTTCATCACCCGTAAAAGTCACTTTTAAACACATTTCAACAGGTAATAGTAAATGCTTGTTGTTATTCATGGGCAATTCTTGCTCACGCGTATCAAGGTGAAGAGAGCTACATAATTTTACAAAATTAATCAAAGCTGTAACTATTATTTATAGGTCTGTGTTATACAATCGTCTTTGTGTGAACATACTCATAATAAAAATCTTTTTAACAACCTAATGTTAATTAATTTTATCACTGTTTTGTGTTTCGGAATGCAACAAGCACAATACAAATATACGTCAACCCCTTACGAAGGACGAGTACCCTACTAGTAAAATATTGTGAACAATAATTCAAAGTTACAACACTTGTTCTATGAATCTGATTATGCACCATCTTCCTACAAGATTTTCCATTGTTACAGCCTGTAACAAATATCTAACTGATTGTTGCGAAGCAATGACGTATGTAAGATAATTCATGAGGGAATTACACGTTGCCACTACCGACCCATTACTTATACAGCTGCAACTTGAACTGACAGCTGTAATGTGTTGCCTAGAATGTTAACCAAGTGCTTGCACATTTCATATTTCGCTACAACTCTCAGTCAAGTGCAGAAACAGTTTTGATTTTCAAAGCTCTTAGTGAAAATAAAATTTGTTTCAGTTAAAAAGTGTTATTTAACAGGGTTATCGTTAGGGTAATTTATAAAAATAAAATACATAATATCATCAAACGTTTTTATAAGGTCAATTGTTACATAAATCAACAAAGAAAAACTTATTTAAGAAACTTATTTATTTTATTTTATTTTTTTTTAATAAATAATTTCAATTAAGTAACATAACATGCTTTAGACGGCTGTTCTACTCATAACCTATAACATAAAACAGCTATTTCAGTTTTGTTTAATAAAGTAACATAACCTATGCCTTAAACGGCTGTTCTACTCATAACCTATAACATAAAACAGCTATTTCAGTTTTGTTTAATAAAGTAACATAACCTATGCTTTAGACGGCTGTTCTACTCATAACCTATAACATAAAACAGCTATTTCAGTTTTGTTTAATAAAGTAACATAACCTATGCCTTAAACGGCTGTTCTACTCATAACCTATAACATAAAACAGCTATTTCAGTTTTGTTTAATAAAGTAACATAACCTATGCTTTAGACGGCTGTTCTACTCATAACCTATAACATAAAACAGCTATTTCAGTTTTGTTTAATAAAGTAACATAACCTATGCCTTAAACGGCTGTTCTACTCATAACCTATAACATAAAACAGCTATTTCAGTTTTGTTTAATAAAGTAACATAACCTATGCCTTAAACGGCTGTTCTACTCATAACCTATAACATAAAACAGCTATTTCAGTTTTGTTTAATAAAGTAACATAACCTATGCCTTAAACGGCTGTTCTACTCATAACCTATAACATAAAACAGCTATTTCAGTTTTGTTTAATAAAGTAACATAACCTATGCCTTAAACGGCTGTTCTACTCATAACCTATAACATAAAACAGCTATTTCAGTTTTGTTTAATAAAGTAACATAACCTATGCTTTAGACGGCTGTTCTACTCATAACCTATAACATAAAACAGCTATTTCAGTTTTGTTTAATAAAGTAACATAACCTATGCTTTAGACGGCTGTTCTACTCATAACCTATAACATGAAACAGCTATTTCAGTTTTGTTTAATAAAGTAACATAATCTATGCCTTAAACGGCTGTTCTACTCATAACCTATAACATAAAACAGCTATTTCAGTTTTTTTTAATAAAGTAACATAACCTATGCCTTAAACGGCTGTTCTACTCATAACCTATAACATAAAACAGCTATTTTAGTTTTGTTTAATAAAGTAACATAACCTATGCTTTAAACGGCTGTTCTACTCATAACCTATAACATAAAACAGCTATTTTAGTTTTGTTTAATAAAGTAACATAACCTATGCTTTAAACGGCTTTTCTACTCATAACCTATAACATAAAACAGCTATTTCAGTTTTGTTTAATAAAGTAACATAACCTATGCCTTAAACGGCTGTTCAACTCATAACCTATAACATAAAACAGCTATTTCAGTTTTGTTTAATAAAGTAACATAACCTATACTTTAAACGGCTGTTCAATTCATAACCTATAACATAAAACAGCTATTTCAGTTTTGTTTAATAAAGTAACATAACCTATACTTTAAACGGCTGTTCTACTCATAACCTATAACATAAAACAGCTATTTCAGTTTTGTTTAATAAAGTAACATAACCTATGCCTTAAACGGCTGTTCAACTCATAACCTATAACATAAAACAGCTATTTCAGTTTTGTTTAATAAAGTAACATAACCTATGCTTTAAACGGCTGTTCTACTCATAACCTATAACATAAAACAGCTATTTCAGTTTTGTTTAATAAAGTAACATAACCTATGCTTTAAACGGCTTTTCTACTCATAACCTATAACATAAAACAGCTATTTCAGTTTTGTTTAATAAAGTAACATAACCTATACTTTAAACGGCTGTTCTACTCATAACCTATAACATAAAACAGTTGTTATATGAAGTCATATGTTATATCTTATTTTAACCCAAATGAAACGAAATAGCTGTATTGTATACCTTACCCTATTCTAAAACGTTTTTCTCCCATATAAACCTAAAACTAATTTATTAAATATAGGTAATGAAAGAATATTTGAACAAACTGTATTACCCTCAAGTATCATCTAATACAAGTTTTAAGAAAATGTATTTAGAATTGATTGGATAAATAAAAACTTTTTTTAACGGTTACAAATTTGAATATATCAGAAAGTGTGACTAATGCAAGGGACTGAACAACACTAAAGATATTTATAATTTTATTTTTAAGATTGTTTGAACACCTTTTTGCAATTTTCTTAAGGCACTTTATATTGAACCTTGTAAAACACATATTTATTTAATGACATTCGCTTCCAAATCGGTTGAGTTACAAGTTTTCGTTACATAGCATTGCCATTTTTCTCCTTGTTGACGTCTTTCCAACTCCATCGATCAAACTTTCTGCATTTTCTTACTTTCTTAGTCAATTGTTATATCCCACTTGAACAATAAAAACGAACCGAATCAAAACATATATGTGTCATGTATAAAGTTTCCATTTTTGTGAAAACACTTTTCTCTTGTAAAATAAAAGATAAACTCTGTTTTTCATTTTATTTATCTGTTTATGTTTTACAATTCAATAGAAATCTTTTGCTTTTGAAGTAACTTGTTTACATTTACTTTTTAAATATATATTTGAGTGAAAAGTGATAAAAATTTACTCACGTATTAACACAATATTTTGTTACCAGTTACCATAGTGAAATTAACTAATAATTTTTAAACTTTAATTTAAAAATATGGTAATATTTTTGATTAAATTTATATAATAATTTAATAAAAAAAGATTTTCGTACATCCACATTTATATCTGTTACAAAGTAAGCTTATTATTTCTTATAACAACTTGTCTGAATAAATTTAATGTTTTGGAACGTTTCAAAACAATAGACAAGATTTGTTCAGTATTCTACGTATTGGCCAAGAAATAAAAGTAGAAAGATAAACAAGTAATATAAGACAATATTTTATAGTCAGTTTCTACTGAGGTCAACAAGAAAAATTTTGTTTTATTTACTTTTCATTTTATAATTACAATTAATATAAATACTAGTATATACATCGGGCAGAATCAATATATTAGGTGTCAAAATAGAAATTATTTCTTTGCAATTTTCTATTTTCCTCTCAGTACATGGTGTTGGACCATTACTTTTGTCTGTTACTATTAATTGTCTAATGTGTTTTTGTTACTAATGTATGAGGCTTATGGTGGTCTATTTCTCTTGTAATCCATCTCTTGTAATGCTTCATTATTACAAGGAAACGTTCTAGTATAATTTCATATACAAGTACATCTTCAAGTGTTGGATTGTTGAGTCAGTAACTATGGAAATGTTGGCTCAGTACCAAATAGCTGGATTTCAAATATGTAATTACTCAGTTTTGATTTGGAGTGAAACATCAGCTTTTAAATGTATGAATAAATATTTTAAAAATCTCTATTAACGTCAATTCTCACCCGCTATAGTTAAAAACAATCTATTTGAACTTGATTGAATAAATAAAAACTTATTTTATTAACGGTTGAAATTTTCTACAAGATATATAAGGAGACTGTGGAGTTATAGAAGCAATCTAACAAAAGCATTTTTTGTTTGATTACATTCGAAATTTAATCTAAGGCAATAATTTTTTTAAAAGAATGTCTGTTATATAGAGCTATACTTAGAAAGCGTTAAGAAACTTTGGGTAAATATTTAGATATCCATAAATATCCTGAACATCGAGTCACTGCGACACAAAATTAACTCGTTTATGCAGATGTTTAATATGAGCATCAAAATACATTTCCAAAAAAATGATTTTTCTTAAATATATGTGATTTGAACAGAATTCATTGGGAAAACAATCAGCAACATATTAAAGATGTAGTAAAGAGGAAAAAAGAAATAACACAAACAGGAATAGAACAGGTGTAATTAACATTCTATTTTGCAATGATGTTTTTCGTTAATACAGTTCCTTCTTAAATCTTATAATTTCAAATATTGTTCAGCAATATTTATATTGTACAATATCAAGAGAACAGGGATACAATATACTACAGTGAAAATATTAGAAATAACTACCAATACCACAAACATAAAAAATAATTAATTTTATAAAAAATATAATTAAAAAAAATAAATATAAAAATTGAAAATAATAACAGATAATACTAGGTATTTATGATTAAACACTTATTTACATTTCGATGATCGTGTTATCATCTTTAGAGGATCACTCTGGCTTGTAACGTCTTGCCTGCCAGATTGTAATTTTGTAATACAACCCTCTAATGATGTTGACACGGTCATTGAATTGTTGAAATGTCCAACAATTGTTCAAGTATTAAGTAATTCAAGTATTAAGTAATTCAAGCTTAAGTAATTCAAGTATTAAGTAATTTTTCAGAAATGATTTTAAGAGAAACCTAAACAATGTAATCCTCGGCGAGGAGTCTAATCTTCAGAGCTGGAGCCTTCCACTGCTTAGCTGCCTAATTAGATAACTTAAATGAGATGGAACTGTAATGCGGGACTTAATGTTTAATTATTATTTAAATACTGTAAATCTCCTTTCCGCATAATTTAATACGGTTAATTTTCAACAATGCAGACAATTCTAAACTGAAACAATGCATTTATTCATTTGAATCGTTTTACTAAAGTTTTCTTTCATTAATTTGTTAACGTTCCTATTGTTTGAATTTTAATTAACTAACAATTAAAATATTCTTGTCATTAAACAACCTTACTAGATTGATACAAATTTTTAAGCAACCTTGCTATATTGTTATCATCGTACCCTTGCTACAAATATTCAAACAAACTTGATGTACATTTTACTAACACAGTTAGCATCATCAGAAGGTTACAAACATACTGGGATCTAAGTAAAAACAGTAAGTTTTACATTTCATAATTGTTTTTAAACTGTGAGTGATAAATAGACGATGTGTAGCTAAACGCAAGTAGTGACCCACTGATATAGAATTCGTATTTTCCCATAGTAAGATTTAGGGTTTACCCCCTAAAACTGAACATATAACATCGGTATTCAAAGTGCTTTCTGTTTTCCAAATTTTAAAACAATACGCGACGCACATTGTTACGGGAATGCTAAATTATTAAAATATGATTGAATGCAAAATGAACTGTGCGTATGAAGGCGTAAAGTGGTTTCGTCACGCCGAAATAATTATCAAGATCGGTTAAATCAAGTTTAAGTGTTTAATACAATGTTAGTAAAGCAAACTTTATAAAGTTATTAGAGAGAGGTGAGAATAATGAGCTTTAAACATACTTTCACAAATTTATATAAAAATACGATCTAATTAAATTCAAACTATCAAGACAATGAAGACATCCTGTGCGGCTAAACCAAAAAGGACCTACGCAGAGAGAGAAGGAGCCGAGTAGAAGAGAGGGCGAGAGTGAGATACTACCCTGGACGAAGGATAGACCGGATCTACCCACAACACCGGACCTAGGGCTGTTCCAAGTAAAGGATTCCCATGGAAGTAAACTGGCAAACAAGTTAGCACTGTTTTGGTTGTCTTTTTCCATTTTGAATAGTTAAATTTATTAAGCAGATAGAAAAATATTTTAAATCAATTTCAAGAAGACAAATTTTAAATATCATATATATGTTTTTTCAAAGTAAATTTAAATTATAAGTAGTCTAAAAGGACTCTAGAATATTTTATTTGATTTTATAACTTTTTATGACTTAAAAAAGAGAGATTTGCAAGTAAACATAAATTTTGAAAATGGCTTCAATTGAAATTACTAAAGGAAATTTGTTGAAATTTATAACAATATGAAAGTAATTTCTCATTTGGTATATGAATATGTTTACATTTATAAATCTGTTAGTTTTAAAAATGTTATTATTTCTTGTCCCTTTTATATAAGATTTATGTGATTTTACAAAGGGTTTTTGTTTATGCGGAATGTTTTAATGACACGATTTTTGTTAATGTGTGAGGTTTTGATGACAATATATAATTAATAGAAATTATTTCAGTAGATTAAATTTGTAATTGGATACATTTATAAAGACGAACTTGAGTAGAAAGTTATAAAAATTGAATTTTGAAAGAACTAAACCAATTCAAAGAAGATAAAAGTAGATTATATTATGGTTGATTTAACACAATATTATATATTTTGATATTGTTTGATGTTGAGTATTTTGCGTGTGACCAAGATTAATTTAAGTGAAAATAAAATATAGACCTAAGTTTAATTTATACCTGAGACTATTTATTTATTAGGCAATAATAAATAACAGAATCACAATAATTATTAATTAAATAACTTGATTCTCCTGGTAAATTGATTTAACTTTGTAAATATGTTCAACTTCTTTGCAACTTCATCGTTCGTTTTCATGAAATACACTGTCTTGTAGTGTGAATAGTCATCCTTAAAATGCAAAAAGTACTTGGATCCTCCATGGTATATTCACTTCTCCCATATCCACGTGAACTAGGTCCAGTGGCTCTTGGGCTGTCTTCAGGTTTGCAGGATGTGAGATTCAGTGCTGCTTTCCATAAACGCATCCTTCGCACACATAGTCGTTTTAGTCGTCAATATATTCAATTCCTTTTCTCTGCAATGTGGTCCTCACATACTTAATGCTTTGGTGAGCGAATCTTTCATGCCAGACACGAATTGAGATGGCTGCTAAACATGTCTCTGTTTACTCCCTTCTGAGCATCATTTTGAAAAGGCTTCCTACACGTTTCGCTACTGCTGCTATTTGTCCCTTCGCTCACATAGTCGTTTCAGTCGTCAATATATTCAATTCCCTTTCTCTGCAATGTGGTCCTCACATACGTAATGCTTTGGTGAGCGAATCTTTCATGCCAGACACGAATTGAGATGGCTGCTAAACATGTCTCTGTTTACTCCCTTCTGAGCATCATTTTGAAAAGGCTTCCTACACGTTTCGCTACTGCTGCTATTTGTCCCTTCGCTCACATAGTCGTTTCAGTCGTCAATATATTCAATTCCTTTTCTCTGCAATGTGGTCCTCACATACTTAATGCTTTGGTGAGCGAATCTTTCATGCCAGACACGAATTGAGATGGCTGCTAAACATGTCTCTGTTTACTCCCTTCTGAGCATCATTTTGAAAAGGCTTCCTACACGTTTCGCTACTGCTGCTATTTGTCCCTTCGCTCACATAGTCGTTTCAGTCGTCAATATATTCAATTCCCTTTCTCTGCAATGTGGTCCTCACATACTTAATGCTTTGGTGAGCGAATCTTTCATGCCAGACACGAATTGAGATGGCTGCTAAACATGTCTCTGTTTACTCCCTTCTGAGCATCATTTTGAAAAGGCTTCCTACACGTTTCGCTACTGCTGCTATTTGTCCCTTCGCACACATAGTCGTTCCAGTCGTCAATATATTCAATTCCTTTTCTCTGCAATGTGGTCCTCACATACGTAATGCTTTGGTGAGCGAATCTTTCATGCCAGACACGAATTGAGATGGCTGCTAAACATGTCTCTGTTTGCTCTCTTCTGAGCATCATTTTGAAAAGGCTTCCTTCACGTTTCGCTACTACTGCGATTTGTCCATCTGAAGTCTTGAACTCCGACCATTCACTGTTAGCTTGTTGCAAGTAACCTTTATCCAGTGTCTGTCCGACTGAAAATAGATTGTAGTCTAGTTTGGGCACGTACACGACATCTTCAAGTACAACTGGTATCCAATTTTAACCATTAAAGGGTTCTAGTTCCACGTTTCCAACTCTAACTCCCTCTAGTTGCGTTGCATCTCCAATTGAGATAGATATTGGTTTGTCCAGTTCGACTAATTTTGAGAACCATTCTCTACGAGATGTCATATGCTGTGTAGCACCACAGTCCTGGTACCAAACGTCCTTCTATTGACCGTTTTCTTTTCATTTTTAAAGTCTGCTGCATCTATCCGACTGTCGTTAATGCTCGACGAATAGTTTGCCTTCGCTTTTCCTGACTTGACCCTTCTGAATTGTGTGATTCGCTACGTTGTGTACATTACTTTGCAAAATGTCCTTTTTGTCCACATAGGTTGCACGGGTAGACTGTTTTGCAGTATTCAATATACTTGGCGCATGGTTTAGTTTTGCAGTCCCTTTTGTAGTGACCCTTCTGTCCACATCGGTTGCATAACGACGCTATCTTTTGTTCCTGTAGAAGATATTTATGTTCAGATTGATCTCGCGTTTTGTTTTGTTTAGCGACTAGCGCATTCCGTGTACTCTCATCACATTCACTTGCCTCAGTTAATCGTTCGTCCTCCAGTCTAAGTCTTTGAACAAGCTTTTCAACTGTTTTCTCATTTGCAGGAACGTTGTCCCACGCTGTTCGAAAATGTGACTGCTT
>JBAIZL010000010.1:65682368-65694868 GCA_036971475.1 Prosapia bicincta
CAGCAGAGTTGCAAGTAAAACTTACTAACATTTGTTTTCTTAGATAGCTTACTGAACTTGGTATCCGCATTGATAAAGACAAGGTACATCGTAATTACAATAGGTTTTATAATAGTTACACTGAACAACCTTTATTATACAGAATGTTATAAATATACTCATACAGTTTTCGGCGATACACGTTATACTCTGCGGTGTTGGTAGTTAATAAAAAAAATAAAACTTTGTTTCTCAGCAGAAAACTGACATTTTACAAACATGACAGTAAAATATTGCCTATGGTCTTTGTAAAAGCGTTTAAAGACTGATAAATGTTTGTCCAAGAATGTAAACAAAATCCTTCAACGCAATGTTGCCACAAGATAAATCGGGATATTTGTGACGAAAATAAATCCAGTGTGTCTGTAGTTCAGTATCACTAGATAAATAGGCTTGTATACCGATTTCACATCTTTCTATTAGTTGCAATAGTTAGCTGCTACGACAATAGTACTATGTAAATGATAACAATAGATGTGTAATTACTTACTGAAAATTTGTCAAATAGAAAAAAAGGATTTGGTAAAGGGATGCTTTTTTAATTTAAACGAATCGAAACACTTTTATTTGAAATTTAAATAAAATGGAAGAAATATTTTTTTTGTAAATGAAAAGCTAGTCCAATAAATACATACATCAAATAGCAGTATAACTTCAATAAGAAACATGTGAGTATGTGTGTGTGTGTCTGTATAAATAAAATGCAAAATAATAATTTAAAACAGCAACACCTCTACCCTAGAGTCCTACGTGTCCTTTACAAATGTCTTATTGCCCTAACACATTGCATATTTCCACCTCATTTATATTTTATTTCTTTGTCGGCTTTTTAAAATAACTAACCTTTAGCTTTGGTTGCTTATACATTTCATATTGCTTGCTTTGTTTTCATACATTTAACATTATAATATATACTATTATATTATTATATATATATATATATATATATATATATATATATATATATATATATATATATATATATATATATATATATAGTTACGTATGGCGAATAATAAAGGCTATATTGAAAGAGAATTCAAAATTTACTAGTAGAACAAACAAGTAACATAAACAGTAATTTTAAAAATCAATTCATACTTTGATTATTATAAAACATTTTTAAAAAAGTTACTTCTTACTAAATAATTACAAATGATATAAATAAAGTAAACCAACTGTCTTAACAGATAACCTACAACCTAAAATCCCCTGTTTTACGAAATCATACCTATCACATTTCAAGCCAAATATGTCGAAACATCTATATTGCATACCTTGCCCCTTTTGTGAACAGTTTTCCCCCACATGAAACAGACTTTAATTCATTACTACTTTTAAACAATTATTAACATAAAGTGTTATCCTCTATAAGTTTAACAAATGTAATTGATTTTGAGTGGATATACAAAAGGTATTTTACTAGCTATGGTAATTTTGAGCCAGATATATAAGGAGGGTTTGAACGAATAGAAATTAAAAAGAGATAATTTCAAGGCAACGACAAGGGTATGAAATTGGAAGTGAGGGGAGAATCGTGTGACTCGAAACTTGATGACTTGAAAGAATAACTCTACAGTATTCAGCAAGTACGTCAACTAACCCGACTCAGTGGTGACTCGGGCAACTAGATACGTTTTCCGTTTTACATGAAACGGGCGAAAATCGCCATTCACCGACTAGATATTAACCCCTCCCGGCAAGTCGCTATCTTTAGGAAAAGACTAAGCTAAACTTTATATATATATATATATATATAATTTAATAACTATATTACAATAAAACATATCACTATATTTAATATATATATATATATATATATATATATATATATATATATATATATAATTTAATAACTATATTACAATAAAACATATCACTATATTTAATATATATATATATATATATATATATATAATTTAATAACTATATTACAATAAAACATATCACTATATTTAATATATATATATATATATATATATATATATATATATATATATATATATATATATATATATATATTAAATATAGTGATATGTTTTATTGTAATATAGGTATTAAATTATATATATATATATATATATATATATATATATATATATATGTATATATTCTCAACTCTCTATTATGGTCCCAATTTTTAGCCTTATTTAAATTGTAATAATGTTTCTTATTAGAAAGCCAAGTGTTGTATAACTCGATTTGTAACACAATCCAGTTACGCATACTTGAACAGATTAGAGTACGCTCAACTGTTGTTCAACTCTCGATAATGGACAGGGCTGGGAGCGTATTCAAGCACTGAAAAACAATGGCCACTATACCTTCAAGTGGGATTTCCAACATTTGTGCTTAACTAACGGCTACACTAGGTTCCTGTTTAAACATGACTCTATCTGGTACAGAATGGTAGTAAATAGAAAGGTAACCTCTCAGATAATGTTACTGTTTCTAAGTACACTTCCTGCAAAATCACTCCTCTATTTCCTGTCTTTAAATTCTGATTTGGAAAATCAACGAAGTATATCTTTGCCTAAAATCTATTTATGAAAATCAACTTATAATAATGTACATTAATGTACTTAAATAATGTACTTGTAAAAATGTAAATCTAATAATGAGTACATTTATATTTTTCCTCCTTTTATGTTTTCATGTTTATTAGTTGGTAGCTACTTGAACACTCGTATCAGAAAATAATTAGTTCTGTCTGATGGGAGTTTAGGAATGCATACGTATACAAGACGCATTGATGGAACAAAGCATGTTTCCAGAACTTCAATTTATTAACTGTATTTATATATTTCCATATAAAGCGAGGAGGACGATAGGAATTATGATAAAAATAGGAACTCATGTTATGTTTCTTCACTACCTAAACGTTCTAAAGTGTTTAATAAATTCATTCTAATAGATTATAATACATTTTTTAGTTTATAACTGCTATTTTTAATATTCTCTTGGTAATTCATATATATCAATACATTCTGAAGATATTCAAAAGCACAATTATTCAGGAATTTTTATTATACAATGATTTTTCATTGCAAACACTTTCAACATCGTCAGGAATGAATAACCTATGGTAAAAAGCATCACTAAAATATTTTAAAATAAAAATTGTCAAACATCCATATAAAACTAATAATAAAGTAATGAGCATAAAGTGTAAAATAATACAATGAATAACATCCATGAAAAAGACAGTGTTTATAAATTAGAATGTGAAAATTGTAATTTATATTGGTTAAACCAAGAAAAAACTTTAAAAAAGATACAAAGAACATTTAAATGCTTATGAAAAGCAGATATATACCAATTATATTTTACAAACCATTGTATTAATAATAAGCACAAACTTCCAATGCCGTTATCTCCGGTTTGCTGATATCTCTGACTTGCCACTACACTGAAGTGACAGTTTCGAAACGCGTCAGTAACTAAGTTAATAGTTTTCACTCAGTTACTCAAATAATTACCGAATTTGTACCTGAGATTTATTTACTGAATTCAAGATTATTACAAGCTATTTTAATTAATAAATATAGTTCTCGAAGATTTTAAATGGAGTTAATAGTTTTGCAAAAAAAACATATTTAGTTCTGATTATATAAATCATTCGTATGTGACAACACTTTCGACTTTAAATCTTAAACTGGAAAAATGTTTGGTCGTTTGCTAGTTGGACTTACGTTGGTGATTGCTCTGTGATGGTTGGTACCTATGTTAAATCTTTTGTTTTTATTTGTTTAAATTATAATATTATATTAGTTGATTCCATCTTCATGTGTGCTACGTTTTCACTAAAACACTTGTAAATACTTTACAAACTTCCCTATAGGAGCACTTATTTATGCCGTTTCGGAAGATGGGACACATGTCAACTCAGACCGTTGACAATAGAACACATCTCCCTAAACGGCCGCCCTCAACAAATATAAGTTCTACATAGGCAAGTTTGCAAAATATTTACAAGTGCTTTAGTTAAAACATTATACATCACCAGAAAACAT
Source organism: Prosapia bicincta (assembly GCA_036971475.1). Lineage (NCBI taxonomy): Eukaryota > Metazoa > Arthropoda > Insecta > Hemiptera > Cercopidae > Prosapia > Prosapia bicincta. Next base: position 65,686,421 of record JBAIZL010000010.1, read on the forward strand.
TTATAGTTATGAATCTAACTTAAATGAATTTGGAATTTATAAGTAATTATTGAGTAAATAAGGGGAAACTCTAAACTTACTTGCTGACGCGTTTCGGAACAATCGTTTTTATGACGAAGCCAACCAACATATTACTACATATTTCATTATGATCTATCCAGTGAATTGATGATGGTTACAACAAGCAACTTTAATTTGGAAATTATTTAGTATATTTAAAAAAAAACAATATAAAATTATGGGTGTTTTATTGAAATTTCCCTCTTTACAAGCCACACATGTATTTAAATAGTGTGGTAATGTTTTAAATATTATATGGGAGTAATAATCTAAATATAACTGGCATTTGATAGCGACTGGATCTTATCAAGAATCTTCTTGATTCGATGCTTGAACTCTTAGAGATTTAAAATTATTATTACTATATAAGTTATTTATAATTAATAAACCGTTGCCAAAATCATATTGCGATAAAATATCGTAACTGTGCTAGACAAGCGCATGGAGCAAAGGGTAACAAGATCGGTTACAATTTGTATATACATATCTTCACTCCTGTTAGGAGTACATTTTTCTGCTTTTCCTAACTTGATAATTTTTCCATTGTTGACGCATTTCGGAATGACTACATTTTCAAAAATTAAATCGTACTTCTACCTTAATAGTACGATTTAGGTTTTGAAAATGTAATCATATCGAAACGCGTAAACAGAGAAAAATATTGTAAGGTTAGGAAAGGCAAAAAATGTACTCGAATATATGATGGGTTTCACTCGTAAAATTTCTCTTTTATAGACTTCCAATTCACTATTGACACTATTTGAAAGGTAGACTTATTTGTGTATGTATATATATATATATATATATATATATATATATATATATATATATATATTTAATCATAATTATAAACTTTATCTAATATTGTTTATAGTGCTGTAACCGAGGTTTACTCTTAAATATTATTCGCTCACTAATCTATTGAATGACTGCATCTTCAGACTGTAGATAAATAAATAAAAAACCACATTATGTAATAAAATAATACCCATATTTCCTAATGTGAAACCACATATTTCTTAATGTGAAACCACATCATGTAACATAATATTACCCATATTTCTTAATGTGAAACCACATAATGTAATATAATATTACCCATATTTCTTAATGTGAAACCACATCATGTAATATAATATTACCCATATTTCTTAATGTGAAACCACATAATGTAATATAATATTACCCATATTTCTTAATGTGAAACGTTTATAACATAAAAATGATATTCTTGGAATATAACTATTTCTCTCCTTCTTATTATTTTATGACAAATCACCCCAATTTTCTCTCACAATCGGTTCATTTGAACTACAAATAAGCCAATCAGACATACAGAAGTGACGTGACCAAGTTAAAAAGCCATCAGCTCAGCTGTATTCTTAGCAGACAGAGAGTGCTCTATCCACAATTGATCTCTTACGTTCAACGTTCATTTTCTAAGCTAGAACTGATTAATCATAGGAAAGAGAAACTGTGTAGTATTTGTAACAGTTCATTCGCCGATAATGAGTGACGAAGGGAAGGAGATTAACGATAATGAACCAAAGTGGACTTGCAATCTCCTGATATGAGACTACTTCCTGTAGATAATCTTAGCAACAATAAATCTGTGAATCTGAGTGTCAGAAATTTCGAACGTTTTGAGTAAGTAATTCTTCGGCTGACAGTTTTCTCATTTGTACTTTATTATACTTTAAACTATAGGTTTAAAAAGCGTTCCTATGTATTAGTAACTGTGAAAAAGACTCTTTTTGAAGTCTATTTGCTCTAAATTACATATTGATCAACTTTTATCCAAAATAAGCTGATTACAATAATTAAAACATTACATTTTGCATTGTTATTGACACATTTACCAAGATTTATCCAGTGTAAGCTCATTACTTTCATACGAAAATTTACAATTAATCAGCTGGTGTGGAATAAGGTGGACAAAGCCACAACGTACACACCAACATACAAATCAATGAAAAAAGAAAACCCACCACCGCATATAGAGCAATACACAACACATCCAACCACCAAGAACAACACACACGTGCCGCTTTCCACTCCACGATACAAACACTAAATAAACAGATCCATGAACAAAGAAGTCAACAAACGAATTTGATATCTTAAAGTACATTAAACAAAACAACCTTTAGAAACACACCCTAGTAGACAGCATATTATACATAAAACAACACACAAACACACACTGCCAATAACAAAAACATAAAATGTAAAAACAAAAGTACATAACCTTAAAAACACATCACCCAAATTATTTTTATTTTTCCTAGAGCTAAAATACAAAGTAACCTTAAAAAATCCAGCACAACAAAAAAACATTTACACTTCGAAAAAACACTTTAGATCAAACACAACAGAAAGAATATAGAGTACAAATTATGTACAATAGAATTGAATGAAAAATAAGAATAGGACAAATACAGCTATTTCAAAGAGCAATTTGCCAAATAAAAGAACTAAGAACGAAAAAAATCCGGAAAACATAAGGTTGGTAATATTAAGTGCATTATTCCTTGCAAGGAGAAGGAAAACCACGTATAATAAGGTCTCTGAATGGATTAAGTAGCAACATTTAGTGTTCTTGTATATAATTGACTTAACTAAGCTATTACATTTATGAGACTTAACAAAGTTGATTTTTCTGTTCAAAAATCAATATACAATTTTTTTAAAGTCAATTCATACGTATATCAACAAAGAAAAAATTTATTTTAGTTACTTTTTATAATATAATTACAATTAATACACATTTTAAAAAATCACAATATTAAATGGCATTATAAAAAGTTAATTTCTTTGCAATTTTCCTCTCTATACACTATATGGTGTTGGTCTATTATTTTTGTATATTACTAATTATTCAATTTATTTCGTTTCTAATTTATAATGCTGATGCTGGTTTATGACTTTTTATTTTATCCATCTCTTGTTATACTTTATTATTGCAAGGAACGTTTCTCTTTTCATACACATCTTTAAGTAAAAGGTTTCTGGCTATGAGAGAGTTGGATTACTGCCAAAGAGCTGGATTTCATACATAGAGTTATTCAGTTAGAATTCGTTCAAAACGTGCACTTTTTTAAATTTAATTCATGAATAAATATTTTATATATTTCTAGTAACATTAATTGGCATCCATTACGGGAATGAAAATTTGAACAAGATATATATAAGGAGATTGTGAACTGATAGAAGGAATCAGATAAATAAACAATAAACGTGTATAGGTTACAGATTTAGAAACGTAGTACACAGTCGGAAATAATAAATTATATTATTCCAACGAAGAACTCAAGGAAACACTGAGAAACGTCCTTCCACATAAAGTAATTCTATTGAAAGAAGGGCGAGATATGAATATTGGAAAGAAAATCAAACTCTAAAAAAGATATGATGATGTCATCAGATCCCCAAAGAATAATAGAATATATGAGGCCGACCCTTTTCCTACAACAAATATTTTGATATATTTTGATCAAGGACATGAAACGTGAGCAGCGAACTGTAAACACTCGTTGTTAACTTGACTTGGGAAACAGTTTCAAATTACGGAATATTTCTTACAATAAAATATTGCTCAAAGATATAAAATGTACCTAGTGTAACAAACCATCAATTATATTTTTTATAAAATACTGTTGTAAATAAATAGTTTACCACACTACATATATATTACGTTAGTAAAATACTTTTGATTCATCAACTCAAAGTTAAATACATCTATTACCTGATACTTGATGTTAATACAGTATTTTCAAATATTAATTAAATTTAATGAATTAGTTTCAGTTTTATATGGATGAAAAACGTTTCACAATTGAGGCTAGGTATGCAATATAGTTAATTCGTCTTTTTTGATTAAAAATAAATGATAACATATGTCTTCAAAACGCAGCTGATTTTAGGTTATAGGTTATATTGTAGAACAGCTGTTTCAACGTACAGGTTATGTTACTTTATTTACATTATTTGTATTTATTTCATAAAAAGTAACTAAAATAAAATTTTTCTTTGTTGATCAAAGTATGAAGTCTTTAAAAAACATGTATTAATTGTTTTAATTTATTCAAAAATAAAAACCGTTGTGATAGGTTGAGTTTGAATCTCTTCAATTCCTGATTACCTCAACAAAGAAACATTTTATTTTAGTAACTTTTTATTAAATTATTACAAATAATATAAATAAATTCATTAGAACAGTTGTTCTACCCTAATAACCTGTAACATAAAATCAGCTGTCTTATGAAATCATATGTTATCACTTATTTTAAACCAAAAGGGACGAAATAACTACATTGCAGAGCTTGCCCTTTTTTTAAACGTTTTTTCTCACGAAAATCTGAAACTAATATTATTATATTTAATTAACGAATTGATATTTGTAAAAGTTGTAATAACTTCAAGTGGCATCTACCACAATTATAAAAAAATGTATTTGAACTTGAGTTGATGAATAAAATGTATTTTAATAAGGATTGAAAATTTGAACTATATATATATATATATATATATATATATATGTATATATATATATATATATATATATATATATATATATATATATATAAAATATGTTTTCTTGTATAATAATTTAAAACAACATAGGTTATTCAAATACAAATATATTTATTAATTTCAATTCAAAGCTTTTCGTTGGTAAACAGTACCAACATCTCTCTCTCTCTCTCTCTCTCTCTCTCTATATATATATATATATATATATATATATATATATATATATATATATATATATATATATATAGAGAGAGAGAGAGAGAGAGAGAGAGAGAGAGAAAGAGAGTAATAGAATTAATTGAAATATATTAAGACAGAAATGAGACTGTTAATTCAGATAATGCAAATTAAAGAGGATAGCTAGCGTGAGATAAAAGCTGATAAGCGATCAAGACGGTCCAGGAAAAAAGGTTCTTTATCTAGAACTATGTTGAAATAAACTTTATACGTTTATATTTTTTTTTTCAATACAAAAAGTTTTAAAATATTTCGATCTAGAATTCTATTGCCTTAGTAACTAATATATACTTCTTTATGGAACTCATTGTATTGCTTTAAGTAATTATTGCATAAGTAAGTGAATAATTTAAAACTTACGTGCTGACGAGTCTCGAAACAATCGTTTCATTTACGAGGCTAACTGCGATGATAATTTAATCAGGGAATTCAAGACGATTACAACAAATAACTTCAAGTGTGTAAATAATTTCCTTTTAAAGTATACGTAATAAATGGAATTAAGAAGCAAAATGTTGCACAACAAATATCCCAGTCTGATGCAGAGATTTCTATCTCCGGCTTTACATATTCGGCAATAAAACCGTGGATGGCAGGATGGCAAACCAACAAACGACTGTAAACATTATATAGCCAATTGGGACGTTTGCTACTTTTATGCGAGAAATAATGATCATCGTACGGATTAAAATACTTTCTCGAGGTAATTCGTCTGGTTTTACATCATCGTTGGGGATAGGAAACAAATATTAATTTATTTTGCTGAAAGTTAATGTAGTCGAAACGTTCTTGTCCCAGAACGACGACACAAGTGTTGCATTACGTTATGCTTTGTTTAAACTAGAAATCGTTGAAGCCTGTTAGGATGACTATATATTTGCGTTTTATTTGTTTGGGTTTTGTATCTTCTAGTGTATTGAGCATACAACTTCCAGAGTTGTAAATATTCCAAAGTTCTGTATTTCTCATCAATTTTAACAAAATATAATATATAACTTTGTGATCATCGATGTGACACTGATGAAGATCGCCACATAGCGATCGAAAACGTTGTGTCTTAGTAAGTTTTTACAAATTTACAAAATTTAAAGTTCGGATAGTCATAAGCTATTGTTTAAGTGATTAATAAAATTCACTGAACGTAATGGACAACAAATTTAAAGAACTATTTATATTTTTTCAAAACTAAAATAGTTGTTATTTTTATTTTAATGTAGTTTTACGTAATAAATATAAAAATTAATGTTCGAAGATAAACCAATCCCTGTCAAATGTTTCCTAAATTAATGTTAGAAATTGGCAAATTTCAAGACATACAACCTAGGAGAAAGATATATGTCAACAATTAGTTTACATTGATGCACGATTAGAGTAGGCTCAAAATACAATAAAACGAACGGTAAGTACAAATGGGACAACAAATGTAACGGTTGCCCAATCTGTTTACGTACCTCCCACTCCACAACGGCTTGCATGTTATTGGACTGATGATATTCCTAGTGTCAGGAATATTCCCAAAATTATATATTCCTTGACCCTTGCACTGCACGTATTTAATAGTAACAATTATATCGCAATAGATTTTTTACACCATTTTCAAATGCATGACGACGTCAAATGTTTACGAATAGCAGTAAGTCGAGGCTTCAAAGGATGAGAGAGGAACAAGTACATAAAGAAATGGTAACGAATAAAATATAAGGGGGAGACAAAAAGAAGACAATTAACATGGTTTTGAGGTGTAAAAAGAGTGGTAAAAACAGGGGGTCGGAAAGGTACTAGTGGATTCCCTGTGAGGTAAGAAAGAGAGGACAGCCACGAGGTAGTTGGTTGGAGGTCTTCAAAGAAACAATGACTGTAAGAAACCTTCAAGAGACATTAAAGTATGACAGAAGATATTGTAAATTGGTGACGGAGAGACGGCAACTCCAGTTTATATATGTATATATTACATTAATTTTAAATAATTTTAATAATGTCTATCTGTTTTTACCTCTTAGGATTTAAATGTAGTTTTATTTTACCTCTATTTCGTTGTATTGTGTTTTCAAAATAATCCTAAACCATTTTAATGACAGCAATTAATTTTACAAACAGAAAAAATCATTACTTGTTCAGGTACTTTTTATGAAAAGTAAAAATAATTTAATTGTAATTATTTATTTCAATTTTAATGAATTATTGAATAATTGAACTTTTCGTCAAACAAAGTAACGAAAATTGTATATGTTATAAAAATTATGTTTGTAAGTAGAAATAAAATGTTTAGTCTATTGTGTATAGTATTGTAGTTGTTGTATATGTTGGTCCAGTAAAATGAGTGAAATGTCTTCATTACGCTCAGCATTAATTTCAAATTACTTTGCGTGGAGCACTTCTGGCAGAAAGCAGCTGAATGGATCTTGGCTGCCTTCCTTGATTACGGTCTGATCGAGTCCTGACGAACAATGGAACAATGGCTGTTCATTATTATTCATAAAGAGCTTTCAGCAAAATTGTCATGAATATTCTAAGGCACAAATATTTTCGATGTTATAAAAAGATATTCAGAGGGAACAAAGTTTCTAAATAAATCAAATACGTTTTAAGATATTTTAAAGTTTATTTCAACACTTGTTTATACACCTATTTTAAACACTTTATGCAAGTATTTGTGTCTGTTTCTCCATAAAGCACCACGTGTTCAATAACTTCATTACGGGTGATAATATTACAGAACGGTCCTAATACATAATGTGTTAAAATTACAACAATGAAACATTCTTTCATAGTTGCTGTTGAGGAAAGACAATGAAACATTCATTCAAAACACTTTGTAATACATTCTGTAATATTCACAACTATTTGCAATAGGCCTAACGTAAAACAAATGCAGTTACTTCTGTGATAAACTAAATGTATTACTTATGCCGTCCCTAAGTACTATATTTTGGTAAAAAGTAAATATTATAAACATTTATTAGGCATCTATAGAATAAGTCATATAAACAAAACAATTTTTAAATTCGATTCCTACTTAGGTCAACAGAGAAAACTTTTATATTAGTTAATTTTTATCAAATATTTATAATTAATATAAATAAAGTAACATAACCTATTCATTAAAACATTAATATCAGCTGTTTTATGAAATCATGTTACCACGTTAGTCAAATGGTTCGGAGTAGTTATATTGCATAACTTGCCCCTCTTTGTGAAAGATTTTTCTTCCATATAAAACTAAGAGAATTCGTTATTAAATTTAATGGATTTAAATTTGAATAAACTGTACTAACTTCAAGTCTCATTCACTACTAATTTGAAAAAAAGGATGTTTTGCAATTTAATAGATGAATAAAAAGTATTTTACTAGCGATCAAAATTTTAAAAAGATATATACAAGTGTGAATTAATAGAAAGAATTAATAAGTAAATATTTTAAAAATAAATTGAAGATCTCTAAAAAAAATATTGTTTTAAAATTATGCTTTACAAAGTAAATACGAAGACAAAATCGTGTTAGGTTCTAGAGCCAATCTCAAAAGGAGTGTAACATATTTGTATGTAGTAAACGGACATTCTTTGAAACAATAGAGGCTAATTAGCTTTATTAAAACCGTGTTATATAAAGCTAATCTC
>JBAIZL010000010.1:65697368-65699868 GCA_036971475.1 Prosapia bicincta
ACTGCAAGGCACCACACGTGACGCACCGACTGTCTGAAACAGTCGCTAGTACGTGAAGCAATGTTGTAAACACATATATTATCGCTAGTTACAAAGGACAATGACAAACATACTTTATAAAGCTAGTCAGTATATTTATATTTTAACCTTTATTCTATAACTTTATTATTTTTTTGTAAATTTGTACACATTCATCTTTTAATATGCTTTACATGCAACTTTTACTTATCTTGCAAGAACAACAAGTTAGAAAAACAAACATTTCATTGTGTAAAATAAAAACCTTGTATAATTTGTATTTTCCGACCCTCTGACCACAACCTATTTTATTAAAAATTACAGAAATATCATGACTTATATAATTCATTTTTAATTTTTTACTTTTTGATTGGAATCAAAGCTAAAACTAATAAAGATAAATATTTATTTAATAAATATAATATTATATTTTATTATAATATTTAATATTATTATAATAAGATAATATTATTATAAAAATATATATTAATTTATTATGATAAATAATATAATTAATAATGTCTTTAATATTATGGTGGATTATGTTAAGCACGCTTTAAGAGTATAAAGAAGGATAATAAATTTCAATATTTTAATTACTTTCCAGGACCTCATTTTCCTGTTGTTTAATGAAACTTTGTGTGCATTAAAATATTTCTTCAAAAGTATTTGCTACAGGAAGTAAATCTATCGGCTGCAGTTTTTACAAACAAAACGACAGGCGCTGGCAAAAACGCAGCAATAAATTAGAATGCAGCATACTGTACTAAATTTGCAGTTAAATGTGTTAAAGAATGCTTTTATTGTTTAACTTGGGCACATATTTTGAATGGTTGAAATACTATTACATTACAACTGCTCAAGTAATTTGTAATAGCCGGATCAGCACTAATGATGTGACTCATTAAATTTGGATATCAACAAATAATTATCAAAATTATCTTAACTTCACCTAGCAAAAATAGATTTTAAATTTTAAATTTATATAGCCTAGGGAGAACTTCCAAATTCGGCACACCCAAATTTCTGACTATGAAAAGGTTGTGTAATATAAACATTTACAATAATTAGACACTATATTATAAATATCTATTGCCTATAGATATTTTACAAACTTAGATAAAACTTTCATATGCTTAATAAGAACTTTTATTAACAGTGGTGCAGTTTTCAACTTAATTAAACAAAACATCCTAGCCATAATAATAGTAAAATATACAAAACATCCTAGCCATTATAGAAGTAAAATATCCAAAACATCCTAGCCATAATAGAAGTAAAATATACAAAACATCCTAGCCATAATAGAAGTAAAATATACAAAACATCCTAGCCATAATAGAAGTAAAATAAACAAAACATCCTAGCCATAATAGAAGTAAAATATCCAAAACATCCTAGCCATAATAGAAGTAAAATATACAAAACATCTTAGCCATAATAGAAGTAAAATATACAAAACATCCTAGCCATAATAGAAGTAAAATATACAAAACATCCTAGCCATAATAGAAGTAAAATATACGAAACATCCTAGCCATAATAGAAGTAAAATATACAAAACATCCTAGCCATAATAGAAGTAAAATATACGAAACATCCTAGCCATAATAGAAGTAAAATATACAAAACATCCTAGCCATAATAGAAGTAAAATATACAAAACATCCAAGCCATAATAGAAGTAAAATATACAAAACATCCTAGCCATAATAGAAGTAAAATATACAAAACATCCTAGCCATAATAGAAGTAAAATATACGAAACATCCTAGCCATAATAGAAGTAAAATATACAAAACATCCTAGCCATAAATGAAGTAAAATATACAAAACATCCTAGCCATAATAGAAGTAAAATAAACAAAACATCCTAGCCATAAATGAAGTAAAATATACAAAACATCCTAGCCATAAATGAAGTAAAATATACAAAACATCCTAGCCATAATAGAAGTAAAATATACAAAACATCCTAGCCATAAATGAAGTAAAATAAACAAAACATCCTAGCCATAATAGAAGTAAAATATACAAAACATCCTAGCCATAAATGAAGTAAAATAAACAAAACATCCTAGCCATAAATGAAGTAAAATAAACAAAACATCCTAGCCATAAATGAAGTAAAATAAACAAAACATCCTAGCCATAAATGAAGTAAAATAAACAAAACATTTTCAAAGTAAATTTTTGTTTTTCACTTGATTTTTAAGCGAACAGAATTTTTTTTTTATTTCAGTGACTACTTTATAAATAAAATACAATTAATATAAACAAGGTGCATAGCCGAAACAGCTGTTCTACCACATAACCTAAAATCAGCTGTTTTTATGAAGTTAAATATTATAATTATTTTTTAACCCAACTGGGACGAAAATACTATTGCATAACTTGCTCTTTTTTTTAAATGTGTTTCTCTTGCATAAAACCATAACTTATTCATTATTAAATTTAATGAATGAATTCATATTAGGGAAAA